>CM060947.1:31795923-32007899 GCA_030765055.1 Mantis religiosa
GGCTGCACCGTGTTCAAGTGGTTAGACCACTTGACTCTCACCAAGGCCTGCATGCAAGATTTGTGGTGGACAACACAGCGCTGGGGCACATTTCTCTGCTGTCTCCGGTTTCCCTGCCATTATTCCACCAAATGGTCCATTATCATCTTTCCTTTCATTCATTTCGCCCTCATTTTGTTATATACTTCCCTCACTCTCATACCAGGCATCGGGCGGATCCCCCACCCTGGGTTCCCTATCTGATCCAGGGTTTCTGTTCCTCAACCCGATGTCTGCATAAGGGATACAGGAACAAGAATCCCTTAACACCAAGACAGTGGTAAAGCTAGGGAAGCTGAAGAAAAAAAAAATTGTAGTGTTTAACGGCTGCTTTTACTACATACGGCACCGCAGGCGGTAAGCTGAAGAACAGAAGAAAATAAGCAATTCACTAATATACCTAACAGAGTTTACAAAATATTTTGAGTGCTTAATGGATTTTTATTGGAACAAAAGTTATCTTTAAGAGAGTTGAGGTAGAAATTATAGGATTTCCTTTTTTAATCAGGGCTGAAGCTAATGTTTGCACAGAACAAGAAAGATATCCTGTGTTATCTATTCCATTTCTCCTTTTTCTATCCAATATATTTCCTCGTGGATTCATATCAATTCATTACTGAATAATAACACTGGGCAACAATGAAAATGTTTCGGGCTTAAAAATAGTGAATTTACATGTATTTCCATCTGCTGAATTAGCTCTTGTTTTGAAGATAAAGTGACATTTCATTTTTAGAGTGAAGATTTTAAATTTGGGGGAATTTTTTTGGGGGAGTTGGCACACCTGTCAAAATACCGTAGATGACAACTACAAGCATTTGATGACAGTGCTCCTGCAAAAATACTGTAACCTTGGATGCAACATGTCCCTTAAGATTAATTTTCTCCACTCCCACCTAGACTTTTTCCCTCCTAGTTGTGGAGCTGTTAGTGATTAACATGGGGAGAGATTCCATCAGGACATTTCTGTTATGGAACAAAGATATCAGGGCCGTTGGAATGAAGTAATGCTTGGTCTTTGTATAGGGATTCTGCGGAACTCCATCACAAGAGGCAAGCTAAAAGACGACGAAGTCAATACGCCACCACATGATTCTCTTCGGACACAACTATCTGCGAAGTATTTTTCCAGCAATTTAGAACTCTTAGCAAGTAATTACCAGTTTAAAAAATCAAATGCACTTTCATTGTTGTTAGCATGTATGTAATTAAAATGTATCCTTATCTCTCAATCTGTTAATATGTAATACTTCCACCTTGTGTATATCATACAAACTAGAGCTAATAAAATTTTTTCATTATCATATTTGTTTTTCTCAACCCAAAATTAGTAGGAATTGCCTCATGAAGTGCTCGAAACATTCAAAAATTATTTTTTGTTGCACAGTGTAATTATAGCATTGGTCTCTTACTGCATCTGAAAGAATATCATATATATTATCATACATTCTAATAGAAATGATTACATCAAAAATGCAATGGCAACGATCCCCTATTCATTGGCATCAAAGACCACTGGCAAGTTGTAAGCAATTTTAATTGCTCTATTTGTCTTAGTCTATACAAAAATCAGTAAAATGATGTTTTAAAGTCTATTTTGAACATTTAAGGGGTCATATTATTTGAAGCAAAAGGTTAGAAACAGTGATGTATTTAACATTTGAAAGTAATGAGTCAACTCATTACTTTCAAATTTAAGGGGTCTTTTTTCTTAACCTAATTTCAAAAAT
This sequence comes from Mantis religiosa, assembly GCA_030765055.1. NCBI lineage: Eukaryota > Metazoa > Arthropoda > Insecta > Mantodea > Mantidae > Mantis > Mantis religiosa. The sequence goes on from CM060947.1 coordinate 31,797,693, forward strand.
ATTTTTTCAGAAATAATATATGCTAATTGCACTTAACTTTTATAGCAGTTACCTTCCTTTATATTCCCAAAACTAATCTTTTTCCCTCCTCAATTACCTGTTTCAGTGCGAGCTGTTTCCCTGTCCAAATCACGGATGATGGCTGCTAGAATCACCATTTGCTGCTCTGCTAACCCAGACTGAACATATCGTAGCATGTATGGAGATTCGCTGCTGAGTAAATGCTTGTTCATGAACTGGAATATCTGCGTTGCTAGCAAAATGTACTGAAACAAAGTTAAATCAAAGTAGAGTATGTGTGCACATGTATGATTATTTTTGAGAGGCAATTTGGTATTTAAGCAGATTTTTACTTACTTTACTATGTGTTTACAGTACGAAGAAGTATTGTATTCCAAGCAAAAATTCATATTTAAATTTAAATGCAAATAAAGGATCTTTCAACCTTGTTGTCCTATAAATTGAGTCAACCTGAATAATTCAATGCCATGACCAGGATTTGAACCACGGATCTCCTGGTTTTTGTCCAGTCGCTACTACCCATTGTAGTGTCCTATCTTTGGACTTAAATAAAATATGTTCTATAAATGATAAGAGCTTTATAAATCCTTTCATGGAAGTGTTGAAAACAGTGTTGTTGTATAAATTAAATTAATTAGGAGTCGATTAATGACACAAAACAACACTTACTTTTAAATTTTCCCGGAACCGGTTTCTGAGGCCTTCCCTCTATCTTCAGCCGGACATCGACTTGTTCTCATTGGTGTAGCTGGCAATATTTTGTCATCGGTCTCCTCTGGTGACAAAATATTGCCAGCTACACCAATGAAAACAAGTCGATGTCCGGCTGAAGATAGAGGGAAGGCCTCAGAAATGGGTTCCAGGAAAATTTAAAAGTGTTGTTTTGTGTCATTAATCGACTCCTAATTAATTTAATGATAAGAGCTTTATTTCTGTTTTTATTTGGAACATAATTAATGTCATTACATGTGGAAGAGACCATCATTTAAGTGGCCGCACATCTTTGTTGGGTTGCGCATATACAGTAGACCCAATTTTCAGTGATAGAGAAACGTAAATTAGGTCCAACCTCATGAATAACACGTGTGATGTTATTCAAGATCATTTATTGTTTCTGGCTTGTTGGCTTAAACTTGAGATTTAACATAACCCCACAAGAAATAATCCAACAGCGTTAATCACTTGATCTTGGGGGCAGTTACCACCACCACCATGGGAAATGATGAAACCTCTGAACTTCTCCTTCAAAAGATCAATTGTTTCCAAAGCAGTATGAAGTGTGGCACCATCTTGCTGGAACTAGATGTTTCTGTAATCCATACCATCCAATTAAGGCCATCTTACTCCATTGACAGAGCTTCTGCATCTTTGTCTTGCAAAAAATATGGACCAATAATTCCACAATAGCAAAATCCAAAGTACACAGTAATCTTTTGGGGATGAAGTGCTTGTTTTTGAATCTCCATTGGATTATGATTGCTCCAATAGTGGCAATTTTGCTTAACAAAACCATCCATCCAAAAGTGGGCTTCGTCTAGATGATTTTTCAACAAAAATACAGGTCAGCTTCCAATTGCTCCATAACACAGTCAGCAAATACATGGTGCAACCTATGGTCGTTGGGCTTTAGTTCTTGAGTTAACACCATTTTGTAAGCATGCAACTTCCAGTCCAGATGCAGAATTCGCCTAGTTGTGGTCGGCGAAAGCTCCAATTCTTGCGCTCAATGAACAATTGATTTGTTTCCACTCTCGCATACACTCTCATGAATGGTAGCTATATTTTCGTTGGAGTGCTTACGTTGATTACATACAGGCATTCTTTGATCGCTGACAGAACCACTTCTTACAATTTTATCGATCAAACACCGAATTGTTCTCTCACAGGGACGATTATGCACACTGTAAGCTTCATGTAATGCATGGAAGGTTTGGTGAACAGATGATCCATTTTGATAAATTTTCACAATCTTCACACATTGCTGAATGCTGCAACACTCCATGATTATTAGTCAATAACTGTAACCACACGAAAAAAAATGATTGCTGCAACTCAATAACAACAGCAGCTATCAAATGGTAAATAGAGGACACTCTTGTTGAAAGACCCTTTATATGTTTTGATACTCCCTGCATAAAAAAAATATATACAAACGTGTGTGTGTGTGTGTGTGTGTGTGTGTGTGTGTGTGTGTGTGTGTGTGTGTGTGTGTGTGTGTGTTTGTGTGTGCGTGCGTGCGCATGAGTATGCCAAACAGCGCAACTCAATAACGAAACTTCAGCATCCTCCAAGGATGTGGCAAAGATTTTCAACAAAATCCCCCTACCCCAAACTAGCCTTTACACAGAAAAATGTTCAAAAATTTTGATTTTCTGAAAAAGTGCTTTTAATGATTTCCTTTTCCTCTCCATTTATACCCAACCTTTAACTGCAATAGTCATATCGGCCGTTGTTCTTCTTTGGAACATATTGCCTTAGCGATGGTGTTAACTCGTATACATTGGGTTGCTGGTACTTTGGATTTTTAGTCATTTCCAAGGATGAAATTATTTTGATCATTTCCATGGATGCACACATTTGCACTCTTATTCATACTTCCAGCCTCTGGGGAAGATTATTATATTTTTAAATCATTTGTCTAAAGAGAATGGAATTACTAAGCCATCATTTAGTGACCCACTCTAAAAGATTTTACTACTGCCTAAGCCTACTGCGCTTCTTTATTCCCCTTGTACCTACAATGAAATAAGTACAGTAGAACCTCGTTTACCCAATTCAACTAGAATCAGGGTCGATCCGAGATAATGAAAATTCGGGTTATCCAGAGAATGGAAATACGATAAACACGTACATCATGAAATATTTTTAATGTAGTTTAGTAATTACTATCGGCACACTTTCACCTAAAAACACACACACTGTATGTACTGTAATAGTCTAAGTATTTGTACTGTACTACAAACTAGTCGGTAGTAGAAAAGGCAGCCAACTTCTGCTGTCTCAGTTTAGTGTATCACTTAAGAGCAGCACAATCTCTCATCCGCTTTAAGATTAGAAATTCATTTGGCAATGTTTCAACTTGATTCTCGGAATAAAGCATCAATTTCTCTACTAAATTTAAAGGAAGTCGATTAATGACACTAAACAACACTTAATTTTTAAATTTTCCCGGAACACGTTTGCCTCCATTGTCAACCGGACATCAACTGGTTCTCAATGGTGTAGCTGGCAATATTTTCTCACAGGTCTCCTCTGGTAGCAGTTCAAGGAACTTGCTGAACAAATCTTTCTGGGAGATGTCGAAACTGAATACTTTGTTCCTATTTTTTGAAATGAACATTAGTTCCCATGTGGACAGTTCTTGTTTTCCTGATGTAAGTTTTAGTAGTTTTCGTTCTGGATTTATGTTGTGGTTTCTTCCCCAAAAATGTGTGGCAACTGCTGATTTTTCTAATTGTTTATATTTTATGTTCCTAAAGTGTTCCTTTGCTCTTGCTTCTAAATTCCTTTTGGTTTTTCCAATATAAATTTGACTACAGTCACAGCATTCAATTTGATATTTGCCAGATTTTTTGTTAGATGGAATGGCATCTGATGTTTGAGCAAATTAGGTTTTTTCAGGAGTAATGGTTGACTGGTGCTAGTTGAATGTTTTGTTTTTTGAAGACTCTTTTGAATTTTATCAAAGGCCCATGGATGATAAGTGAATTTTTTGAAAATCATTAGTTTCTGTAGCTGAGAGGGTTGTGGTTTCCTTTATTAGCTTCTTCTTTTCTGCTTTGTTTGTTACTGCTTGTGTGTGGGTCATAACCACAGCTGGTTCATCAACAGTCTGAATCTGAATACTCTTTATTTTCATTTTCAGTAACACTACAAAATGCAATAATGCCTTCCTCTGTAATCAGTTTATAACCTCTGTCATTGTTGATGCCTTTTTCATTAACATCGGAATATGTCTCAGTCGACTCATAATTTTAAACCCTGATGTCTGATTGCACAAGTGTATCAACTTGTAGTAGCAGTAATTTTAATATAATTCTGAGTCGTACTCAATGCTCCATATATTGTCTAACTGTATTTCCACGCGGGAAAAGATTTATAAAGAAATATGAAGGAAAACTGTTCCATTTCGACACCACCTTTGAGGAGAAGCCAAACTTCAAGTTCATCCAGATACCAACAGAGCTATCGCCTTCAAGGAATTCACTAAATCAACATTCAATAGTCAACATAGCTCACGATGTTGGGAAGTTCCTAACGAAATGCATTCTAGGTAAACTAGCAGTATATGGAACTTTGAATACTAGCTCAACTCAAAATTATACTAATTTTGTGCTTCATTGTATCACAGTCCTTATGCATAGCAGTAATTTTGTCCACAGAATTGCAAGTTTAACAAAAGAAATGTGACTTTCATTTAAATTTCTTTATCTTAATTGACTTTGTCATGTTTGGTGTACTTACTCCATGAGGTTCACCCTTCTCTGGAACTATAGAGCCCGTTCTGTCCCCACTGTGCTTTCCAGCTCCATCCTGACTGTCAGTTGAAGATTGTGCAACATTTGTTCCAGGAGGAGTTTCTGGTGGTGCCAAGGTTTCCTCAAACCACAGCCCCAAGATTGGCTCACTGTCATCGTCTAATAATTTTAAAAAATTAACCTCTTTATAGTAATTTATAGACAACAGTGTAATTTAAAAATGCTCAACAACTTTGGGTTGATTATGTTAAGGTGCCCATAAATAAAAACTTTTGATTTGAATATACAGTGGAAATGGAGACAATTTACCTCTGAAACATGTTCTGGTTAATTGAAAAAACTATTTGTAGTCAGTTTTTAACATTTTGTCACTTACAGTTTTATATAATTGAGGGACTAGTTTTAGAAGTCACTGCATTCATGTTCAACCTCAAAGATGCGAAAGTGTGAAAACTGACTACAAATAGCTTTTTCAATTAATTTTCATGTCACTGTTACTAAATTCCTCCTAGTTATTTGTGTAAGTGGTCATTATGACTCAAATCCATCAAGATTATTCAATCAACATCAATAAGTGTTTTGGGGCAAGGAGCTAAGATCAAGTAACAATAAGTCAATTTTATGTATAAATCTTACCATCATCAGCTGAACTTTCATCAGAACAGCTGAAATCATCCTCATAATATGTAGTTGAGTCAGAGGTACTGAAAGTGTCTCCCTCGGGTGGATGTTTCTGGATTCTTTTCAGGGTACATGCCTAGAGAGAAAATTCTGCATTTAATACTAGCTTTAATTCACAATACAGATGCTATGCTTATAATTTTAGGATAAGAAATGCTGAATGTTCAACCCTCACTCTTCACCAGTCACATTCATAATTTACAGTATTAATGAATTCCTTAGGCTATTATTTTAATATTCTTAATCATTTAATCTTTATTTTGCTTTAAATTATTTTAACTTTTTACTATTGTTATAAAACATTTCAGTTGAATTAATATTTCTATCTTAAACCATATCTTATTGATGTACTCTATTTTCCAAATTTCTAATATTTTACACTTAATTGATATACATTCAAGATCTTCATTTCCAACACAAAAGACACTGGAATGTCCTTCCTTCAACCTTTTAGTATGCATACTCCTGTTCTTATCTCCATATAATATTGTTGCGAGGGATCGTTTTGCACCAGGCCAAAGCCAGCTGGGAGGAAAAGACATACCTATGCCCATGTGCGCGCTAGTGCTTGTGGAGAGAAAAGATGGGGTGGGGAGAGAAAGAGCTAGAGAAATGTTGAGACAGTTCTGCTGCCATCGTGAAAGTCCGTGAGGATTCATGAATGGTCGAGAAACTTCCCCAATCTGCGATTAGTGTATAAAAGTGAGTGCACTGGACGAGTTCAGTTAGTATCGGCAGGAAGCCACTGGAGAGTTGTCAACGGTGCAGAGTGCACCTGTGTCAGACGGACTTGAAGGTTTCGTACGTGTGTGTTATGTCATTTTGCTATTGGCAGAGCTGTTCAAGTGTTTTTCTATGGAAATAAAGAACATTTTGAATTTCTACAAACTTGACTTTTAATCTTACAAACCCACAAAGTCACAATATCTTCTTGCTCCTCTTTGTCATATATGGTATAGCAACGGAAAAAAAATCCCTGTAAGGAATGTGCTGTGGGACAAGGACAGCGAATGTGTGTGGCAGAGAACGCTTGCTATACAAGGAGCAGACCGTTAAAAAAACATGAGCCCTATTCACTCTGTTCACTAAAACCGAGAAGATTCATTCACAAAAGTAGAAGCCGTCAGAATGTTATTGAATGGTCTGTAACTGTACTGATATGGGGTGTCATAAACCTGTCCAGGGAGGGTGTGGGAACCTTCCGCACCCCCCCCCCCCATCCTCCCACGTCTTGTCCCTCGGAGACTTTCTCTCCTGTGGAGGAGTATACTTGTATTTTTCCATTCCCCAAGTCTTCCATCAATTAATGGAACACTAATGTTCTTTTATTGGCTACCTTAATAAATTTTTGTTTGAGGTCAATTGATGGAAATTGTTCTTTCACACAAGCCATGTGCAGGAAAAGGTTTGGAAAGGTAGAATCAGACCAAAAAGTTCAATGCCATCGCTGGGATTTGGAACACAAAGGCAAAATACAAAGTGCTTGGAGATGGCAAGGATTATTCAAACAGTCAATGCAAATCCTATACATGCCAGATGCCACTGCACACCAGAGTCCTGACTTATGAAACTATATGAGTATATTTTGTCAACATATGTGATAGCAATTACAGTGTGAAAAGAACACTTTAAATATGGAATGCACATTGTTTCAATGAAAAAGAAAAGGAGCCAAGAAGAAACTATAAATAAAAGAAGTTTTCTAAAGAAGATAATATATATATTAATAACAACCCATACCTTGAAAGGTTACAATCACACTGAAAAACTCAATGCCATAACCAGGATCTGAACCACTGATCTCCTAGTTCTCATCTGCTTGCTCTAACCATGGAGGCATTGAATTTTTCAGTCGGATTTTACCTTTCCAAATCTTGTCTTACATATGGCTTGTATGAAAAGAAGAATTAATTTCCATTAATTGGCCTAATAGTAGTACCCCGAGTCTTAAAGTACGAGGGCTGTTAAATAAAGAATGATCACAATTTTTTTTGTACCTTTACCTTCACTCATCCTCATATTTTGATGGTCCTTCTCAAAATAGTCTCACCTGAATGCGATGCACTTGTCCCAGCATTTCTGACAGTCTTCAAAGACATGCTGGAAACCATTTTTTGAGAGATCCTTCAAAATCACTTCCGCAGCCTTCACCACTGCTTCTGATGATAGATAATGCCTCCCAAGAAGGCGTTTCTTCAAGTTAGGGAATAGAAAAAAGTCACATGGGGCTAAATCCGGACTATAGGTAGGGATACATTTCACGTTGATTTTTGCAATTCAGTGGCATATGCGGCCGCTCATTATCGTGGTGCAGCATCCAGCCTGTATCACGGAAATGTTGTCTTTTGCGCCTGATATGGACTTGCAATGTTTTCAGGACATCCCTGTAGTATTGTCCAGTTACTGATGTGTGTGCAGATACAACATGCTGATAAACCATTCCATGAATATCAAAGAATGAGATGACCATAACTTTCCCAGCAAAAGCAACCGCTTTTGCATTTTTGGGTGTTGGTGATGAAGGAGATTTCCACTCTGACTCTGCTGTTTCCTCTCAGGATCAAAATGATGTAACCAAGTTTCATCAGCAGTGATTATGTTTGAAAGAAACTCTGGATCTTCCTCTAACATCAACTTCAACAGCATGCAGACCTGCATGCGGATGTCCTTTTGTTCGGGAATCAACAGTCTTGGAACCCATTGCGCACAAACATGTCTCATGTGTAATGTTTCTGTCACCAACATGTGGGTGGAAACCAATGAAATGTTCAGTATTTCAGAAAGTGATCTTAAGGTAATTTGTTGATCCTCTCTCACAATGTTAGCAGCAGTGTTGATGTTTTCTTCCGTAAAAGCAGTAACTGGAGCACCGGATCCACCTTCCTTTAAAACTGATTGTCTCCCCTTTTTAAACATTTTAAACCACCTTTAAGCTGGGCTGTTGGAAAGAACAGACTCCATAGACCTCCTGTAACATTGTATAGGCCTCAACTGAAGATTTGCTGAGATGAAAGCAGAATTTCAAAGCCATATTATTCCTCGTATGTTATCTTCATTGCAGCGGTAGGTGATACTGAACATTTCTGAACTTAGCACCAAAGTGAATCGAGAAGATATTGCCACACTGCTTCACTCATACTGTTTTATCACAGTACATGTTTCAAGAGCTTTTGCTCTTATCATCAGCTGGAATTCGACTAGTGCAAATTGGAAACAAGTACATCAATTTGGAAACATCTTTAATAAAATCTTTTTTCCTGTATGGGAAAAAATCTCTATTAACAAAAATCGTCATAGTCATGAATTTTGAAACTCCACCACCGGACATCTTTGACAATACATCATGCCATCTATCGACGATACTAAGAAAGAGCAAACCACCACAATTTGCACTAGTAGAGTACCAGCTGATAAGAGCAAAAGCTCTTGAAACATGTCCTGTGAAAAAACAGTGTAAGTGAAGCAGTGTGTCAATATCTTCTCGATTCACTTTTGTGCTAAGTTGTGCTTCACTGTCTCTACGCTTCTTTCACGTTTTTTACTTTGATTTCTGAACTTGCCTGCTTCTCACAGGCAGGAACCAGGAGCACCAACAATGAAACTACTAGACATGTTTGTTTCACATTAAGCTAACAGAATACAATAAGATTGAATTTTAGTGCAAAAAATTATGACCGTAAAAAAATTATGATCATTCTTTACTGAACAGCCCTCGTATTACAGCCTTTTACGTCACCACTAATAGCTCATATGTATATGAGAACTACTAGTGCTACATAAAATACAATTATTTGTCACAACTTCACCTATGTTTTAAGAAAACTTAAAGTTTCTGACAAATAATTATATTTTATATTGTTGCTTCACTGCTGTTAGCTTCTGTTTTTTACATATCTCCTAGTTCTATTTCATATGCATATGATATCTCCTAGCAGTTTACAGAAAAAAAAAACAAGTCAACTGGGAATTTAATGTCATGTAGGAATGTTGCCACGGTAGCTCAGTGGTTAAGAGCAACCAGACAGACTTGAAATATGTGGTTTTCAATCTGACTCTATAACTTTTCACATCTTGACCTACAAATGGCTAGTGTAAAAGAACAATTAATCCACTAATGAAAAAACCAACTACAATAAAAATTTTTCAATTAACGTTGAGTCACTGTTACTAAATTCCTCCTATCACGCATAATTAATCCACAGTTTTCCTGCTTTCTTTACTTTTTTTACATGTGCTCTCTAGAACAATAAAACAAGGTTATGCTTACTCAAATTAGGCAAGTGAGTCAACCTTGTATATACTTTTCTCCACTTACAAGTTTTTTATGAAGACTAGTTTCTGGGGAAATTAATTATTCTTTCACACTGGCCGTGTGTAGGCTAAATTGTGGAAATGTAGAGTCAGACTGAAAAATTCAATGCCATAGCCGGGATTTGAACCACGGATCTTCTGGTTTCCGTCCAGCCGCACTACCATTGTGCTACTATGGCCAACGTGCCAATATGACATTAAATTCTCCAACTGACTCGTATTTTCCCGGTAAACCACTTAGGAGTTCTCATAAACACATGAGACAACTACCTTAATGGCGACTTACTACATGTAAGTACTTTAAGGCCCGGGCTTTATAGTTAACCACTATTAGGTTAATTAATGGAAATTAATTATTCTTTCACACTGGCCGTGTGTAGGCTAAATTGTGGAAACGTAGAGTCAGACTGAAAAATTGTAGTAATGGTAGTGCGGCTGGACGGAAACCAGAAGATCCGTGGTTCAAATACCGGCTATGGCATTGAATTTTTCAGTCTGATTCTACGTTTCCACAATTTAGCCTACACACGGCCAGTGTGAAAGAATAATTAATTTCCATTAATTAACCTAATAGTGGTTAACTATAAAGCCCGGGCCTTAAAGTACTTACATGTAGTAAGTCGCCATTAAGGTAGTTGTCTCATGTGTTTATGAGAACTCCTAAGTGGTTTACCGGGAAAATACGAGTCAGTTGGAGAATTTAATGTCATATCGGCACGTTGGCCATAGTAGCACAATGGTAGTGCGGCTGGACGGAAACCAGAAGATCCGTGGTTCAAATCCCGGCTATGGCATTGAATTTTTCAGTCTGACTCTACGTTTCCATAGTTTCTGGGGACTTCTCCCCTATCATCAGTTCTGTGGAGTCAACCACAGAACTGACGATAGGGGAGAAGTCCCCAGAAACTAGTCTTCATAAAAAACTTGTAAGTGGAGAAAAGTATATACAAGGTTGACTCACTTGCCTAATTTGAGTAACAATGGCGCTCCACTTTCTAAAATACTTCTTTTTATTCTATATAAGGTTATGCTTTATTAACTTGTTTTCTGTAGTAATTTGTAAAAATCAATCTTACCTTTCTGTAGCTAATTGTTGCCAAATAAAAGAGCAGCTGGTTAAGTGGGGCTGCAGAAAGGAACTTAGCCGCTCGTTGTAAGGCTGTGTACTGTCCCAGGATGTCTAGATTTGCTGGTTCAAGCTCTGCTTCCTGTCCTTGTGCAGCACCATCTTGATTGCATGCAGTTTCTACCTGAAGATCATCCAGTAGTGCTGACATCATTGTCAGAGCTTGAGATGCTAATGCTACTGACAGCACACCGAACCCTTGTTGACTGTAACATAAAACAGTAAAAGATGAATTCTCACCTCAATCTAACACAGAATTTAGAGAAACTGAAAAAGATTAATTCAGTACAACCAACTTTCTAAATCATATTAGCTTCTTTAAAACAGCTCATCATTCATTCATGACAAATTCCTGCTTAGAAATGCTTGAAAATCAGCTACTTGGACTTCATTATGTGAAGAAGATGGAGATAACATTCAACTATTTTAAGTTCATTGATGGAAATTAATCATTTCTTCACACTAGCTGTGTATAGGCTAAGGTTTTGAATAGATAAGAGTCAAACTAAAAAATTCAATGACATGACCGAGATTTGAACCACAGATCTCCTGGTTTCTGTCCAGTCGCTCTTACCTATTGAGCTAACATGGCCAATGTGCCGTCCTGACATTAAATTCTCCAGAAGACTCATATTTTCCTGGTACACCATTAGCTCTTGTATCTGAGATACACCATTTTTGGCAACTTACTATTGTAAGTACTTGAGTCCCAGGCTTCATTGTTAAACTCTTACAATTTAAGTTAATTGATGGAAATTAATCATTTCTTCACACTAGCCATATATAGGCTAAGGTTCTGAATAGAGTCAAACTGAAAAATTCAATGCTATAGGCCGGGATTTGAACCACGGATCTCCTGGTTTCCATCCAGTCGCTCTTACCCATTCAGCTACCATGGCCAACGTACCATCCTGACATTAAATTATCCAGTTATATTTTCCTGGTAAACCACAATTGTAGGAAGAGTAAGTAAGTAGCTACAAACAGTGTATCTCGAATACGAGAACCCCTAGTGGTTTACCTGGAAAATATACGAGTCAACTGGAGAATTTAATGTCAGCAGTGCTAGTTGGCCATGGTAGCTCAATGGGTAAGAGCGACTGGACGGAAACCATGAGATCCATGGTTCAAATACCAGCCATTCAGTTTGACTATCTATTCACCTATTTATTTCATATTATTTATAAACTCCCTGATTATGGCATATACATAAGCAAAAGCTTAATAAAATGAAATGATAGAATAACTTCTGAGTCAAAATTTAACACGTATACATCACAAAGTGTCTTTACAGTAAAAGCCCAAAATACCAGTTTGTAATAATGCAAATTCAAATTTAATGCAGGTAAAAGTATGCTGCTGTTAAAAATATTCTGTTGATTATTTTTATTATTTGGAAAGTTGAGATAAACATTCTGCAAACAGGGGTTCTGCAGTATAATTTTTGCCACCAATCCTGTGTACTGACATTGACCATTGTATGCCAGAAAAGTAATGGTATATGACAATAGTGATTTGTACTATACTCGTACAGGGCTATGTATTTTTAAAACTTTGGAAAGTTGAAGTGTGCTTCCAGTCTGAACCATGCATCTGCACTGACATGTCAGAGAAGCAGAAAGCATATTCAGATGGAGAAAAACTAAAAATTATACTTTTTACATGATTGTAATATAAACAGATAATGGGTGATAATGGATAGAGGAAGCAATACAATTATTACACACACTGCCACTGTTTTTATGAATACACAATCAATTTTAAGCATATGACCATAAAAAAAGCAAACTACTCATTTTCGCTACATTTCCCATTAAAGTTCAAGATGTGTTCTTAAATGCTAACTTACACTTTCATCAAGTTGATTCTGCTGGACCCCTCACGGAGTTTATTTGGAGACTTGCCTTTGTCATCTTTACCCTTATCTGCAGCCAGGAAACTAGATGCTGACAGTTGTGTCTGGAGTCCAGTGATCAGCACCCACACTCCAATCAGTAGATGATTCTGTAATATCTGTAGCAAATACAAGCAATATTGTCATAATTATTATTTCTTTGAAAACTGCTATGAGCAATTTGCCTTTCCTTCACTCTACCTTAAACTGAAACACTAATAACTAGTGACACTGCACATGTAAGAATGGGAGGACAAAGTGGGAGCGAGGTTTTTAAGTTTAACAAAGTTAAGACAAGACATTTACTCAAAAATATAAATGCTTGGTTTAAATAAATATTGAATATATATTTCTACTTTCTTGAATGGAAGTATACAAAAACTGGCACCATCCTTATTTTATGTGGAGATGTAAACAAAAGCATGTGTTCCAATGTGTAAAGACTATGATTTAACTAGTCGAACTAGTACTCAATGCTCCACTTATTGCTAGTATTTACCTAGAATGTGTTTCGTTAGGATCTTCCTATCATCATCAGCTGTTGTCGACTAATAGATGTTAGTTTGGTGAACTCCTTGGTGGTGATAGGTGTGTTTCTGAAGGTATCTTGATGAATTTGAAGTTTGGGTTTCCTTCAAAGGTATGGTTAATGCAGCTGGACCTTGGACACTTTTTTCCATTTTTGGAAGGAAAATCATGAAATAGAATGAGAAATCCAATCATGTGTGTACCAGATAAACTGCAAAGTCTGTGACAACTTTTACATTGGAAAAACTAAAAGGAACTTTAACATTAGGCTTAAAGAGCATTTTAGGAACATCAGGAACAAAGAAATAGATAAATCAGCGGTAGCGTACCATTTTTGGAAGCAGAATCATGATATAGAACGAGAAATCCACTTGTTAAAAAGTGTCCAAGGTCCAGCTGTATTAACCACATAGGAAAAAACCTTCATAAAGATATATGAAAGAAAATTGTTTAATTTTGACACTACCTTTGAAGAAAACCCAAACTTCAAGTTCATCAAGATACCAACAGAGACGCACCTATCACAACCACTGAGTTCATCAAACCAACGTCCATTAGTCGACAACAGCTGATGATGTTAGAAAGATCCTAACGAAATACGTTCTAGGTAAATACTAGCAATAAGTGGAGCATTGAGTATTAGTTCGACTCAATATTATATTAAAAGCATGTGTACCTGTGCAACATCATTGGCTGTTTATCCCTGTATTTCTGTGTGGATAAAAATCAGTTTGCATATCATTTTTAGACTTTCCATCTAGTAAAAAATACATAAACATCACATAATTACAATCACACAGTAATTAATTAGTATTTTATTTGGTAAATGTAAGCGTAATTTGCATGTATTAATCAGAGTGCATGCTGCACTTGCACAGTTTAAAAGAGCAGGAAGTGACAGATTAGTTGTACAACATGGCTGCTTCCAAGCAGCTAACGGAGAACAGACATGCGGTAGAGTTGTTACTGCGGAAGTGAGGAAAAAGGAACTAAGTGACATGGCAACCGCAAAGCAGACAGAAGTTACAAGAAATAAAGGTTTGGTAATAAGATTTAAACAAGAATGGAAGTGGGATAACAGAGATTAAAATTAAACAGCTGAAGATAAAAACGAAGATGGAAAAACTAGAAAGAAGATTGGAAAGTATAGAAGACTCCATGAGAAGATACACATTTCTGGGATAGAAGAGCGAAAAAGAATTGGAGCATTTCAGGAGATATGAGAATTATTAATGAAGAGATTAGGGATGAATAAGAAAGGCTTCGAATTGGAGGACACATTTAGAACTGGAAAAATGGTAGGTAAAAGAAATATATTGTTTATGTTTTATGCGTGATTGAAGGAATTTAATAAGTGAGATGAAAATTGAAGAAAACTGTTTGTAGTTGGTTTTTTGACACTTATTCACTTACATTTTTATATTTTTGAGGTATTTTTAGCAATATGGAATTGGTAACAGAAGTATTAAAACGAGCAAACAAGCTAAGAGGAACATCTATCTATATCAATAAGAATTTACGTTATGAGCAAAGAGAACAAAGGAGGAGACTAATGGAAGAAAGAAGTAAGGCGAAGAAACAGGGATTTAATGGAATTATACAAAACGGCAAACTGTGGATTGATGGGTGAGTGGCTAAGCAGAGAACAGGAATAAGCAACATCCAAGATGCAAAGCATTGTGGGCTGATGTAGAAGACCAAAACAAGCTGATTTCGATATCCGGTGTGAATGTCCTGAAAACACATGAAGTAAATGCAGCGTGCATGAATATAGGGGAAGTGAGGAATAGTGCAAATGAAAAAAAAGAGGAAGAAACCTCAGAAATGGAGCTCGGCAGAGTTAAGAACATAACAAATGAAATTGTACTAAAGTGAGTACAGAGTGAAACAAATGTGGGAATCGAGGTGACCAAGAAAAAGCAGAATGAAAATAACTTTGGAGATACAAGGGATCAGAGAAAGCAAAATGAAATAAGTGTGTGGATACAAGAGATTAGAAAAGGGGTGAGAATTATGCAGGGGATATGAGTAATAAGGTATTGCCCTAGGAAAGAGCCCCGGAGTTTTCATCACTCCTGGGTTGAAAGAGGCCAAGGTCTTCGAACTTTCTGGTAGATCCCCTGACCATAACTTGTCATGTAGAGGCATATCAGTGAGGCAAAAATGTGGTTATGATGGATAAATTGAAGAAAGCAAGGAATAGAATGGGTCCGTGAGAGGTAGAAGAAATGATAAAGCAAATGTGATACGGATGTAAAAGTTGTAGAATAGGAAACGAGATTAGAACGGGGTTATGGTAAGCTGAGGAGAAGATTTGCGAAAGTGTGATGAAGTGATAGGTTAACTGGAAGAATGAATTGAACAGGAAAGAAAAAAAGTTCCTATTGAAGTTAAATAATTTGGAATAGGAAAGAGGAACACAAGATATGGGGTGTTGTGTAAGTGAGATATGTTGAAAAGTGAGGTTAAGTGAATACAGACAGTGAAACAATAGCAATATGATGTGAACAAGTGGTATACAGGGAGAGACAAAATTTGGCTAATGGGAAAAAAACTAGTGCAGGATAGAAAAGTAAATAGAACCCAGTGACTTAAAAACATATGAGTGAGAGCAGGATATATTATAGAAAAAGTAGAAAATAAATGCATCCAAATGGAAACTGGAGAGGAGATAGGGTCACCATACACAATATAACAAGGGTGTTCTGTTATATGGGATCCTGAGATAAATGTTAAGTATTCCAATTAAAGGAAAATGTAATGTGTGCAAATTTAAATGTAGTTAAATGTAGCTAACATGTTTATTCAATTTGTGATAAATTGAATTTTTTACAGCAGAAACTGAATACTTTTATGCAATTTGTAGCTTTTTGCAGTTATGAGATTATCAAATACTCATTTACCTCATAAATATTATTACAGTTTGCTTTGTGTTGAAGTTAATCATGGGATGATGTGAACTTCACAATTTGATTCTATGACATTACTGCTAATTTGTCAATATACTCACATGGCCTCCTGCTCTTGTAGATGTTTTAATGACAGATGACACGTGTGAGAAGATTTCTAATGCTTTTTCTACAACAGTGATTGCATGAACATCAGCTCCACTTTCATCTTCTCCACTTTTTGTACTGCTGCCTGCTGTAATAACAAACATCATGCTGAATTCAAATGTAAAATGTCAAGAAAACATAACTCTGACTAACCAATTTATAATGAAGAAAACAAACGTGAATACTGTTCTAGATGTTCTCAGGCTTCGAGCCAGGTAAGCAGATGTTGTGACATCGATGTTTCGGGAGCGTGCATCTCTCCCATCAGGATGTTGAATGACTTAGGGGTGGGGCGACCCATATATATACTGGTCGCCAAGGAAATGACGCTTGAAGCCCGAGAACGTCTAGAACATATATGCCGCCAGGAAAGATTCAGCTCATATTTCACAAACGTGAATACTGGTTCAACTTTCCACCCAGAGATGCAAGATTTTTCTTAGTACAGTATCAGAGGCATATTTTTTGATAAGTTAAATTGGAATTAATATTGCAGAGTAATGTTGGCAACCCATTATCATGATAGTGCAGCTTGTGCACACAAAGGAACTGACAAAGATAGCACGACCAAAACAAATAAAGTGAGATAATTGGAAACTTCTAGTGACATCTTTGATTGATAGAGAACATTCTGTTTCTTGTTTGTTTTAGAACAGTCTAGAATTATCAATGCAGGTATATATAAGAGGTCGCACATGCCAGCGAGTAGTCAGTCATAAACAGAGTGGTAACGAGAGTTGTAAATGAAACTGATGTTTTGAAAGTGAGCTCTTTGTTGTGGTCGATGACCTTGGTAGATTATAATTGTGTACGTGACATAATTCTACTACTGTAAGGATTATCCAGAGTGTATTCCTATGGAAAAAAAGAACATTTTGAATTTCTGCAAATTGGACTTTTAATTCTACGAACCCACAAGTCACAGTAATATAATAATTAAAATTATACTATGAGTTAGACACTCTGTATTTTACAACAAATTTTCTTCCAATGTGTTTTGCCTCTAATTGAAAGCATTATCATCAAGAAATTGTCTACAACTGCTTAATTCTTTCTGTTTAATTTTACATTCTTTTTTGCCAATATATCAGCCCTTCCATTCCCCTGAACCCTACAATGGGCCGGAATCTATTGCAAAACTATATGTTTTCTAAATTTTTTAATGGTCTGGATTATATTTTGTATTTCTAGAATTTTTTCAATTTTAGATAGGATGTAGATGCTACTGCCTGAATTACTGCATTACAATCTAACAAAATAACAATATTCTTGCATTGTTGTAGCCAAATAAGAATGTTTTAGAGAAAAAGATAAATATCTAAAACTTCAGCATCAAAATTTGTAGTATTTTTTCCAGCATGTTTGTAGAAAGAGAAGAATTTGCATGTTCCACCAAAACCACCTCCATGTTCATTTAAGAGAAACAAATCTGTATAAATGTGTGTCCAGTCTACAGAAGGATAACGTGTGTATAGTTTCTAAAGCTAAAACCTCAACCACGATTGGAGGAATTTCTCTTCTGTTAATGAAATTATTTATATTTAGATTATAATCAATACTGAAATTATCAATTGCATTGATAACATGTTCTCTTTGGGTATTTCTAATTTTTCTGTTAATTTTGCTACTTCCTGTATAAATCCACTATGTTTTCATAGGTTAGATATTTGATATTTTGCCCATTTATCTGACATTTATGAAAATATAGTTCATAAGGACATGGTTAACATCAGTGAACACCACTGTGCATCCTGCCTCACCTGACAACTTAGCTGCTGGGCACTATAAACCTCTATAAATAAGTTTAAAACCACTCCTGACATTCAATTACTTATCTGTCACTTTAATGACAGTTCTACAAAATTACGATTCAATATATCAAATTTTATGAAACATAAAATTGTCAATATGTCACAATGTAAGACAAGTCATGTTACCTGTATTATTGTCTCATGAAATAGGGACTGATTTCAATTAAATTTACCAAAAGAGAATGTCACACTATGAAAAACTGGAACATCAATTCTAGTTGGGAGTTCACTGAAGCTTGGGCTCTGAAAACATACTTAAGCATCCTTTTATCCTACAAAATTTGGACTTTCAGATTTCAACGCATTGAATGGTTGACAGCACAATTCCAAATTTACTAGAATAGTACGAGGGTTGGCTGATAAGTCCTTGGACTCACATAGAGATGGCACCACTGCGGCAGTTTGACTGATACCATCATATAGTTTAACTCTAGACTAGCATGTATCCATAGTTACAGGTCAGTGGCTTGTTTAGTGTTTGAATGACAGCATTTTAAACAAGACAAGTGCAGAGGTTTCACGAACATGGAGGATTTGGAAAAACGAGCGGTGATTAAATACTTCTATTTGAAAGCCTAACGCCTACAGAAATCAAGGAGGAAATTGACAGTATATTGAAAGATTCTATCCTTTCATATACAATGATTAAAAGTTGGGTTGTAGAGTTTAGAATGGGACGTATGAGTACTAGAGATGAGCCTCGCTCTGGATGTCCTGTGGAAGTCACAACTCCAGAGATCATTGAAAAAATTGATCATTTAGTTTTGGAAGACTGCAGATTAAAGTTATTTGAGATAGTAGGGGCTGTAAAAATATCAAAAGAATGTGCAGGAAATATTTTAAGTAATGTTTTGGACTTTCACAAGTCTGTACAAGATGAGTGCCGCATTTGACACCTGATTAAAAATTGCAAAGAAAAATGGTTTCTGTTTAGCATTTGGAGCTCTGCTGTAAAAATCTGTGAATTTTTGAGATGACTTATTAATGAAACTTGGATACATCACTACACTCCAGAAAGTAAATCATAGTCAAAACAGTGGGAGGCATCAGATTAACCAATTCCAAAAAAGGCAAAGTCAATTTTGTCAGCTAACAAGGTTATGGCGAGTGTTTTCTGGGATGCTCAGGGAATTATTTTTATTGATTACCTGGAAAAGGGTAAAGGTAACACTGATGACTACTGCGCAAGCTTACTGCAACATTTGAGTGATGAGGTAAAAAGAAAAATACTTCATTTGGCAAAGAAAAAAATCTTGTTTCTTCACGACAATGTTCCGGCCCATCGTTCAATCATTGCAATGGGAAAAATGTGTGAAATTAAAGTTTGAATTACTTAAACATCCATTCTATTTGCCAGATCTAGCACCCAGTGACTACCACCTGTTCCCGAACCTCAAAACATTTTTTGTAGGACGAAGATTTCACAGCAACGAGGAGGTCATTGATGCAGTAAACATCTTTTTTGAGAACCATGATAAATCACACTAAAGAGATGGTTTAATTAAAGTACAACAGTGATATGACAAATGTATTAGCCTTTCTGGAGATTATATTGAGAAATAAAGGGAGGGTTCTTTTTTTTTTTTTTTTTTTTTTTTTTGTGAGGCCCCGGAATTATCAGCCAACCCTCGTATACCAGCTATTGCAATTCAATTTCATATAAAACATCTGTACACAACTAGGATCCTTAGCACAAACCTCTATTTAAAATATGCTTTTTGATACTACCTAAAACATAAATAGGATTTTATTGTACTTACTTGTAGCAGTGCCTGTGCATTTTGGAGATATTGCAGATGAAATGCCAAGCAGGCTGCTAGCTGTAGCATTAGACACAGCACAGTATAGGCATGACATCGTAAGGACACATAACTTCTCTAACTTTTCTGGAGTAAGAGGTTCCAGTACAGGTAATGAGAGGGCACTCCATGTAAGCGTGATGTCATTAACAAGTGCTTGTAGGCTGTAACCAACAACATTTCTATCTAAATAACTAGTACATACATGACATCCACCCATTCAAATTTGGACAATACTGAACACTGTAATGTAATAATGCCTTTAAAATTGACTACATATATAATGGAAGATAGGTAGTAGTTTTGACTTAATTTGATGCATAATTACAATATTTAGTAATATAATCTAATACAGCAAGACTACATTTCACCAAAATAAAGAGAGCTGAGACACTTTAGATACATTTTTTCATATGAAAAATAGTATTTCAACAAAGACAGAAACATAAATTGTATTCCAAGTGTATATAATAAGCTTAATGCAAAATTACCACTGTGTGTAGTATTTATGAAGACTTTCATAAAATCAACCATTTTTTTTTCTGAACTTACTTCTCCAACCACTGGCAAATATGATACAACCACTTGATAAGCATTATATCTCACTATACTGTATCCATCTTAAGAAACACACTTTTTGTATTAGTCTGGCAGTGATCAATTTTGTTGAAAGTATTTATGATGTCCTGGACAGAAGAGAAGTTGGGATGGGATTATTTTTGGATCTATCCAAAGCTTTAGATATGGTGGATCACAATATTCTGTTAAACAAGCTACATAAATATGGTGTAAGAGGGGTGGCCTTCAATTGGTTTAAATCATACCTTGAAATGAGAGGGCAGGTTGTCGAGATCACTTTCACAGAAAGAGGCCAAAAAGAAATCAATAAGGAGTTATCACAAAAAAAGCTAGTAAAGTCTGTGAGGTTTATCTTGGCGTATTCTCTACTATCCTTTTCTAACACAGAATGCTGTCCTTGTCTAGCACACATGGGCGGGTCAGCAACCACTGCTTTGTCGTGATTCGTGGAAAGTAGATGCTGGCAACCCCCACTCCGCTGTGTGTTGATTAAAGGTTGTCAGTGGCGTATGAGCGATAGAACGGTGTATATATTGTTTTGTGGATTTACGACACACAAAATTTTTTCATTGTTGCAACATATGGATATATTGTTGAATTATTTTCTTGTAGTTTTAGTTGTGTTTGTGTTGTTTCAAGTTGAATCTCGAGGGAAAGTTCTAAAATCAGATTCTAGGGAAATTATAGTCAAAGTTCACGGTTTCTTCAGTGGTGAATGTGAAGCTTTTAATTGTGGAAAGCCGACTATTTCAGTGACGATCATCGTTGAGAGAACTGCTGCTGCTACAGGTATTTCTTCTCGTTCTGTCCAACAAATTTTAAAAGAAGACAAAAATGCAGAAGCTAGAGGCAGTAGACTGCAAACACCAGGCAAGAAGCGCCCTAATAGAAGACTGCGAAAAACAGAAATTGATTCACTCACAGCTGCTGCTATTAAGCGAACAATCTATTCGCTGTATCGTACGGACTTTCTACCTAGTTTGCTGGACATATATGAGGCTGTAAGAGCTAAAAAACTTAGTTAAAGGAAGCGTGTGACCCTTAAACAAATTCTTAAAAGGCTTAATTTCAGTTACGGTAAAAATTCACAGGGAATACACTTTTTAATGGAACGAATGGATATTGTTTCTAAAAGATTTAAATTTTTAAGACGAATGTAAGAACTGAGATCTACAGGTAGGCCTATAGTGTACTTTGACGAAACTTGGTTAAATATAAACCATACGAGAAATACGGTGTGGAAGTGTATTGCTGATGAAAATGTAACCGATTTCCCTCCTAAAACACCAATCGGCAAAGGGCAGCCAATTATATATGAACATGCTGGATATTCACCAGGATTTATTCCTAATGCTTTGCTAACTTTTAAGTCAAATTCAACCAAAGACTACCATGAAGAAATGGATAATAATGTTTTCAAGGATTGGTTTGTTAATACATTTCTACCTAACATCCCGTCTAGTGATGTCATCATTATGGACAATGCCCCTTATCATTCCATAGAAATTAATAAAGCACCCACTTCATCTTCACTCAAATCCCATATGCAGGAATGGCTTCGTTATAGGAATATTGAGTTTGATTCACAAGCGACAAATCCAGTGCTATACGAATTAGTTAAACTGAAAAGGATAATTTCAAAGTATATGAAATAGTCTCGCAGAGGTACACGGTCATACCGTAGTAAGATTGCCACCTTATCACTGCAACTTTAATGCTATTGAACTTATTTGGGCACAAGTGAAGAATGATGATGCCAAATATAACATTTCATTTAAAAGTGTCGATGTAAGAGCCTTGTTTCATAATGCGATTAGAAAAGTGACTCCAGAAAGCTGGAAAAGCACGTGTGAGCATGTACAAAACACTGAATAGTTTTACTGGGGAAAAGACGGTCTGATAGATGAAATTACAGACAGATTAGTTATAAATTTAAAAGACTTGGAATCGGAAGAAGAAAACGAAGATTCGTTTGAAATTTCTGACTGTGTATCGGGGGATGAGCAACAATCGGACGGAGTGGAGAAGGGGCGCTCCGCCACTGATGCACGCTTGGCTGGGGTGTCTGCTTTGCCCGCTACGTCATAGAGTGAGCGGTCAGTATTCCTTTCTCTTTCTAAAAGGCACACGACTAGTTAAACCTCACAGACTATAGTATCAGGGGTTCCGCAAGGATTTATTCTGGATCCCCTGTTGTTTTTACTGTATATAAATGATCTCCCATTAAGTCTTATGAACAATTTAGATGCTAAAATCATACTCTTTGCTGATACAAGTATTTTCACTGCAGGAAAGGTTGATGATAGCCTTCAGCAAAATATAACACCAGCTATAGTAAATGTATTAAATTGGTTCAAAGCCAATAACTTGCTTGTAAATGAAGAAAAAACAATAGCACTAAATTTTCAGCATAAGGCTTGTACGAAAATGGGAAACCCTTGCATCAGAATTGGCTCCAGATTGATAAATTTTGAACAGCAAACTAAATTCTTAGGACTATGGGTAGACAAAAATTTAAGTTGGGACAAACATATAGAAAAGTTAGCAGAGAAGCTGAGGCGTGTTTGTTTTGTTTTACATC
The DNA here is from genome assembly GCA_030765055.1 of Mantis religiosa. Lineage (NCBI taxonomy): Eukaryota > Metazoa > Arthropoda > Insecta > Mantodea > Mantidae > Mantis > Mantis religiosa. Next base: position 31,820,558 of record CM060947.1, read on the forward strand.
AGCTGAAGCCTCAAGTAGAATTTACTGCACTCAGAACCTGTTACTTTGCTTACTTTCATTCACTACTATCATATGGACTACCATTGTGGGGAAATGCTACAAATAGTAAGATGATATTTAAGCTACAAAAGAAAGCATTACGAATTATGGTTGGTATTCCAAAAATGGAAAGCTGCAGAAATCACTTCAAAAATTTGAATGTCTTGATCCTACCAAGTTTATATATGAAACAGTTATTCATTTACATGAAAACTAATACCGTGAACTATGTCACAAATGCTGAAATACACACCCATAACACACGTAATAGACAAATTACACACCTATATTCATAAAACAAAACTATTTGAGACTTCCGTCACATACATAGGTTTAAAGCTATACAACCACTTGCCAAATCAATTAAAAAACATACCCTTTATAAATAAGTTTAAGGCAGAGCTACATAATTTCTTTAAAAAAATGAGTTTTACTCAGTAAATGAATACTTAGAATACAACTCCGGTAAAGTATAAAATAATCAGTTTGTTGTACATAATTATATTAATGTGTTCTATTTCTATTCTTGTTTCATGTGTCCAAGATTGGAAGACTTATTAATGAAGAACTTTAACTGTCCAAAGCATTAAAATTAAGAGTAATACTAGAGTCATGTCTGCATAAATATTCATAACTGAGTTGATCTGTTATTGTACTTACATGTCTTAATGTTTTCAAGTGTGAATAGTAATTTGTGTAAATTATCTGTAAACTTTAGATTGTAAATACCTCATAGATGAATTGCAAATATTGTAAAATACTCTAACTATATTGACAATGCCTATAATTCTGTATGAATTCCTGTGGCTAATAAACATTGTATTGTATTACTTCGCGCCCATATGCACAAGCATGACAGATGACAGGACACTTTTGCCCATGTGTTATGACACATTACATTCAAACAAATTGTATGCACTAGAGTAGTTTTGTTTTGTAGGTTTTGTTCGCGGAAATTGCTCACAGGAAAGTGTGTTTCTTAGGTCGGCAGGAGTATAATGATTAGAAGTTTTTGAACAGTAGGGTCAATCACATTGAGCAACGTTAAGTCATACTGGATGATGAATAAAATGATGTTCAAATGAATCCAGGAACCATAGAGCTTAGAGTTACAACACATTCATCCCCAGGTTAAGGAAAACCATGGAAATAACTCCATCCAGGTAATATCTTGATCAGGAAGTCCTGAATTCGAATCACGAACGTGAAGCAGGCATGTTACCATCTACGCAACCAAATTGGGTTGTTTGTTGCGTATGTTTACAGGATACTTCACTTACTTGTGAAAAGTAGGACATGTTTCAGGATCCTTCATGCTCATCCTCAGCTTACAACTGATTAGTTGATATACTATGTTATCTCGTTTCTATTGGTTTCTATCACAGTGGTGGTGATGTGAACTTTCTGAACTAATCCAACTGTGATATATCAAAACTCATCATTTGGTCATTATTTTTTATAATGCGATAATTTCCCATACGAGAGCACAATTGGGTAGCTTGCTGTTCTGAAGAGACCGACTTCCAAAATATCATGGTGGTTGTTCCAGTAATGTGCTGTTTTGGCTGATTTTTCCATCTTTTATACTTTATTAAATGGAGGTGTTCTTTTAGTGTAGCTATGTATATCTATTCAATCTGCACAATTTATCTGATATGTACCTGATCATTCAGTGTACAGATCGGCCGTCCGTTCTCCGTCTCTGATATTTCTCGAGAGGGGGAAGCAGGCTGTTGCCAGTTCTTTAGCAAGAATTTCAAGCAGAGGAACATGCATATTTTAAACATCTCACGCATTTGTATATTTCACGAACCAGTAGCCATATTATTATAATAGCAATAATAATAAGACTTACGGACAATAAAAATTGCAATTCACGCATGCACAAAATAGAAAAGAAACTTCACCAGCACAAGCAACTAAAGCCACATGGTCCAAACAAAATTAAACTGGCAACACGGTGTTGGATACGGAAACCACGCCTAACACTGACAAAATTGATTGGCGCTAGAAGACAGTTTTAACTTCCTAACCATGGCACTGGAAGTAGAGACTCCCAGTACTACCAACAGAAGAGTTAGCACACGTAAAAGATGTGACAGAAATATTCGAATAGAGTGGTGCTGTAATGAATATCTTGCATGATAATGAAATTGCAAGTTAGATTTCAGGGTTTTAAAGCTAATATAGTCCAATACTTTCATTCTAAAGATGATTTTGAGGGTATGCTTTCAATCGCTCATTACTGTTTGTTGGTACTATTAACCTCCACCTCATGCAATCGCAAAACATCAGAGCCGGAGATCAAGCAGCCATACTGTAGAGAGTTCCGTCTTCTAAGGAAGTGCAGAGTAAGTTTTGTATGCTGTATTCCATTGTATAAGGACTATGATACAATGAAGCACAAAATTAATATAATTTTGAGTCGAACTAATACTCAGTGCTCCACTTATTGCTAGTATTTACCTAGAACGCATTTTGTTAGGATCTTAACATCATCAGCTGTTGTCGACTAATGGACGTTGGTTCGGTGAACTCCTCGGAGGTGATAGGTGCGTCTCTGTCGCACCTATCACCTCCGAGGAGTTCACCGAACCAACGTCCATTAGTTGACAACACCGAAACGCGTTCTAGGTAAATACTAGCAATAAGTGGAGCACTGAGTATTAGTTTGACTCAAAATTATATTTGTATGCAGTATTTGTTTTGAAATTACAGAGTGAACATATTTTTTGAATATCTTAACTACACTGGTTTGCATAAAACTGTTTATTCAACAGTCAACTTAAAATGGGTTTCTTTTATTATTTAAGAAGTAAAAAATTACATTATACAGGATGTTAGGTGCATAAGTGCAGATATTTGATTTGGTAAAGGAATACAGTGTAATGAACATCAGTATTTCCTTCATTTGTGGATTTACAAGTTTACTTATTAAGAGTATGTTTCCAGCTTGGTTAGTACCTCCAAGTACACATGGTGCACAAAACTCATACATGTTTATATTTCCCCAAGAGACATAAAATGGAGTGGGTAGACTTTATGATACCATATGAACAATGTCGGGAGGCATTGTTTTGCTACTGCATAGACGAGCACCGAGAGAGATAGAAGTGGGGAGTGAATGAGATAGTGCCCAAGCCATGCCCGCGGACTGACTAGTGCTGAACACTTGCCAAGAGAGAGTGAGAGAGCAACAAAGGGAGAAAGAGACGGAGATAGTCTGGATGTTCTCGCTCCACCATGAAAGTCTGTGAAGCTTCCGTGAGCTTTTGTGAAAATTCGGGAACCTTCGAGAAACAGCGCTTGTGTATAAAAGCAACTGGACTGGACTAGACAGCCAGTGTCGGCAGGGAGCTGCTAAGAGGAACAGAGTCGCTAGTCAGCCATCTATTGTGTATGTAGACATTTGAACTGTATTGAGTTGCGAGTTGAGAACTGATAAACGCGTAGTGATTTCAAAGTGAATTCTTTTGTTTATTCACGTTTACAGAAGCCACGAGAGACTGTGTTGGTGTATGTTATGTCACCTTGCTGCAAAAGGGTGTACAAAGGTGTCTCTCTACGGAAATAAAGAGCATTTTAAATTTCTGCAACTAGACTTTTAATCCTACGAACCCATGTCACATTATCAGGACCAAGTTTGTATGTTTTCTTCAAGGGTAGTATCCTCATATCACACAGATAAGCAGGTCATGCACAGACGTGTGAATATGTGGCAGTAAAATGGATAGTTTGTACTGACTGGCATTGTTTATTTTGTGGTGCAGTTACAATCGTTCAAAAACCCTCAGGTAGTAGACTATTGCCCGATTTCACTAACAGATGTTAAGACTTAACAAGGGTTTAACAATAGTTATAACAAGCACTGCATTTCACCAACAAGTGTTAGCTTAACACTCGTGTTAAATCTCTTGTTAAACTACTCAAATTTCTGATGCTACGTCCTTAACAACTGTAAATAGTCAAGATGGCAGGCAAGAATGCAGCTGTTGTCGATTTGCTATATCTAAGACCGTGTAAATGGCATTCGTAATACAGTACAGCCTATCAGGAGAAATTATTTTGAGGAGCTATCAGAAGAAAATTTTCTACAGAGGTTTAGACTGTCGAAACAAGTTGTTATGAAGGTTACTGCAGAAGTACAAGAGAGGCTAGAACATGCATTGAAAGGAATATGTTGATCTCGCTTTTGCTTCAAGTATTAATAACTTTGCTATTTTATAATTCACTGAATCACGTGGATAATACACTGTCCATCTCCCGTCTTGAAACGTTCAAGTCACTCGTCACTTGTCCTTCACTCCTCGTTTTAAATTAACGTAATACTGAGTTTGAACATGCATGGAAAGGAATATGCCAATCTCGCCTTTGCTTCAAGTATTGATAACTTTGCGATTTTATAATTCACTGAATTATGTGGATAATACACTGTCCACCTCATGTCCTGAAACGTTCAAGTCACTTGTCACTTGTACGCACCTCGTTTTAAATTTACGTAATACTGAAGAAGATGTTTTGTGTTTCAGGTAATGACACATACATTTGAATTAAATTCATTTCCAATTTTTTCTACATCCGTTCTATTTTCCATGATATCCTTATACTTCGTCACCAATTCAATTAACAATTCCTTCTCCATCGATGAGAAATTTTGTTTCACGGCTTTTGATTACAATTTTGTTTATCCGCCATTTTTTTAGTTGTGTGCAGACGAAAATGAAAACGAACGTGCATCGCAGTGCATTCAGAAAATAATGACTCATCCATAGCCTTCTGTAGCTGTAATATTTACAAATTTCTTGGCGTTAACACATGTTTGTTAACATTTTCAGAAAACAGGTTGGTGAAATGCAAGAAATTTAAGAGCTTTGTTGCGCTGTAACAATTGTTACGTTACATTTGTTAACATTGATTTTAACATCTGTTGGTGAAATCGGGTGTATGGGAATTGTTACTATTATACGAAGGGGAAAAAAAAAAAAAAACTACTGCTGATGTGGTTACATATTAACATACCAACTGTCAAATTATCTGTATCTATACCCTTAACCCCTGTATAACTTACATAACTTCTATCCCAACTGATTACCATTAGATGTTTTAGATCACTTACCTATGCCTGACCAAAGTGGCTTCAGAATGTGATGTTGGGAGGCTGAAGCCCTTCTTTGCAATAGCATCTTTATATTTGTAAATATACCGATTCAGATGAGGCAAGTTCAAACACATATCTATCAGAATATCACCAGCACGTAATGCCTGAAGACTAGCCACATTCTTTTGGATGAACAAAGTCTGAAAAATGTAAGAAATAAAAAGTTACACACTACTAGTACATTACTTAATTTTGAACAGAAAAAAAGCTCCTTCATGCTAAATGAAGCAGCTGCACAGTTAACTAATGCCATCATACTGATTTCTATGGTTTGTAAAATACCTTAATCTCTTGATTAGGGTCTCCTCCAGTGCTGAGGTTATTTCCTTCTGGTGGCTTGGTTGTTGCTGCATCAGCATTCTCTTGTACTGGAGGTCTGGGGGATATAAAATCATGTAGTGGTGTTGTCAGTTGCTCCAAGATGGAAGCAGATAGATCTGAACGAGGTCGCTTTGCCTCTTTTGCTGGTGTCTCTTTCTCGCCTAAAACACAGGTAAAGTCATGAATGCACATAAGAGAATAAACATTAAAATACGAAGAATGGTGCTGGAGAAACTACTTTTAAGAAAATTGGACCAGATTTATAAAACTTGGTCTACAACCAGAAAACCTGCTTCAATTTTCAAACCTTAGCCTGCACATAGGTAATGAAAAAGATTGTTCTTAAAGCTCTTCTTTCTAATATGCGATGCAGCGATTTTTTTCTAAGACCTTCACACTTTTGATGTTTTTATATACAACCATAATTTACTTTTTAGTGCAATTACGTGCTAGAGGGCATTCTTTTAATGTTATTGTTTATTTTCTTACTGCATATATAACCATATTGAAAAATTCAGTGAGACAACTATCCTTGTTTCTAAACTGAATGCAATGCTGCCAACAATCTTACTTATCCTTAAATTACACTATCTGCTGAATGTTTTTTGGAGTCATTGTGCCACAAATACTCAGAATTGTGAGCATACACACTGTCTTTACAAATGCCGCTCCTTGTTAGACAATGCCATAGTCCTCGCAAGCATGACTATGTTATTTGTGGGTACATTTGTCACTGGGTCGACAAACTGCACTGAGTGATTCACTATGAGTTGTACAGCAAACCCTCCAGCCATCAACTCATAGTACCCTGCCAGGCATCACTGTGAATGGTACTGGTGAACTCTACGTGCTCTGCAATTAGACTGTAGAGCGTATTTGCATCCCATCTGTTGTTGGGGCATATCGTCATCCGCACCTCATTCGTTTCCACGTCAATCATTCCAAGGATCCAGTTGCCCTCTATAACGTGACCACGATGAAACTTGCATCGTCCTATTTTGCACTCATCGATTTGAACGACGTGGCCGGGACCGCCAATTTTCCCCCTTGCAGTACACTTAGTGTCATTTGACATCATGCACACTTCGTGGCAGTAGCCAAACCAGTCCGATACAGTCCGCAAGCTCATACATTTTACTGATTTGTCATTTTCCGATTTTCAACAACATATTGAATGAATCTTAAATATTTGAAGAACACACAGAACAATTAGCCTTCACTTCTAAGAGTACAACAGGTACTTTTGCTGGACAGCAAGTCTTTTTGCACTAGTGTAGGACAGATGTCTGGGGCATTTTTGCAGAGGTTAGCTACAAATGTTACATATCTTTCTCATATTGGCTGCAACGCGAGAACTTGCAGGTTTTCTGCTTGCACGTGCGTATATGTGCACCTTTGGACTTAGAAAATATTCTCGCGTTGCACAAAAGAAAGTTTCTCCCTAACTTTCTTTCAAAGTTTGATATTTTATATTTATTTGTACATAAGAAAATAATTTACAAATTTGTTACAGAAAACCTTTTTGTTTACATACTCTCCTTCCTTAACCTATGTACAAGAATTGAGTGACTACCTTCTTTCACCCCTCAGCCAGCTTGGCATAACAGTATTATACTTAATATAAAAATTATTTGTGGTTGGTTTATTGACACTCGTCACTTACTTTTTCATATATTTATGAGAGACTAGTTTCAAAGGCCCTGGCCTCCATTTTCAATCTCTTCCCAACTGGCCAGTTGGGAAGAGATTGAAAATGGAGGCCAGGGCCTTTGAAACTAGTCTCTCATAAATATATGAAAAAGTAAGTGACGAGTGTCAATAAACCAACCACAAATAATTTTTATATTAATTTTGACGTCACTGTTACTAAATTCCTCCAAACACACATCAAGTATTATACTTCACTGAGGGGTTACCTGTGTCCCTTACTTTTCCCTGCAAAATCCTTCCTCCCCCCCTTTTTTTCCTTCTCCTCTTCATAACTTTTGCTTCTAACTATCCTCAACCATTTATGTTTCATTTTACCAAGAAATCTTCCTACATTTTTATTCCTATTCCGTTGCTTCCCTGTCAGCACTCTTATTGTTACAATTTTGCCCTCAACTTTGTCCCATTTTTTCTCCCATGCCTCCTTCCTCCACTTCTCAACTCCTTCACATCTTACTACATAATGTTCTACACTTTCTTCCCCCCACCCCCACATAATTCACTCACTCACTATCTCACTCCACCTTAATCCTTTCATAAATATTGCACCTGTTCTCATCCATGCTAATCCCTCCCTTTCAATCCTACTACAGTTGTCTATATAACCTTCTCTTCCCCAGTCCCTTTTCAAAATGCTGTAAAACTTCAATGAACTTTTGTTTTCCATGCTTCCCCATATCTCTTATCTTTCTATGTCTTCCATTCTTGTCCTTACCTTTTTCCAAAATTCTCTCTCATTGCCTGCACCTGCCCTCCATATATCCTCCATTCCTATTTTGTCCATATTTCTCTCTACCACTTTCCACCAACTGTTCTTATTTACAAATGTTCTCTGCTGTTCCATGCATACCTTTAAAATATTTCCATCCTCCTTACCCAAACAGCTAAACCAAAATTTCACTATTCTCTCCAAGATTATTCCTTTTCTCCTGGTCCTCCCCACTTCACCTGGAGCCGTCCTTGTCAGTCCGAGAGCCTCCTTACAGAATAACTTGTACATATTGTCAACCTTGTTACTTATCTCTGAGCCACCCCAAATCTCTACTGCATATATCATTTTTGCCTCTACCATTGTCTCATATAGCCTCTCTAACCATGTCTAATTTATCCTTACAGGTTCTCAATCCTACCATAGCTGCCTTCCCCCTATGCAATTATTTTCCTATCATGCGCTCCCCACTCCCCATTGCTACTCAGCCTTACTCCCAAATATTCAAATTCCTTCACTACTTCAAGCTCTCTCCCCCTCAAGAACCATTCTCATCCTTTTTTACAAACCAACTCCTTGAAAAATCCTTGCACTTCATCAATTGCCTTTTGCAGTCCTATTATAGTTATGGATCCTATCACAAGGTCATGTGCATATAATAAGCCTGGAATCTCCTTATTGCCTATTACCAGGTTATGTGTATTACTCTTTGCCACTTTCTCCAGGATGTCATCAATAAACAAATTAAGTAATATGGGACTCAATTTGCAGCCCTACCTTAAACCTATTTTTTGCTCTACCCCTTCCGTAACACTCTCTTGATCCTGCCTTATACAAAATTATATTCCTTTATAAATTTCCTCTATGAATTTTTCACTTACTCCTTTGCTTCTTAGTTTCCATGTCTTTCTTTCAATTATTACAAATAAAAAATAAATTGACAGCAATAGTCTCCTCATATGAGACTACTGTTGATGATGGCCTATACAAAGATATTCTCTAAAAGCTAAGCAGAACCTTTATATCTGTTTAATATTTATGAGGAGGAAAAACCAATTTTAGCAATAATTCTGGTGATTAACATAAAATCCAAGCCAAGTATTTTTCTTCTCACTGTTTCTGAGGGAGTAAAAAATAGCCTAATAGACAAAGACTTCCTGCTTATGAAAGCACATAATTCCATACTGTAGTTAATGATAATGTAACAGAGTTTTCAGGTTTCCATGTTTATAGAAGTATTCTTTTGGAATTTTTAATGGTGCTTCATTGCACTATATAAAAGAAATACAGTTCAATGAAATAAATGTGCTAAATCATTTATTTGAAAAAGTATAAAATAAAAACATACCAGGAGTACTAGTCTTGATGTGTGCTGGCAACTTTGCATTTTTCATGACAGAAATGAGGGAGATCTGATCTGCCTTCTGCAACATTCCCTCTGCAGTGCATAGTGCTCGTATTGGTAGAAGTAATTGTTTGGGAGATAACATGGCTGCAGTTGTGGCAACATTCTCTCCGCTGCTTTGGGCCTGCAGGTGTGTGAGCAGGTAGTGCAACAGTATGCGGCACGCCTGACATACAACTCCAATTTGACTCTTGCAGCACACTGCAACAAAATGACATTTGCTTTAAAGTATGAAAAAGTGACAAGACCATTCAAACGGCTCTTTAGCTAATGATAAGTTCCAAGTTCATGGGATGAAATGTAATTAACATTGTTTTGGCCTTAAAATGACAATGTGCTTGCCTCAAAAAAGGAGTGTGTGTGTGAAGGTGTAAGAAAAAAGAAGGGAAAAAAGGATTTAAATTCCGTATCATTTAGAAGGGGGAAAAGTGAATCCAATCCATCTCTCTGTAATCATTCAGTTTGATGGTGAACTCAAAATGAATGTTTGGATAATTACAAAATTTCACACCTAACTGATAACTACAGTAAAACCTGGTTTACTCGGACTAACTGGGATTAAGGCCAATTAGAGTTAACAAAAATCCAGGTTATCCAGAGAATGACGGAAAAACGATAATATATGTGTCAAAACATTTTTAACTGCTTCAGGATGGCCATTTAAACCCTGCATGGGCTGGGAACAAGTGTAGTAGTGTAGTGTTTAACGCCCGCTTTTACTACATATGGCACCGCAGGCAGTGACACTGATGATACATGAGATGAAGATGGAGCACCGGTGGAATGAGATGGCGGGGGAAACTGGAGGTCCCGGAGAAAACCAGCCCCAGCGCCGTGTTGTCCACCACAAATCTCACTTTGCGGTCGCCTGGGATCGAACCCGGGCCACCTAGGTGAGAGCCAAGCGGTCTAACCACTGAGCCACGGCGCGGCCTACTGGGAACAAATACCGAATAAACAGCACAAGACATTTAAATTGTCAAATACTGTAAAAATGCTTCATAAATACACATTTGTGTCTTCTATATTAATTAAGCTATTTTAGCAAAACAAAAACTAATTTAAAGCACATTAAAGACAGTATACAACTAAGGTATCATTAAAGTACAGATGATATTCACCAATCATTGAGATTTCACTATTTTGTTTCATTGTATCAAAAGCCATTCTTTGCATTCTTTGTGAATCATTTTGTTTTTTGTTCAATTAATACCCCGCCTTTAACTTCAATGGTCATATTGGCGGCAATTCTCCTTTGGAACATATCAAAGGTGTTAACTCGTATTCGTTGGGTTTTAAACATTAGATCACATGAACGTTCACACTCTGGGGAAGATGGGGAATTATCTTGGTCGGAGAAAATTCCCCACCCCACCGTCGGGAATCAAACCTGGGACCCCTAGCACAGCAGGCAAGTGCTCTACCAACTGAGCTATGGGGTCAGCCCATTTTGTTTTGCTTGCATACGAATGATATAGATATATACTACATGCGCACAATAACTTGAGCGCTGGATTTACAGTGTGATGCGGGCAAAGGGGAAGAAGCGAGAGCTAATGCTCCTTTATCGAGATTTAACTGTATTGGAACACCACAGTGAAGGGAAATAATTATTAATTTATAGATGAGTCGTATTTATTACACATCTGCTTCACTTACGTATTTTTCCCAGTAAACTACTAAGGGCTCTCGTATTTGAGATACACCATTTGTGGCAACTTTAGTTAATTGATGGAAATTAATCTTTCAAATTCACTAGCCGTGTATAGGCTAAGTTTTGGACAGATAGATCTCTATGAAGAGAAAATATGTGAATCAATTTGAGAATTTAATGTCATAACGGCACATTGGCCATGGTAGTTCAATGGGTAAGAGTGACTGGATGGAAACCAGGAGATTCATGGTTCAAATCCCGGCCGTGGCATTGAACTTTTCAGTTTGACTCTATCTAGTCACTAAACTGCTGAGAAAGAGGGCGAATGTCCTGGAAAACGTTCCAGAGTTTTTAAAAATAAGTGAAGGTGAGTGTAAACAAGTGTGACTCAACAAAACTTCAACATTGACTCTATTCAAAAGTTTATTTCTTGTAAATATTGTTGGAAAGATGGCCTCCATTTAAATTTATGCACTCTTGTAAATGCTTCTGGAAGTTGCTAACACCCACCGCTGCAGGTTATCGTCAATAGATGCAACTTCGTCAACAATAACTTGTTTCAGTTTGAATATTCTGAATATAATTCTTGAACACATGGTTCTTCAATAATCCTCCTCTAATTTCCGTTTGCCAAGGGAATTCCTGGTCCTCTATCCCTTTGGTTTTAGGTATTAGGTTGAGAAACTTCAACTCTCAATTAGATAGAGAACACAGGATGGGTTAATAGCCCAATGCCTGGTATGAGAGTGAGAGAAGCAGATGACAGAATGATGGCGGGGAAAATTGGAGATCTCAGAGAAAACTTGCCCCAGCGCCGTGTTGCCACAAATCTCACATGCGGTCACCTAGGACTGAACCCGAGCCACCTAGATGAGTCAGGCAGTCTAAGCACTCGGCCACGGCGTAACCTCTTCAAAAATCCATGATGTTTATTTCATATGTGATATAACAGTGACTTCAACATTTACAAAGTTAAATGGCAAGGTATTATGTAGTCATAGCAAGAAAATAACTGCAAATATCGACTTTATGAAGTACAGAGAGAGAGGGAAGGAGGGAGGGGAGCAGACATGGTGCAGTACTTAGCTGGTGTAGGACATATTTGACATTGACTGTCCCACACACTGTTTAGCATTTAGTCAACCTGTCACCTGTAGATCTGGTATCTAACTTGTTTGATATCTGCCATTAAAATTATCATAAGTCTAAATCTACTGCACCATTTATTAACCACATTTTTCATTACTTAACCCTCAAAACATGCAAATTCTCTTAAGTAATTACTATCTACATGAATTACTTACAAGTGCTAGAACTGGAACTGATATAGTCTGCAGCCAGGGCTGCAAATGCTGTGTAGAAGGTCTCATATTCCTCATCATGGTGCAGAAGCTCATTTTCACTGAAATAAAATATACAGAGTTACATATGACCAAATTAAAACAGATCACATTTCACAGTCTCAGAGTAAAATGTACTGATAGCACTGATTAAAATACAGGCTCTTGTTAGCCTACTGATTCCAAGATCATAAGTTCAAATCTGGCCTAGACCAACTGTTTGCCCACCTCGGTAGCGTGGTGGTAGCATGTCTGCCTCACGTTCAAGAGGTCCCGAGTTCGAATCTCGGTCAGGGTGAGTTACCTGAATAAGGTTTTTCCGGGGTTTTCCCTTATCCTGAAAGACGAATGTCAGGTAACTCTAAGCTCTATGGACCCCGGGCTTATTCGAGCATCATTTCACCCATTCCATTCATCGTCCAATATGACTTAACGTTGGAGGACGTAAATTACATACACAAAGAAACAAAAAAAAAAAAAAACTGTTTTTAAGAGTGCTAAAAACAAACAGTTTTATGTCAGTAGATTTTCTGGGATGTAAAAATTCCTGTGGGATGAAATTCTGGTATACTGGCTGATATAACCTGGCAATTAACACCATCGTTAACAAGACATTATTATAACAAGCATCTATTAAATTATAGATGAGTCATATCTATTACACATCAGCTTCACTTACGTACCTGTATTGAGGACATGTTTCATGAACTATTGTTAGCATCTTCAGCTCATATTGCGACTAAAGCTTGATCTAGTGGTGTGGGTAGTTTTGGAGTTACTGCTGCCATCTGTTGATTTTGTGATGAATTTAAATGAAGGGTTATCTTCTGGCGGAATTTCAAAGTTCATTAGTTGGATTTTATGTTTCTCTATGTATATTTTCTCCCAGATGACGAGTTCACTATGTTTTTGTACGTATTTTAGTAATTTGGTGCTATCTTCAATTTCATGACTTTCAGACCAGAAATGAACTGCTATTGCAGACTTATCAATATTTTTGTATCTTAGGTGCCTAAAATGTTCTTTTTTACTAGTGCCTATGTCCTCCCTATGTAAATTTTTTCACAGTTTTTACACTTTATATTGTAAATGCTGATTTTTCTTCTGGTTTTATCTTATCTGTATTGTTGCTGTTAAGGTTTATAATGTAATTGTTTTTTGGTGCCAGCGCTATGTTATACTACTTGAATATTTTTTGGAACTTTTTTGTGGCCCAGGGGTGGTATGTAAATTTAGCAAATCTAATATCTTGTTTCATTGGTAAAAGTGCTGTGATCTGTTTTAATCTTTTTTGAAGTTTGAATGATTTTATTTTTTGTCTACAAGGCTTTTTCTATATCTATTTTTAATTTCAGTTTTTAAGATTTGGTGGTTTCTTTTTGATATCCTTACTGGCTGAGGGGTAGGTTAACTTATCTGTTGCACCTAAGATACAAAATTATTGATAAGTCCGCAATACCAGCTCATTTCTAGTCTGAAAATCATGAAATTGAAGATAGCACCAAATTACTAAACTATGTACAAAAACATAGTGAACTCGTCATCTGCGAGAAAATATACATAGAGAAACATAAAAGCAGCTAATGAACTTCAAAATCCCGCTAGAAGACAACCCCACATTTAAATTCATCACAAAATCAACAGATGGCAGCAGCAACACCAGAACTACCCACACCACTGGATCAAGCTTTAGTCACAATAGACCTGATGATGCGAACGATGGTTCGCGAAACATCTCCTCAATAGAGGTACATAAGTGAAGCTGATGTGTGAAAAATAGACTCATCTATAATTTAATATGTCTCGTTTCACTGTGGTGTTCCAATACAGTAAAATTTCTATATATGACAAGCAATGTTTGTTAGAATATCAATTTATTTTAGGACAGTTGCATGCAAAACAAAGGATAATGTTGTACAAAGAGCATTCTTTAAAAGAATCTTCTAAATGTGTTACTTTTTGTACACATATGCCTAGTGTAATATTTGTAATGCACTCATGCTGCCTGTAACAATAACAAAAGATGGGAAGTGGAAGCCAATGGCATATTGATAAAGTGCAAAGGTTTCTGCAGTGTATACTGTCATCTGGGGTGAAGCATCCATGTTTCTGTGGCTGTGTTGCCTAATCATATATTCCAGCACTAATACCCATTGGGGTTTTGGAGCTATCCATAAAAAAGATGAAATTAGATGTCGAATTTAGCATGCAAATCATCCACATAAACCAACCATGAAATATGGAGATCTGACACAGAATTATGGAAAGTGTCCACATTGATCATCAAATCACATTGTCATTCATTCCAGAGACAGGTATGAACTGATGTGGCATAAATCGTTTGCACAGTCTGGAAAGTAATTACCTCTTGGAGCAAAGACTCAGGCAAAGCCCCTTTGCCAAAATGTTCACTCTAGGAGGCTGGAGATTTAATAGCACCACATTATGAGAGTGCCAATAAATCTGCAATGAACATTATATTCCTAAATTAATCTTGAAAATAGGTAGCACAAAAGGAGAAAAATTTATTTTTAAACCAAAATATAGGCAGGGTGAGTGTTAACATAAATGATTTATGGAAAGGTAGAGTCAGTCTGAAAAATTCAATGCCATGGCCGGGATTTGAACCACAGATCTTCTGGTCTCCATCCAGCTGCTCTAACCATTGAGCTACTATGGCCAACATGGTGACATGACATTAAATTCTCCAACTGACTCGTGTTTTTCTTGGTAAACCACTTAAGAGTTATAAACACATGAGACAGCTACCTTAATGACGACTTACAACCTATCGGAATGCTCAATAACAATCAAGACGGCATTAGAAAAGAAGAAACTTTCAGACATCTATCTGTCTCTTTCTTTCTCTCTTTCGGCAAGCGTCCAACACTCACCTACGCACCAGCTACGGCACTATGTCTCTTTCGCATGCGCTGACCACGGCCCACTGCATAACAATGCCTAGCAACAATACATAAACTGGAATCCCAGTAATGTAAAGTACAGCTATGGTATATATCTCCTTCCAATGTCGCACGGTTATAGAAAATGCGGAGTTTAGCAGGTCCCAACTGCAATAAAGACATACATTTGCTTGGTAGTACGTAAATGGTGCAATTCTGCTCATTTACAAACAACTTTCCAAGCATTCAAATAAAAGAAGTTGCTTTAAAGGCGGTTAACACCACCCCACAAATGACGCAATTGCAATTTTATCTGCTCTCAAGACTGGCGCATATATTCCGGCCTCATGTTGATCTGAGATAAACCATCTCAGGCCCCATACTGAGACACCTGCAAATTATGTGATTCCAAGGCGTACACCAACCCTGATATTAACAGAGAGTGAGTCTGCCTGCAATTTACACAGCGCAGCTTATCTTTGAAACATTGCATTTGCCAGTGCAAATATTCCCACACAAAGTCTTCAAAATTCCTGTGGAACTTTTCGCGATGATTGAGCGGCAAATAATTCTATTGACACAGTTACTAGTTACTGGGAAACACTAATAATACAGATAAATGTGCAAAGATAATTGTTGAGCGTGTGTGTGATATGTGATCTGTGCCACTTTACCACTGATAAAAACAAATGACTTCTATTTCACAAAAGATGAATTAAAGGATAAGTATTTGAAAACTCAAACCAAAAACAGTATCTCGATATCGGTTAAGCATGCATCCTCCCTGATCTAGGTGTAACATGCTAGCCTCTGGTTCCCCAGGTCACAAAGTTAAAACCTGGGGAGGATGACGGATTTCTTTCGGGCATAAAAATCCTTAGTATGGAAAGTAAAGTCGGTGATTCCATACAAAATGGCATGAAAAATGAACTTCAAACCCAATAAACAGGCCTCTGAGCAAAATTAAGTATTTTTCATGCCCAATATAAAATGGGATGCTGAGAACTAAAAAAGAAGTTAAAGAGTCCATAGATTAAATAAAAACTTACATTGCCCTTAACCTATCCCATGAGCTTTGTCTTGTGTAATATTTTTTAAATGCTTCAAAAGAAATGCCCAGTCTAAAAGGTTAAAGGATAAAGCATCAAATCATGGCCAACAGAGTTTTTCAGCTTGTACGTTACATAAAATGAAAATTGTGGACAAATAGACCAACAAATTTTTATTTCAGAATAACACTCTTTATGAGAAAGTTTTAAATTATTTGCTGATCTATAGAAATTGCATGCTTCATATTGTGGTCCTGCCCAGCAAAATTTGCTGTGAAGTTATTAACTGCAATTATCTGTAAGAGAGCTCAAAAAAATATTTGCGTTCAACACTTAAAGTAAAAAGGCCTATTGCTATGTGATATAGGAGGTAAATAATGATACCTTTATCCAAATGTATATCTATTGTTTTACGCATACAATATGTTTACATTATGACAAATTATGTGCATAATATGTTTTATATAATAAATAAGCCAATTATTATTATTTGAAACAAAAGGTTAAAAACAGTGATGTATTTAACATTTGAAAGTAATGAGTCGGAAATTCAAACACAAACATCACTTAAATTATACTTACTTGGACATGTTTCGGAGAACGGTTTGTCCCCATCGTCAGCAGTTATCCAACTGGTTGGATCCATGGTTTCCTGAAGTGAGCTGGTTGTCTGTGGTGGCATCTGTTGTCTGTGAGATGAAATTCCAAAGAGAGTTTTCAGGCGGAAATTCGAAATTTAAAGTATACTGTTTGTTTTTTATAATTAGCAACTTTTCCCAATCATCAAGTTCGGCTGCATTACTGGCTGGCTTTAATAGTTTTATATTTGGTACAATTTCATGATTGGTAGACCAGAAATGGTGGGCTATTGCTGATTTTTCTATTTGGTTGTATTTCACACATCTCATATGTTCCTGTAATCTAATATGTAAACTTCTTTTGGTTTTTCCTATGTAGAACTTCTCGCAGTCTGAGCAGTTGATTTTGTATATACCTGCCTTCTTTTTTTCAGGTACTGGGTCTTTCAGGTTGTCGCATAATAAGTGACAATTTGTTTTTTGAACAATTAATAGAAAATAAATTTTGGAAATTCAAGAAACAGAAACACATATTGGATACCACAAAATTAACAGAATCAAAACCGAGACACAGTTCAGGAAATTCACATATCATCCCAGAGTGCATCATAAATTCAACAAGATATTCAAGAAGTACAGCATCACCCTAGCCCCAATAAATAAATTCAGTTTAAAAAACTTATTATGCAACAACCTGAAAGACCCAGTACCTGAAAACAAGAAAGCAGGTATATACAAAATCAACTGCTCAGACTGCAATAAGTTCTACATAGGAAAAACCAAAAGAAGTTTACATATTAGAGTACAGGAACATATGAGATGTGTGAAATACAAACAAATAGAAAAATCAGCAATAGCCCACCATTTCTGGTCTACCAATCATGAAATTGTACCAAATATAAAACTATTAAAGCCAGCCAGTAATGCAGCCAAACTCGATGTTTAGGAAAATTTGCTAATTATATAAAACAAACAGTATACTTTAAATTTCGAATTACCGCCTGAAAACTCTCTTTGGAAGTTCATCTCACAGACAAAAGATGCCACCACAGACAACCAGCTCACTTCAGGAAACCACGGATCCAACCAGTCGGATAACTGCTGACGATGGGAACAAAACGTTCTCCGAAACATGTCCAAGTAAGGATAATTTAAGTGATGTTTGTGTTTGAATTACCAACTCATTACTTTCAAAAGCCAATTATTGTATTGCACTGATGATCCAATATACCTATGGTGGTAGATTTGCTCAGCTTTGTATTTCTAAATTGTATAATATTTCTGATTGGAATATTGATGATAGTGTTTCTATGAAGGGAAAAAATATATGCAATATGACTGGTGAAGATTATGAGTAAACTAACATAGTTTTATAACTCCTCACCTCTTTTCTAACTTTACCCCAGAGATCTCACTCTATACTTCTCTACATCTTTTCTTCACAGCTGCCAACATGAAACACACCACCAAGATTGATTTAGTACAGCTAAGGGATTGAGGGCCCTAAGTCACAAAGCTGAGTCAGGAGATGTCTTTTAGAAAAAGAAGAGCAATGGTAGTATATAGCTGTAGAATATGTGTAGTTAAATCCCAAGATATAGCTTGTTCAAAACACTGTAAAATCCCATATGCATAAGAATGGAGAAATAGAACAAGTGGTAAGAGTGGTGGGGGAGCAGGACACCAGAAATGTTAACTGGGAAGCAGTCGAAAACTCCATATTAAAATTATAAGGCAAATTCCTATGTTACTTCCTTCACTTATTTGAAGAGCAAGGTATACTAGTTCAAGGCTATCTGCTATCTAAAAATGTTGAATATCCCAGAGCCCTGCCCACTATGAAATCTCAAGAATCAAACAAAAGAATAAACACATCATTGTAATGTTAAACAATATGTATGCTGGCAGATATTTAAACTAACAAATGTGTAGCTTTCACAAAATATATTAACGCCCCTTATAAGAATTCATTACATTCCAGTCAGAAACGAAGGTTGTGCATAAAGCACAGTGAAGCCATTATGCATAACCAAGTTCTAACTTTCCCTTTTGGTAGTTCCCTGTTTAAAAAATTACATAACTTAAATGTTGCTAGACCCAATACATAAGCGCACATATTATTAAAACATACGAATGGGAAATGAAATTTCAACGAATACAGCAACTCTTGCATCATATTGTGCACTAATATTTTAATTGTTTCCTACAATATATATTGTTCCAAACTTTACATCTAACCGACCAATACTGCATTTTGAGAGTTTTAATTAAAAATTGAGGCAAAAGAGAGTTACAAAAACGAATGCGTCATTATGACGGATACTTTTATAACACAAAGACATCCAGAAAGCTCTTACCTTCTGTTGATCGCTTTAACAAGCTCAAGTAAGTCATTTTTGTTGAAAGATCCATAAGAAGCTGCTAAAATAGGTTTCACAATTGATGCCCATTCTACACCTCCACTGTTCGCTGCCATTTTTAATGTGCAATCGATTTCCTGAAGACTATAGTATTTTCCAAAAAGAACTCTTCAGATGATCACGAAATTCTGCTACTTAGGCACCATTACAAATGACAATAAAAATCAACAGTGCTGCCAAATATGATCTTCTTCCTCCTAAAATTTAATACAGTATCGGTTACAGTTTATTTCGATAATGCTTTTCCTGGAGTATTACTGTATTATATTTGCAACATCCAATTTTAACTTCCTTAAATTTGTTTAGTAATTGAAACTTGTTCACAAAGGTTAGGTCTATCCTGTACGATCCTGTAGATCCTGTGGGTCTATCTTTTACATGTGTAACAAAAAAATAACTACACAATTCCCAGCAACCCTCGGGAAGATGACGTCAACTGTTAAGACGGAATGTCATAAATATAACCTATAAATTTTGTAAAAAGTACTCGAAAATCAGAAGATTAGGGTAGATGAGAATCCACGAAATATTTTAATGACATCAGAAGGGATATAACATCGGATTTAAATAATTTCGTTTTATAATCATACATACATTTGTATAACAAAATGCCGATTCAAAATCTATTAAATATAACCCCTGACAAACTGTTTGAAGAACACACAATTTCTGAAATTATAGAGACACAAAAACGACTGCAATCAGAAATTGAAAGAAAAAGAGAAGAACTGCGTACTATGGTAGGGTAAGTAAGATGACATTAAGAATATTCATTATGTAAAGAAAATTAACCCTCAATTTTAAGCATTTCCTTTTTCATATTTAATCGTCAGGAGAAGATGCATTTTTAAAACAAATTGTAAAATTATTTATTTATGATGCAGGGAGAGGTACAGGGATCTCATTGAGGCAGCAGACACCATTGGAGAAATGAAACAAACTGCTGAAGGTATCATCTCCCACATTAATAACATGAGTTCAAGATGTCAAGAATTGCAGCAGAAACATCTACTCGGATTTAAGACAGAATCTGAGAGCTGTAAATCTGAAAGGTACAAAAACAATATTGATGAAGTTGTAGCACAAGCATTTAGGAGCCGTGCAACCTTGCTAAATAATGCTAACATTTAAGGAGGAAATTTGTTGCATCCAAAATGTGCATTAGGAGTTTTTTAAGTGCTTGTCTCCCATTAATCTGTGATTTCCCAGTCTCCCTATGCATGCATGACAAGGGATTGAATATCTTAAGCAATAAAGTTTAGTCACATGTGTTTTATAAGAAGAGTAGTGACATGCTGACTATACTGGTGCACTTAATAAATTACTCAATGAACGAGGGCATATTTCCAGAGGTATTAAAGATTAGCGTGGTACGACCAATTCATAAGAAAGGTTCATATGCAGATGTTAACAATTTCAGACCAATAACTCTAACTTCAGTATTCAGCAAAACGTATGAGAAAGTCTTAATAGCTAGAATAAATAGTTTCTTAATTGCTAATAAAATTCTTAATCATTTTCAGCATGGATACAGAAATAAATTATCGACCATCACAGCTATAGCGGAATATATTCACAAATTATTGGAACTAAAAGATAAACACAAAAACACAGCTGGAATTTACTTAGACCTCTCCAAAGCTTTTGACTCTGTATCCCATGATCATCTCATCTCAAAATTAGAGTGCTATGGCTTCAGAGGACAAATTAATAAACTATTAACATCATATCTTAAAAATCGTTTGCAATGTACAGAAATAACTTGGAAAAAAGGGGATGTTATAAGCCACATTAAATCAGAATATAACTTAGTGAAATCTGGTGTACCACAGGGATCAGTACTAGGACCTATACTTTTTTTGATTTATATTAATGACTTACCTGAACCAGTAAACAGCAAGGTCATCTCATATGCAGATGATACATCTATAATATGTTGGAGTGAAGGAGAAGAAAGCTTAGAAGAAAAAACAACAAATACAATTGGCGAAATATCTCGGTACTTTCTAAATAATGGACTAAAGTTAAATATAGGAAAAACAAAATTTATGACATTTCAAAGCGATGATCTAAATATAAACATTAACAATATACCTTTGGAACGGGTAAGAAACTTTAAATTTTTGGGCGTTCACATAGAAGATACTCTAACCTACAGTACAAACGTAGACATGGTTTGTAATAAAATGAACTCGGGACTCTACCTATTATGACAACTAGCAAAATATGGGAATATCAATACTCTTAAAACTGCGTATTATGGCATTATCTTCCCACACTTAACATATGGTATTGAAATTTGGGGGGCAACAAGTAAAACCAATATGGACAGACTATTAAAAGTACAAAAGAAATGCATACGAACCATGTACAACCTTCGTTTTCAACAAACATGTCGGGATACATTTAAATCACAAAACATCCTAACAGTAGTATCACTCTATGTATTCAAAACCATTATACTTGTAAAAGACCGAAAGCAACATAACATCCTCAATAAAGATTGCCATACATATGATACGAGGAGAGCAACTGATTACCATAGGGTGAGCACGAATAAAACTCAAACTAATAAAGATCCATTTAAAATAGGAGTCATATTGTATAATAAATTGCCATCTGTAATTAAGAATACTTCTGACTCAAAATTTAAACTGGTCTTAAAATCATACCTAATTCAAAAATGTTTGTATAGTATAAATGAACTGTAATATATATGTATGTATGTAGTATAAATGAGTTGTGTACCTATGTATACAATAAGGTTTGTACGTAATTTAGGCATTTTGATCTTTTTAAATAACTTATACTTTTGTAAACAACTCTATATTTTGTAAATAACTTATGTATTTTGATCATTTTGTATTTTGACTGTATAGAGATAATTGACAGTGTCAGATGCTCTTGTAAGAGTCTATTGGCCGCAATAAATTATGTGACTTATATGATTAGGCCACATCTACAAAATTACAATAGCCACAGAGCTAGTCTGTATGAAACAAGAAAATGCTTATTGGGGGTATATTTTGTGATCTTGACAAGGCGTTTGTGTAAGTCATGAAATACCACTAGAAAAACTAAGGTTTTATGGTATAAAGGTGAGCAACTACGCTGGTTTAAGTCATATCTGTGTTACAAGAAACAAAGGGTTGAGGTAAAAGAATGTTAATCTAAAACAGAGTTTGACATGGGTGACCATTAAGCATGGACTTCCATAATTGTTGGTCCGTTTCTGTTCTTAATTTATATCATAGACCTCCCCTTATTAATGAGAAGAGTTACAACCACAGTCCTGTTTTTGCTGATGATACTAGCATAATAATGTACATAATTTGGCACCAAAATTGAATAATGCCTTCAGCACTATATGCAATTGGTTTAAGGCCAATAAACTCGCTCTAAACATTGACAAAACTAAAGTCTTTACATTTGAAACATACAACTCAAAAAATCCCACTTTGCAGGTGGGTAATGACAAAGCTGCAATTGACAAAATCATACATATTAAATTCTTAAGCTTGCAGGTTGATAATCATCTAAGTAGGAAAGCTCATATAGAAAGCATTTTACCTAAGCTAATATCGGCAAAATTTACAATGAGGTCATTAAAATCTTAATGCCAAATTGAGACATTACAGCAAATATACTACGCTTATTTTTGTTCATTAATGAAATATGCTCTTATATTACGGTTGAAAGTAAACAAGTATTTATATTATAAAAGAAGGCCATCAGTACAAGTGTGGCATCAACAGTGCAGCTCCATGCAAGGGTTTGTTTCAAAGGTCGAACATTTTGACACTTCTGTATGAATACATTTTCATCAAAATATGTTTCTATGTAAAAAACAAGAATACTTTGACAAAAATGTAAATATACTTAACTTAAATACAAGACATAGAATGGACTTACACAAACCCAGTGCTAGCTTAACTTGTTACCAAAAAGGAGTACACTATGATTGTGTCAAAATATTCAATGCCCTCCCAGAAAACTTAAAATTACTATCCTCGGGAAAATTAGAAAAATATAAATCTACTCTTAGAAAATATCTATGCAACAAGGCCTATTACTCGATACAGGAGTTTATGAATGATTACTAAAATGTCCTATGCCATAAGGTAAATCTAATGTGTCATTTCATTGAGTGCAAATGTAAGCAATCTGTCCAATACTCATTCTTGCATGCCTGTCTGGTAGTTGAGTCAGTAGGACTTAAAACTCGTTTTATCTGGCTAGTTTGATCTTAAATATTACTAATACAAAGGTATTCATAAATATTAGTAATGAGGAATAGTATAATATTATGACTATAGTAGAATTTGTAATTTATAAGTTTCATATTTAACAAAACATTATAGATATCTAATATTTGGTGGGGATGCTGGTGGTAGTATTAAAAAAATAAAAAGATTAAAAAAAATGCATGTATTGAAGAGTGTAATTAATGCTGGTTGTTAAATAGTTGCATGTTGGTTTTTTGTATGCTGTGTTCTATGGCCCCGAGCCTAGCTCGAAGATGGGACCAAGCAAACAAAACAAACACTGAAATTACTATAACTTCCTTTCATGGAAGTGTTGAAAACAGTGTTGTTGTAATAAATTAAATTTAAGGGTGAGTCAATTAATGACACTAAACAACACTTACTTTTTATACATGTTTCGGAAGCTAGTTTCCTCCATTGTCAACCAGACATAGCAATTTTAAAATTGAGTGTCTATTGGCACCTACTAATAGACACTCAATTTTAAAATTGCTAAATTCAAAAACAAAAGATGAAATCCCATCAGCTAACAGATCCGGAATATACCAGATAAGTTGTAAGAATTGTGAAAAATGCTACATAGGTCAAACTAAAAGAAATCTAAAAACCAGAGTCAAAGAGCACTTTAGAAACATCACATTGAACCAAGAAGATAAGTCAGCAGTAGCATTTCACTTTTGGAATGAAAACCATGACATTGATCCAAATCCAAAATTATTAAAAGGAGTGATAAACCAAAATAAATTGACAACATGGGAGAACATATTCATATGGAAAAATAAGGATCACATAATGAACTTTGAAATCCCACCAATAGATAATTTGACAAAGAAGTTCATAGCTCCACCACCAGAGAGAGAGCAAACAACAACATATGCCAGTTGGAAAGAGATTGAAAATGGAGGCAAATGTCTTTGAAACTAGTCTCTCATAAATATAAACAAGTAAGTGATGAGTATTAATAAACCAACTACAAATATCGAGATTTAACTGTATTGGAACACCACAGTGAAGCGAAATATGACTCATCTAAAAATTAATAACAACTACAAATAGTTTCTAAGATTCCTTTTTTATTGTTTAAAATCTGAAGTTTTGTCCAATAAGAGATATCCATTAGGAAGAACAATTTTTTTTAATGGAGAAAGAATTATCAAATTAGTTAATTTCTTAGCATTTGAGTATAATTGGTATTTTAAGTTTGCCTATTAGGAACCATATGTCTGCTATATTACTTTCAATATTATTTTAAGGTGTTGAATACAGTCTATGATGTGGATTTTCAGATTGTTGAAGAACAAAGGCTATTATTCCATTGCTGTACAAATCAAAATATTACTAGACATCCCAGAACAAATATGGACAGCAATTGAGGCAGAGGACTACATTTTAAGTGCACAACTTTTCCTTCTTGCCAGGCATATCAATACAGGTAAAACATTCATTTTTGATGATTGTCTAATACCACTACAGGTTATGATAATGCTTTCTTTGTTAAAGTTTGATTATTTTTGTCACAAAAGAATATATATAATTTATTTTTATTAAGTCCTTCAAGGTTGAGTCATATAACAGCATATACAGCACTTGTTTATAAATCAACCATTTATTTTGTTGACTTAGTTCTGAGTAATGTCCCAGTAGCCAATACAGTTTTCTACATGTTAGATCTAGTCCACTTTTTTTCATTTTTACATGCAATTTCCAGTTAAGCTTTTCATCTAGTACCAGACCTAAATATTTGACCTCTTTCATAGGGAACAATTTGTCCAATTAGTTCAATGGGTACTTTCTATGTTTTCTTGTTTTTTAAGTTTATATGGACTGACTTTGTTTCATTTAATTTTATTTGCCAATTTTTTTTGTTCAAATACTGTCTTTAAATTGTTTTTTGAAGTTTTTCTGTAGCCTCTTCAACAGTGTCACCCACTGACATTAGTGCTGTGTCGTCTGCAAAATTTGCTATCTCAGTTTCCTCATCTTGTAGGACGTCTCGTGTATACAAGTATAATATCGGTCCAAGTGCACTACCCTGTGGCACTCCCACAGTGATATCTTTAAATGCAGTATTCACTTCCTTGTTTAACTCGGAATGTTCTATCTTTGAGATAGAATTGTATAATAACACTGAATTTTCCAGGTAGATCTCTCTTTAATTTGAAAAGAAGGCCTTTATGCTATACTTTATCAAAGGCCTGAGATACGTCTAAAAAAATGCTTGCACACACTTTCTTTTCTTAAAGAGTTCTTTCAATTATTTCCACAATTCTGTGAACTTGCTGCATGGTTAAATGTTTGCTTTGGAAGCCAAATTGATGTGGAATGAGTTTGTGTTCCTTAATAATGGGGTTGAGTTTTCTCGAATAATTTCGACATTGTTGGCAGCAGGGAGGTTGATCAATATGATTTTCTATCATGAGGATCTTTCTCAGGCTTAGGTATTATAATTTCTGCATATTTCCACTGCCTAGGGAGATACTTTAATCAAAGGGAAGCATTTATAAGATGTAACAGTTTCATAAGTGCTTGAAGTGACAATTCTTTTAGTATTTGACCAGTAATCAAATCATAACCAGGAGCCTTTTTGGTGTTCAGGTCTCTTACTAATATTTTTAGTTGGATAAATTGTAACATATTCATCAGCTGTCTGTCTAGGAAATGGTCAGAAAGTCTCTTGCAAATACCCAAAGAAGACTTCTGCCTTCTCTCTGTCACTTCTAGCTCAATCATTGTTAGATTTTCTTAAAGGGGGGGGGGGGGCATGTCTTAAGGTCTTTTCTGCCTTTTCATCATTTTCCACAGCGAGCAGTCGGTATCCTTTGTAGCTGATAGATTTTGTAGAATAGATTTAATGCT
Organism: Mantis religiosa; assembly: GCA_030765055.1. Lineage (NCBI taxonomy): Eukaryota > Metazoa > Arthropoda > Insecta > Mantodea > Mantidae > Mantis > Mantis religiosa. Next base: position 31,846,962 of record CM060947.1, read on the forward strand.
AGAAAATATGTATTTAAAAAATAGAAACTGCGTGATGAATTTTGAAATATTGCCAATCAATTCTGTCTTTAGGTCTGATTCACTTTCAGAGTTTGGTAATAAATACAAAAATAATATGACACCTAAGAATGGCAACAGAAAAAACAGTGACTGAAGATTCAAAAGATATATTTGCAAAACTAGTCTCTTGAATTCTGTGGAAATTTGATCAATTTTCTTAAAAAAGATAAAGTGAAGTTTGTGACAAACAATGATACTTTATGTAGTATTTGTTGGTTCACTATTGTTAGCTTCTGTTTGTTACACATTAAGCTATTATTATTCAAAGTATAAACTTGAATACATTCCACGTTACATTCCACAGAATTAAAAATATACGAACTACACTTAAAAATTTCGAAATGTATGAACCCGGCCATGTGGTCTAACTTAGAAAATAATTTGCTGTCAATTCTTAATCTGAAAATGCGTAAGAAAACAGCCATTTTGAAACAAAAATTCATGAATCTTCAAAAGAAGCAAGAACCAAATCCTCATGAAAAGCAAGATTTATTACTCTCATGTCAAAAACCTAACAATGTAACGAATCTATCCACATGCAACTTCACGGAGAAAGAAATAGATTTTCTAAACAAAGGCCTAAAAACATGTGTAGATTACACAAAAAACATTGAAAACTATATCGCAGACATTGAAATAGCGATATATAATTTGCCCGATAACAAAAAATCTACGTAAAACAGTGTGAGTGAAGCAATGTGTCAATATATTCTCGATTCAATTTTGTATTTATTATTATTCATCTTAAGTATAAAGAACGAGACCCAGAATGACAGACAAATGTCTTTAAACTACTGTGGTGTATACATTTGTTTTATTTAAGTTTAAAATTTAAATTATGCCCTTGATGTGTGGCCTTTTTATAGTATAGCAGATTATAGATGAAGTAAAATAAGCAAGTACCATTTACTGCTGAAGCTATGGACATCTTTTAGCCCTTGTTTACATCTTTCTGAGTAACAATCTTGTTTCTTTGTGTCAGGTCTTCATCTAGGAACAGAAGAGATTAATGCCACCAAAGTGATGCAATATTTTCCCATCATAGTAAGACAGTGGAGCTCTATCAGTCATTTTCATAATGCCATTACAAGTGGCTGTGAGAAACTTCTACAGCTGCATACTTTGACACCTCAGGTAAATCCCTCAGAATATTTTATGATTTATATACCTTGCCTAAGTCAGAACTTTAACCAAAATGTTTCCCAAAACATACTTCCAAGATCAAAAGCACTGATCAGTGGCTTTGTTTACTCTTATTCTAAGGATTCATGGTTTGATTCGTCTCGACTAGCTATCAAATTTAAGAAATGCTTATGTATTCCATCATTTATATACTATTGTATTATGGGAAGCAGTGATAGGCTGGGAGAAAATATTTATAATACAGAAAAACATAATTTATATAAGGTGCATTCAAAAAGAAACAAGCCAGAGACAGAATTACAGAAACCAGTACCTGTATGTTAGAAGTATTGGCCCTGGCTGTTGAGACACTTAACCTACTGTGACACAAGGCGGTGAATGGCTGTCTCATAAAAGTCCCAGGGTTGCGATGTAAGCCAGTTCCTCACATACAGCTGGATGTCGTCCAAGGTGAATCGTTTGCCCCTCAGAACCTTTTTAAGGGAACCAAAAATGGCATATTCACAGGGAGAGAGGTCTGGACTGTATTGAGGGTGGCCAAGAACCTCCCATTTGAATTTCTGCAGGAGTGCCGCAACTGTGTTGGCCATATGTTGGCCGTATGAGGCTTTGCATTGTCATGGAGCAGAATGAGTGAGATGGGTGAGATTGCCTGGTCGTTTTGATTTGATCGCTTGGTGAAGGTTGGTCAAGGATTGCAAGTAAAGCTGAGCATTCATTGTTGTCCCGTGCTGCAGGAAGTGTATCAGAAGGGGGCTATCGAGGTCAAAGAAGAAGGTCAACATAATCTTTCCTGCCCTTGTGTGGATGGCCTTGGCTCTTTTTTTTGGGGGGGGGTGGTGGTGGTGACCATGGTTGCTTCCACTGGAGACTTTTTCGTTTTGATTCTGGTTTGAAGTGATGACACCATGACTCATCTCCAGCCACCACTTGTGCCAGGAACTCATTCCTTTCCCTAACATAGTGTTGCAGATGACCAAGACAGTGGGTCATTCGACATGCTTCCTGATGTGGTTGAAGACTGTGTGGCACCCATTGGGCATACACTTTGCACAAGAGCAGTCGTTCCTTCATGAAGGTGTGAATACTTCCGACGCTTAATCCGACCTCTGTGGCTATGGCTTTCACTGTCACTTGGCAGTCCTTGGTAATGTGTGCATCAACCTACTGGGCGATGTCATCGGTAATGCAGTTTGGTGCTCCAGACCGTGCATCATTGGCTAACACACTCGTCCTCCCCTGAAGAACTAGTGCCATGCATTGACCCTTGCAAGGGACATGCAGTGTTTGTCTTACACGTGTGACATTCGTCGATGAATGTCCGTTCCCCTTAATCCTTCCGCTGTCAGAAAATGAACATCATCTCTTTGCTCTTCCTTTGACGCCTCCATTTCACTGTCTGCAATGCGACTGGCAGTGTTGGATGATTGATGCATGCTGCTGCTAGCTTTGTACAGTCACTTGACGTGCACGCGTGCCCTCTAGCAATGGGTTGTGAACTTCCACGCTCTGGTCAGAACAACACTTCTTTACACATGCCACGATATTACCATCGTGTCACCAGTTTGGGTGTGTATCATACTCCGGCTCATTTGTTTTTGAATACCTCTTATATTATAACACATGTTAGTCTCAAAAACTTTTGCAGAAATATATTTATAAAACTAAACATTCTTACAGTGCCTTCACAATATAAGTATGAATTAGCCAAGTATACATATCAAAACTTTGATATATTCTATAATATAAAGAATGAACATAACCATGGAATAGTACTTAAAATTGCCTAGAAATACCTGATAACAGACTCACATTATAGGGTCATCAGAAAAGTTTGCAGAAATCTAATAAGATCATATTAGGAAGTATTTGAGGTATTAAAATGAGCCTTTTTTGTTCAATTCACCAACTCAAAAAGCTTTTTCTTACCTTAGAATGTTTCTGTGTGCTTCACCGATAGTCATTTTCACCCCAACAGCGCTGGATCATCTCAGGCATGATTGTTGCAACAGCATAAGTGATTCTGTGCCTTAAATGTTGCAGATCTCTAATCGGATTACTGGACACAATGTTTTTTTTTTTTTTTTTTTTTTTTTTTTTTACATATCCCATAAAAAGAAGTCTAGGTTGTCAAGTCAGGACTCCTAGGATGCCATTGAATATGACCGGCCCTACCAATCCACCAGTTAGGGAATCTTGAATGCAGAACGTCTCAAACTGAGAGGGAAAAGAATGCGGCCATGCCTTCTTTTTAAAATAATGTTACGTTATTTATTTCTTCAATTTGGTCTACTTGGAGGAAAATGTACTGTTCTAGCATGTCTAAGTAAACAAGTCCTGTTATATTTGAGTTTGATTTATGAGTCACTGTGTTTACACTCAAACTTCACTTACTTAAGTCCTGTGCTAGTCTGCTCAATAAGAAACAAAGGGCCAATGACCTGATTATGCATTAAACTGCACCACGCATTTACTTTTGGAGAACCTGTAATATCAAAAATTTCATTGGGTGATTCAGATCCCCAAATTCTACAGTTATGATGGTTGACACAACCATTGACATGGAATGTAGATTCATCTGTAAAGATTACACGTTTTAAAAAACTTTTGTCATCATCAATTTTTTAAGCATGTTATTTGCGAACTGAGCTCGCTTTGGTCGATCCATAGGCTTAATGCAATGTCTGAGCTGAATTTTGTAAGGGTGAAGATGTAAACGCTTATGCAACACATTTTGAATTGGATAGAGTCAAAATGCAAAATTCAATGCCACAGCCAGGATTTGAACCACGGATCTCCTGGTTTCCGTTCAATCACTCTTACCTATTGAGCTACCATGGCAGTGTGCTGTCATGACACTACCATGGCCAACATGCCATCATGAATTAAATTCTCTGATTGACTCATATATTTTTCCCGATAAACCACTAGGGGCTCTTGTATTCAAGATACATCATTTGTGATGACTTACTATTGTAAGTTCTTGAGTCCCAGGCTCAATGGATAAGAGCAACTGGATGGAAACCAGGAGATCCGTGGTTCAAATCCCGGCCGTGGCGTTGAATTTTTCAGTTTGACTATCTATCCAAACCTTAGCCCATACATGGCTAGAGTGAAAAAATGATTAATTTCTATCAATTAACTTAAATAAGGAGTTAGTATGTAGTGCGTGTAGCTAGTCACCATAATATAGGGACAATGTTTGTAATTATATAATGCAACCCATGGCATAACAGCCAACAAGAGGGCCTGAGCCTGCCTAACAATCATCCAACCAGTATGGGGAGGAGATGCAGTCAGTATCACCCCCCAGCCGAAAAATTGACTTTCTAGACCATGCGTAGCTCCTTAATTTTATTGCAATGCTGAATGTTCATCAATCCTATATCCAGGACTTAAAATCTACACACCTGCAAGGGTGGGATCCATCCCAGCTACATTCCATGTCAGGCACAATGGTCCAGCCCACTACGCCACAGTGCAGGACTTGTAATTATATAGTTAGTGTAATTAAGTGACAAAAAAGTGTTATAACTAGACTGTGAACAAAATACATTTGGAGACGTGGCTTACCACCACTGGAATCCTCTAGCTTTCCCCCTCTACCATCATTTTAGGTTGCCTCTCCTCCATCGCGCGGGCTGCACTGGTTATTTGTTTAACTCGCTTTCCTATTCACTGTTACATTCACTCTTTACATTTTCTGCTGAATCACTGTTTTGTTCCTCAGGGTTTAAAGAAACTATGATTTTATCTATTTGTGGATCGATTGTGAGGTCATGTCCGAGGTAATTATTTTCTTATAGAGTCGCATAAAAGCCGAAGATGCAAATGATGGTTTGCGAAACATGTCCTCAAAATAGGTACGTAAGTGAAGCCGATGTGTAATAAATACGACTCATCTATAAATTAATAATTTTCTGTTAACTTTGAAAATCAAAACAGTATTAAAATACACACATTTCATGTGGTTTGCACTCTGTCGCATGCAGGAAGGGAGGGGTGGGAGTCACATCATGCTTGGATAGCGTAGAAGGGGAGAAGGCTCTCCTCGCGCATGCACACACCAACTGCATTTTGTTTGCGGTCTACCTGTAGTTGCTTTGCTTAGAATTATGCAAATGGAGAATTTGGCTGACCTACATTCTTCAATATGGGTACATGCACAATAAATAAATAAAGATTTATAAAGCTTAAGTTAGATTAATAAAATATTTTCTAACAAGAAATTACCAAATGAATAATTCTAAAAACATAGTGTACCAAAAAATAAGCTGTAATTAGGAATAAGGCGCTGACATTGGACTTCCAAAAAGTCTCACATCACATGTTGGAAAGTGGAGCCAGTGTCTTTATAAAAAGGTAGTAAATTAGGCATTACTTCATCTTGGCTACATGTATAATGTTTCAGGATGCATCAAATTGTTTGAGTACACTTGTATTGTTAGAAGGCCTTGGTTCAGTGGAGCTGCTCAGGAAGTTCCTTGCACTTCGAACACAGGCCCTACAACAAGAGCTCCAATCAGATAGTCATGAGAGTGTCAAGAAACGTATTGGCAACAGTGTGAGACTTTTGGTGCATACCATTTCACTGCTGCATGCATGTTTTCTTGGTAAGTTGTACCTTCTGTTGATTAAGGGAGTCAAGAGAACTTGGTACTATAATTTTAGGGGCAGACTCCATGTTATAAATAGCCATTTATTCCCTAAAGGAAAAAAATTGATGTTCAGTAATCACTGTTTCATGGTTGAATGTTTAGTTGTTTGGATGGCATAGTTGGTTAAGTGTTGGTTCAAAATTAAATCGAGAATATATTGACACATTGCTTCACTCACACTGTTTATTCACAGGACATGTTTCAAGAGCTCTTGCTCCTATCCTCAGCTGATACTAGACTAGTGCAAGTTGTAGTGGTTTCTTCTTTCTCCGTATTGTCAATAGATGGCGTGATGTACTTGTCAAAGATGTCCGGTGGTGGAGTTTCAAAATTCATGACTCTATGACGATTTTTGTTAATGAAGATTTTTTCCCATACGGAAAGGTCTATGGGGTGATTAACGTATTTTATTAGAGATGTTTCCAAATTGATGTCATGTCTAGTATTCAAAAAATGAAAAGCCACTGCTGATTTTTCTGTTTCACCATTTTTAATGTTTCTCATATGTTCTTTAGTTCTGATGTTAATATTTCTTTTTGTTTTTCCTATATAAATTTTAGGGCAAGTTTCACATTTGATCTCATAGATTCCTGGTTTTTCTTTGGTAGTGATTGAATTTTTGAGAGGGCCTTTTAACAAATTTCTGATATTAAACCTGTTTTGAGGTGCAAGAGTTATGTTGTGTTTTGAGAAGATTTTTTGGAATTTGTTATAGGCTGATGGGTGGAAGGTGAATTTTTTAAAAAGTTTTTTCTCTTTTTCTCCTGTAGGTTCTAGGGTGGTGATTTCTTTTATTTTCTTAGCTTTGTTGAGTCTGTTAACAGTTTTGTCTATTAAATTTGGGTTGAAACCGTTGGATATAGCTACAAGAAAATAAAAGAAACCACCACCCTAGAACCTACAGGAGAAAGTAGCTATATCCAACGGTTTCAACCCAAATTTAATAGACAAAACTGTTAACAGACTCAACAAAGCTAAGAAAATAAAAGAAACCACCACCCTAGAACCTACAGGAGAAAGTTGCTAAAGGCTCTCGACTGGTTCTCATTGGTGTAGCTGACGATATTTTGTCACAGGTCTCCTTTGGTGGTGGTTCAAGGAACTTGCTGAACAAATCTTTCTGGGGGATGTCGAAATTGAATACTTTGTTCCTATTTTTTGAAATGAAGATTTGTTCCCATGTGGATAGTTCTTGTTTTCCTGATGAATGTTTTAGTTGTTTTGGTTCTGGATTTATGTTGTTTTTTTCCCAAAAATGTGTGGCAACTGCTACTATCCACATGGGAACAAATCTTCATTTCAAAAAATAGGAACAAAGTATTCAATTTCGACATCCCCCAGAAAGATTTGTTCAGCAAGTTCCTTGAACCGCCACCAGAGGAGACCTGTGACAAAATATCGTCAGCTACACCAACGAAAACCAGTCGAGAGCCGGCCGGTGATAGAGGCAAAGCCTCAGAAACATGTTCCGGAAAAATTTAAAAGTAAGTGTTGTCTAGTGTCTTTAATCGACTCTCTTTAAAGTTAATTTAACATATTAAACTTGTTCTTGAAAGTGTTCTTGTACAGTATTAGGTACAGTAGAACCTCGTTTACCCAGATTAACTGGGACCAGGGCCTATCTGAGTTAATGAAATACACAGAATGATGGAAAAACAATAAAATAATGTGTACAAAATCACAAAATATTTTTAATGCACTTTAGAAATTATGATCAGCACACTTTGACCTAAAAACACATACACTGTATGTACTGCAATAGCCTATGTATTTGCACTGTACTACAAACTAGTCAGCAGTAAAAAAGGCAGCGAGTTTCTGCTGTCTCAGTTTAGTGTATCACTTATCTCACGTCCGCTTTTAACATTAGAACTTCATTTGTCGTGACTCTCGAATAAAACATCAATTTCTCTATGTTTGTTACTGCTTGTGTGTGGGTCATAACCACAGCTGGTTTATCAACACTGTCTTAACTTGAATACTCTTTATTTTAATTTTCAGTAACAGTGCATTATGTAATAATGTCTTCCTCTGTAATCAGTTTATAACCTCCGTCATTGTCAATGTCTTCATCAAAATCGGAATAGCCTTCAATAATTTTAAAACTATCAGATCTTCTTCCACACTTATTTTTTCTAATTCTTCAATCTTGTTTTCTGGCAAGTCACGCACACCTGGCCACAATTTTTTCCATGACTTTATCAAAGTTTATCTTCCAACCTGTCCCAAGCAGGTGAGGTGAGTGCAATGAATTTGCCCACTAGCAGGAGAATTTGAGTAAAGTATCTACTGAGAATAACAGTTTATTTGTCTTTAAAACAAGTCTTTATTTAATATGCTAAACAACAGACATCTGGGTTAAAGAGGTCTGGGTTAATGAGGTTTTACTGTTTTTCAGAATTGCCATAACATAGAAGACAAACTTACGTAATTATTGATACTTGATTATAATTATTAAAGATTTTGATAAATAATTATTTAATCGAAAGTATAAAAATTGAAAGAAGCATAGAGAGTATTCATTGTTTCTTCAGTTACAGTTGTAAATAGTATGTGTGTATATGTTATGAATGAAAGAAATGCCTGTGTATGTGATGATGTACTTTATTTCAGATGGATGCCCAGATTCTTCGCAGCCAGAAGGCCTTGTCTGGAAACAACTGAAGAGCATAGTAGGTCACAATGCTCCACCTTCTATAAGACTCATTGATTTGCAGGATTGTATGGCAGCAAAGTTCTTACCTCCACTTATACAGGACTTTAGGTACTATCTTATACAGCAATGTCAGTACAAAATTTACAATTATTAATTATATTTCAATGAAGTGGGTAATTTGATTAATTGAACTATTAAATTAGTTGTGTGATTTTCTATAAAACAATATATGTTTCAATCCATTCAGATACACAGCAAATTTTGATCTATTTTACTAATTAATCAGTTAGGTCAAAGATTCATGTATATCATAAAAGAGATTTTCTGTTAAGAAAACCTACAATCTGCTCTTAAATATGTGGATAGTTCAACAGGAAGCTTACTGTAAAGTTTGATACCCAAAACATCATAACTGTTTGTTACTTTGTTTAATCTGTGATATGGTACATGTATCAAGGTGGTGTTTGCTTCTTTTATTGTATGACTGTATATTATATCTATACTGCATATCAGGCACTTTATTTTTAATGTATAAGGTGCGTTCAAAAAGAAACAAGCTGGAGACATAATTACAGAAACCAGTACCTGTATCAGTTAATTGATGGAAATTAATCATTTCTTCATACTAGCCGTATATAGGCTAAGGTTTTTGATAGATAGAGTCAACATGAAAAATTGAATGCCATGGCCAGGATTTAAACCACGGATCTCCTGGTTTCCGTCCAGTCGCTCTAACCCATTGAACTACCAAGGCCAACGTGCTGTCATGACATTAAATTCTCCATTTGACTCGTATATTTCCCTGGTAGACCACTAGGTTCTCTTGCATCCAAGAAACACCATTTGTGGTGACTTACTATCGTAAGTACTTTATCGTAAGTACTCTAGAGACTTCAAAGCAATATTACTCAGTTGTTCTTGTGTTTAAAAACCTTGCAAAAGTGTATCAGCTCAAATAGTTTTTGTAATATAAACAAATAAAGATCAATATTATTAATTTTTAGATGAGTCGTATTTTTATTACACATCTGCTTCACTTTCGTACCTATTTTGAGGACATGTTTCGCAAATCATCGTTTGCATCTACGGCTCTTATGCGACTAAAGCTTGATCCAGCGGTGTGGGTAATTCAGGGGTTGCTGCTCCCATCTGTTGATTTAGTGATGAACTTAAATGTGGGATTATCTTCTGGTGGGATTTCAAAGTTCATTAGTTGGTTTTTATGTTTTTCTATGTATATCCTCTCCCATATGACGAGTTCACTATGTTTTTGTACGTATTTTAGTAATTCTGTGCTATCTTCAATTTCATGATTTTCAGACCAGAAATGAGCTGCTATTGCGGACCTATCAATATTTTTGTATCTTAAGTGCCTGAAGTGTTCTTTCTTTCTAGTGCCTATGTTTCTTTTTGTCCTCCCTATGTAAATTTTTTCACAGTGAAGCAGATGTGTAAAAAATACGACTCATCTAAAAATTAATAATTTTTCGCTTCACTGTGGTGTTCCAATACAGTTAAATCTCGATGTAAAGATCAATATATTTACTGACGCATTGTGAGGTAAAGCACTGTCATTATTGATAGATAGTCAACATGGGGGGTTCAGTGCCAAGGCCAGGGTTTGGGACGCGGATCTCCTGGTTTCCATCCGGTTGCTCTAGCCTGTTGGGCTGCCGTGGCCGGCATGCCATCGTGACGTTGAGTTCTCCATTTGACTCGTATACGAGTACTTACAATACTAAGTTGCCACAAACTGTGTATCTCGGATGCGAGAGCCCCTAGTGGTCTACTGGGGAAATATACAAGTCAAATGGAGAGTTTGGTGTTATGGCGGCGCGTTGGCCGTGGTGGCTCGGTGGGTTGGAGCAGCTGGGCGGAGGCCGGGGGATCCGTGGTTTGAGTCCCGGCCATGGTATTGGATTTTTCATGTTGACTCTATCAGTACCTGTATGTTAGAAGCATTGGCTCTGACTGTTGAGACACTTGTCCCACTGTGACACAAAGCAGTGAATGTCTGTCTCATAAAAGTCCTGGGGCTGTGATGTGAGCCAGTTCCGCATGTACAGCTAGATGTCATCTGAGGTGAATTGTTTGCCCCTCAGAGCCTTTTTAAGGGGACCAAAATGGTGTAATCACAGGGAGAAAGGTCTGGACTGTATGGAGGGTGTCCGAAGAACCTTCCATTTGAATTTCTGCATGAGTGCCACAACTTTGTTGGCTGTATGAGGCTTTGCACTGTAGTGGAGTAGAATGACCCCATGGGTGAGATTGCCTGGTTTTTTTGATTTGATCGCTTGGCAAAGGTTGGTCAAGGATTGCAAGTAACGCTGGTTATTCACTGTTGTCCCATGCTGCAGGAAGTGTATCACAAGGGGGCCATCTTAGTCAAAGAAGAACGTCAATATAACCTTTCCTGCACTTGTGTGGATGGCCTTGGCCTTTTTGGGTGGTGGTGACCCTGGATGCTTCCACTGGAGACTTTGTCGTTTTGAATCTGGTTTGAAGTGATGACATGACTCATCTCCAGCCACCAGGAATTCGTTCCCTTCCCTAGCATAGTGCTGCAGATGACCAAGACAGTGGGCTATTCGACATGCTTCCTGGTGTGGTTGAAGACTGTGGGACACCCATTGGGCACACACTTCGCACAAGTGCAGTCGTTCCTTCACGATGGTGTGAACACTTCCGACGCTCAATCTGACCTCGCCGACTATGGCTTACACTGCCACTAGGTGGTCCTGGGTAATGAGTGCATCAACCAGCTGGACGATATCGGTAATGCAGTGTGGTGCTCCAGACGTGCATCATCAGCTAACGACACCCATCCTTCCCTAAAGCACTTGTGCCACACTTTGCCATACTTTCACCCTTGCAAGTGATATGCAGTGTTCGACGTACACTTGTGACATTCATTGAAGAATGTCCATTCCCTCTACTCCTTCCACTAACAGAAAACGAACAGCACCCTTTGCTCTTCTTTTGACGACTCCATTTCACTGTCTGCAATGCAACTGGTAGCATTGGACGATTGATGCATGCTGCTGCTGCTAGCTTTGTAGTCACGTGACGTGCACACGTGCCCTCAAGCGATGGGTTGTGAACTTCTTGATAAACCAAAAGAAATGACAACATGGAAGAACATATTCACATGGAAAAATAAGGACAGAGTTAATGAACTTTGAAATTCCACCAGTAGATAATTTGATAAAGAAGTTCATACTTCCACCACCAGAGAGAAGAGAGTAGACAACAACAACAACAACAACAACAACAACAACAGCAGCAGCAGCAGCAGATGCTAGTTGGACCTAGGAGCAAGCTGATGCAAGTTACCGAACTTGGTTGTCAATATTGATGCACCTTATTTTTACGTTGTAAATTTTGAAGCAGTGTGGCCTATCCTCAGGGTAGAGCAAGAGTTCCGCCAAAGAGTATGCGTGGATATGTATGGGAGTAAGGATAGTTCTAATGACACTGGAATGCAAGTTTCAGACTGGTTTAATGACTGCTTCTTTTTATCATCACATCAAACTCGAAGTTGCCAACCAAGGGTTACCAATCTGTTCAGAGTTACTGTATGTAACATGCGTATTACGCGATAACAATTTGTTATTTACGTAGGAACCGATAGATACATTTTCTCCTCGGGTCTGGTCTGCGTTCACAGAAGATCCAACCAGTTGTCCTTCATGAGCCACCAGCCTCGTAGTGTCCTCCTCACTACAGCTGTGTGTCTTTCACCTCTCGAAACCTATCTTTATTCACACCAAAATTCTTTTTGTGACTATTTTAATTATTACTCTCGTACACGCCATTATTAAGGGTCCAAACAATGCCTTTTCAAATGGAGTTAAGTGTTATGCACTTAGAATCCCTGCTAAGAACCCTCTTTCTCCCGTGTCTTTTGTTAAACGACTCAATCCAACTGCACCTGTTTGTGTTTTAGCAAATATACAATGTTCCTTTGAAATCCATTACGATTCTTTATTTATTGCATCCCATAATTTCGGTATCAAAGCAGTACATGTATTGAAGAGCTACCTTAATGGCAGAAGGGTCAACGCCCAGCTCTTGGGGCCAATCCAAGATGTATTCAGTTTAGTACTCAATAAATAATTATTATTATTATTATAGATGAAACTTGATAATTTCATTATTCTACAATGCATGCAGTATATTCATTGCATTGTTTGAGAATATGCCACTACCCAAATATAAAAGTATTTTTGTGCAATAAGTAGAATATCAGCTTCACCTATTTGTTTCTACATATATCAGGCCATCTGCAGCCAAACCAGTAGAGCCAGTGTCTGCTGAAGAAATGAGGGAGAGCCTTTCTAGGTGGCTTGACTGGGTTCGCAACTATGTGCAGAAGGAGGTCAGTACTCTACTTGGTCTAGTAGGATCTGTCAAGGGTCTTCATGCTGTCCGAGAAGAAGCAGCAGAACTTGCAACTCCAGCAAGTAACTGGGACATCATGTGCCAACGTCTCTTCATTCCTCAAGGACTCAACATCTGGGAGACCTACTTCCAGCCCCATCTCACAGAGAGAGCAAAATGTATTGTATCGCAGCATTGGAGTGATGCATTGGCTCAACTGCAAGCTGCTCTCAGCAATGCTCTTCTGGAAATCTGCTCAGACAAGTATGTAACAAACCTCCTATTTAAGTAATAAGCCTTTACAAACCATAGTGTTATATATGCTAAGCAAATACATTTGTATATGCCATAGAAGTTAATCCAGGTTCATATCCTATGGGTCCTATGGATCCTATGGGTCCTCGAACTTTTGATACCTTCACACCTACTCCAGAGTCCCATATATTGTAAACATGGTGCAGGATAGATCCCGTACCATCTGCAATAAGCTATACCTTGTTTCACGTAAGCTTGCCCAGTATCTCTTAACGGTCACGTGACCTAATCACCTCTCATTGGTTGCTGTTGTGGTAATGACTGTTTTGCGGTGAAAATTAGTTCGGTATTTAACATGGTCATATATCTTTATATGTTGGAAGAGAATTGTCAAATTTATATTTTCGTAACTGTTTTAATTAAATATATTACGCAACAGAGTTGATTTATCTGAAATGCATGTTAATTCTTAAACGAATTAAAGAGGAGGTTCCTTTGCTCTCAAGCACATGGTACGATATCACGTGATTTAGCGGTAGTGGTGACATATGTTTATATGACTTTTATCACTGACCTTGTTTTGAACTGGATTAGTCATGCATCGCCATTCGAGAGTGCGGGAGCTAAATTATTTTATTGATCGTTTATTGCGCATGTACTTATTATATGTATAATGGCAGAGTCTACCGCCAGTTTTTCGCTTAAGTATCGCAAGGATAATTATTTACAAACAGGCGAAAAAAGAATTGTGTTGCATGTGTTTAATGCACTCACAGAGAAGGCGAACAGCTGTGCCCTGAAGTTACAGGTGTGAGTGTTAGATCCGTAGGAACATCGCGACATGAAATTGAGGAAACAGGAAAACTTACCACTCAAGGCAAAAGCAGGAATAACCAAAAGTGCGTGCTCGGAGAAAATACGTGAAAAGTGTTGTGAGTCGTCATGTGTGTAGTTTTTCTTTAGAAACGAACTCCCTAACATAAGTAACATTTCGTCTGCTGTAAATGAGGATGCAAATTTACCAAATTTCAGCAGATTGCTTATACAGCTGGGATTTGTGAATGAAAAAAGAGGCAAAAAAAATGTGCTAAAAGACAGAGGCGATATTGCTGTATGGCGAAGACGCTGTTTAAGGAGAACCACACTGCTCCGAGATACAAATCGCTAAATATACACGAAGAACACATGAAAAGTAAAGTATGGTGTGACACGACTTTTAAGACTGAAAGACAAGCATTTTTGGAAGGTATGTGTGCTGGTTTAAAAAATCCCAGTGGAAAAGGCCAAAGGCCTTTCATTATAAACTCTTTCAGTTTCATTGCTCAGCCATTCTGTTTCAATTTGCTCAGTTCATTATAAACTTGTATTTTTGCATGCCTTCATATCCTTATTTGTATGATTTTTGTATGATTTTATTTATCTTCCCGGCTATTATTACATTTACTGTAAGTTTGAATGTGACGGGAAGGCACCGCCTATGGCGTATGACGCGAAAGCATTAGCCAATTAGGGCGAGGGGGAGGGTTGTTGAACGCGGAGTGATACATTTCAGCCGGGCAAGGTTATATGAAACAGAGAGTAGACTCCCATCCCAATATCCTGGTGAATACCCTTGGCCATTACGACCATAGGGTTCCTCGCCGCAGACCAAGTTACCGGCTGCCCAAAGATGCTTTGGGCAACCTAAACTGAGCAGGGCCACTTTCCCTTGACTCTGTAACCATGGGCTTGGTATAACCTATACCTTAACATTTGTTCCTTTCCCTCCAGCCTGTTAAACAGGCTGTGCTCAGATGCCTCACAGGCAGGCGGAAGAGCGCAGCCAGCACTGGGCACACACACCCCCCTGGGACACTTGCGCCCACATATGACTATATATACCACTGCCGAAGACAACTGCCTGCGACATAAGACAATTCTTTTATAATGCCCAGATAAAGCTGCACTAAGTGGCTAGGTGCTGAGCAGCAAACACCCTGCCCAGGTAAACCTGGACAACTCGCATCTGCTGCTGGTAATACCTCGATACTCACACTACTTGCAAGGTATTGACATCGAACAATACGTCAGAAAAGTCACTTGATACTTTTTTGATACTTCAGTGGTTGTTTGGTAATTTTTATTTTATTTTAAAATCACAAAATATTAGTGTAACAAGTAGAAGATTGCAAAGTCCAAGAAATTGCCAGGAATGTGGTAGCTGTACAATAACATTACACAAGAAAATAATTGTGTGTCAACTGTCAGTTAACAGTTCCCAAGAAGAAATCACTACATATCTCAACGATGATTTGTCACCTCCTCTTTCTAGTGTACTGACAATTTCCAGAATTATTAAAAAAAAAGCTGCTAATATTTGTGTATTCCACTTGCAACAGTTTTCTTTGAAAGAGTATTTTGTACAGCAGGACGCATATGCGGCAGAAAAATAAGTAGGCTTGACCCCGAAAGAGTGAAAATGCTAGTATTTTTGAACAGAAACTTACAAAAGTGAAAAGTTTTGCTTTTAAATGTCAAATGTAGAGTTTAAAAATAAGAACACTGAAGTTTTAAGTTTTGTCTCATTAAATATGTACAGTACGCGCAAGATAAGAGCGCTGGATTTATGGGGTAGTGCGGATAGAGGGGAAGTTGTGAGAGCTCTTTTGTTTCTGCAGTGTGGTCAACCTTGAAAAACACAGTTCAGCAAAATAGTGTGTAAGATAAGTGAAGATATGCACTGCAAGTGTGAGATCTGTGGACAAACATTAAATTGAACTCGATTCTATGAGCTCTATATTTATATACTAACTATTTATGAAACACATAAAAACAGTAAACAAATATGACAGCAATAAATACTTACTCATTCGCTTTGTGATTCTTCAATTTCTGAGTCCACTGCATCAGTTTCATCGCTAGTATCCTCTGATCTGTTGATAACTTCATCAATCGCATTTTCAATTACACCATTATTTCTCCAATATTTCATTTCCAGTTCTTGCAGTATCCTTCCCAATCCATCGCAGTTACAGAAGAGAATGCTTCTATAGCAAGTTTCTGCAGATTTGTGGCTGACATATCACCAGTAACGTTGTGTCCTCTGAAAACGTTCTTTATTTTTGCCCACGCCAGTTCAATTGCATTCAGATCACAGTTATAAGGAGGTAAACGAATAATAGTGTGTCCCCTTTCAAGAACTATAACATCCACAACATAGGTAAGTCTTGCTGCTAGGTTTGTTGGCCTCTATTAAATACCGGTGTAGCTTTGGTAATGGAGGGAAATAGAAAGCTATGTAGAAATATACAAAGGGCTCAGAGCAAGAGAAAAAGAAAGATATAAGGAAAAGGAGGAAGTCAAAAAGGAAAGGACTGAAGAGAAAAGAAGAAAGAAAACATCACTATTAGTTATTACCATACACAGATCACAGCCTTAGCTGCTTTTTCCTGGTGTTTTTGGAGATTCATTGGGATGAGATGTACAAAACGATTTAATACGCCTGACAGTGCTGACTCTTTTTCTTGTGTAAGCAACAGCTCGTTCTATTGATTTGCTGAGTGGAAAAATTAGCTGGTTGTTATCCTTTTCTATATTGCAACTATCTGCAAATTTCGCTATTATTTTGCAGCCATCACTAAGCACGACTGTACGTGCATGTTTCCGAGTCGGAGTTCGTTGCTCGGAAGGTACATATGATGATGAGTTTGGTGTGCCCTCAGCCATAATTACAAACTGGTTAAGCTATTGAGCTATAGTAATCAACCTCAAACTTGCACAAAATGAATGCACACAGAAAACAAAGAGCGCGTGTAAAAGCTTAGCATATTAGTCACTAGATGTCAGAGTGTACTAGTATAGTGTACTAGTATAGCGCATTTCATGTTTCTAAGTTGTCATCTGTGTTTATGGAGTTAGCCGAAACCTACCGTGAGGACTTGGGAGATGAACGCTCAAGATAAATTGCGCATACTGTACTCCTATTTAATTTTATTGGCATTACACAGTTCTCCAAACATTCTGCCATTAAAAGTGAACCGAGAAGATATTGACATATTGCTTCACTCACCCTGTTTTTCACAGGACATGTTTCAAGAGCTTTTGCTTCCATCATCTGCTTAGTCTTGACTAGTGCAAAATCCTCCTTCTCTGTGTCGTCTGTACATGGCAAGATGTATTTGTCAACTGCCTAGCGGCAGTAACGATGACAACATAGATAACCTTCTATATATCGAGATTTAACTGTATTGGAACACCACAGTGAAGCGAAAATTTCACTGCATTCCCTAGCATTCCATTAGACAAACTTTTGATTCAACTGAAAAAATGGCTAAATTCTATAAACCTGGATGCCAATGCAATAGAAGAATATTTGGCAATGACTGAATTATGTATACATCAAAATTATTTTGTCTTCGATGGAAAATATAAACAAATTTCAGGACTAGCTATGGGAAGCCCGCTATCACCATTTTTGGCCCATCTATACATGAGCTTTTTCGAAACACATATTACTAAAGCCTTCCCTCATATGTTTAAAACATGGTGCAGATACGTAGACGACATCTTTGCAATAGTGCCCTACAAACTAATAGATGATGCTTTGAAACTACTCAACCTGCAAGAACCCAGCATACAATTCACAGTGGAAACTGAAGAGGACTGTACTCTACCGTTTTTAGACCTTAAAATCAAAAAAAGCAATGAAAAACTAGAATTTGGCATTCATAGAAAAGCAACACACACAGATAATTACATCAAAGCAAATAGTTTCAACCCAATTCCACACAAACATGCAACTATCAACAGTCTGACACACAGATTAGTAAATCTACCTCTCAGCCAGCAAGAATATCAAAACGAATACCATCAAATCTTAAAAACTGCAATTAAAAATGGATATGGAAAAAACCTTGTAGATAAAAAACTAAAATTATTCAAACTTCAAAAGAGATTAAAACAGATCACAGCTCTCACACCAATAAAACAGGAAATTAGATTTGTTAAATTTACTTACCACCCCTGGGCCACAAAAAAGTTCCAAAAAATATTCAAGAAATACAATATATCATTGGCACCAAAAAACAATTACAACATTAAAAACCTACTTCACAGTAATAATACTGATAAGATAAAACCAGAGGAAAAGTCAGGCATTTACAAGATTAAGTGTAAAGACTGTGAAAAAATTTACATAGGGAGGACAAAAAGAAACATAGGCACTAGAAAGAAAGAACACTTCAGGCACTTAAGATACAAAAATATTGATAAGTCCGCAATAGCAGCTCATTTCTGGTCTGAAAATCATGAAATTGAAGATAGCACAGAATTACTAAAATACGTGCAAAAACATAGTGAACTCGTCATATGGGAGAGAATATACATAGAAAAACATAAAAACCAACTAATGAACTTTGAAATCCCGCTAGAAGAGAATCCCACATTTCAGTTCATCACTAAATCAACAGATGGCAGCAACAACTCCAGAATTACCCACACCGCTGGATCTAGCTTCAGTCGCACAAGAGCCGTAGATGCAAACGAAGATTTGCGAAACCTGTCCTCAAAAGTGAAGCAGATGTGTAAAAAATATGACTCATCTAAAAATTTAATAATAGATAACCTTCTTGGTTGAAGTACAGGGTTAGCACCAATGTTTTACTCGCTTTCGTTGGCTTGTATTATGGAAAGTATGAGGCTTACATTATTGAAACATATATTAAAAGGAGAAACTCAACAAGTTTTGAACCTCCAACTGTTACAAGTGCTTGATGTGACACCCTTGCGTCATGTGACAAATATCCACTCGATAGTCCAACTTCACCCATATCCGCTATCTAAAGTTAAACTGTATGATGCATTAAACTGGCCCAGTGACGCCATCTCTGTGTGAGGCCAGGGACTTAACAGTCGATCCTTGTGCTTTCCATAATACAAGCCAATGAAAGCGTATAAAACATTTGTGTTCTCTCTGTATTATACAATTTAAAAAAAGAGTTTAAATAGAACCTACCAGAGTAACCACAGTAATTAAATATTATATTGATTACAGTTGCAGTCAGCCAGAGCATGATCTCAGGTGGTTCATTTGGAAGGAATGGAACAGTGATATACTGCAAGCTGAGAGAAAGGATCAGCATCAACAAGCTAGAGGTAGTTCATTCAGTGTCATTAGAATATAAAACATTAATGAAAAGATAAATGCTAACTTTAGTTAGACTGTTCTCCAGACTAATAAGTTGTATTTATCAGTATATTATTATGTCAGATGTAAAATGGAAGGATCAGCTTAGGTTAGAGTGGCAGCTTTCAAGCTAAAGGGTAAAAGATTGAACAAAGAACTGTGTGGAAATAAAGATAGCAGCAAACACTGTAGTAGGTAAACCATCCTTCACACAGCTGCTTTATGGCATGTGGCCTACCAGCGATGCTAACTGCTGGGTCAGCAGTGTAGATGTAGTAAATATATGGTTTAAATATATGGTTGTTTGTAGATATCACCTCCAAAATTGACTGCCTAAGTGCGCTTCAGGCCTTGCAACAGCACACTGCCACTCACACACTGGTTTTAAAAATACAGACCCAGATCTCGCAAATGCTCGGTCGGGGATACAATTTTGTTTTTACTTGGACCCCAGGCCATGTTGGGATTTCCGGGAACGAGGAGGCGGACGCGGCTGCTAAGTCCGCTTGCCGTTTGCCCCGGAGTTCAACAACTAGGGTGCCATTCCAGGACGTGCAACGTTTTTTCCATCGCCAACTGCTATCTGCTTGGCAGCACTCCTGGACAGCTTTGGAAGGCACACAACTCCGGGCAATAAAGGAGAGCGTACAACCCTGGCTAACTTCCTGCAGGGATAACCGGCGAGCCGAGGTGATACTCACCCGGCTGAGAATTGGGCACACACGAGCAACTCATGGCCATCTGCTAAGAGGGGAACCGGCCCCTGTGTGTGCCTCGTGTTCAGTACGCCTCACGGTGCGGCACGTATTGCTTGACTGCCCGCAGTACGCCCGCGTTCGCCAGTCTTTGGGCCTAAGAGCTAACTTGCACGGTGTTTTAGGTAATGACCCAGTGGCCGTGGACAAGGCACTGCGGTTTGTTTCGGAAATAGGTTTTAATAAACAAGTCTGACTTGTGTTTTATATTTATTGCTTTTAGAGATTTTAAATTATTAATCTTTACATCGTTTTTAATGTCTTTTTAACATTTGTGTGTTTTTATGTTATTTTACCTTTTTAAATAAATTTTTATAGTTATTAGGTTTTAGTGTTGACTTGGGGCCCAAATGACCTTGTTGTCGACGGGCCCTTAAACACCACACACTCCACACTCCTCCAAAATTGGCATTTCCGTGGGATCTGTGCACACAGTCCTGCATGAAGATCTGAAAATGCTCAATAGGCGATCCTCCAAAACAACATTCTCCACTTGCTGGATCATGTCGTCAGACCGGCTGGTGTGAGAACATGACTGTCTTGGTTTGTTGTCATGGAGAAACTTTCTTTTGTGCGATGCGAGAATATTTTCTAAGTCCAAAGGTGCACGTATGCGCATGTGCAAGCAGACGACCAGCTGGTTTTGGTATTGCATCCAACATCAGAGAGGTATGTAACACTTGTAGTCAACCTCTGCAAAAATGCCCCTGACATCTGTCCTCCAGCGGTGCAAAAAGACATCTGACCATTCACATTGATGCCTGGAAGGAATACTATGGTTTGATGGCTGGAGGGTTTGCTGTGCACCTCACAGTAAATCACTGAGTGCACTTTGTCGACCCAGTGACAAATGTGCACACAAATAACATGCACATCACGTCATGCACATCACGTCATGCACATCACGTCATGCTGGCGAGGATTACGGCATCGTCTAACAAGGGACGGCATTCGTAAGGACAGTGTGGATGCTCATATTTCTGAGTATTTGTGGCACAATGATTGCGAAAACCAGTCAGCAGACCCATTTCAAGAATTAATTGAAGACATTAGGCACGTCTACCCTGTAGTGTAACGATGTTTTGCGTAATTAGTTAGCTAGTTGGAGAAAATTAGGACTATTGTGTGTAATTAGTTAGGTAGTTACTGTAAACTAGGGACTACTGTGTGTGTTCAGTATTTAGATTTAGGTACTACTTTCAGTTCGTCTGCTAGATAGTGTACGTTGAGTTCGTCTGCTAGATAGTGTAATTTCGAGACAACTAAGACTGTTGGCAGCATTGTGTTTAGTGGAGAAACAAGCATAGTTTGGCTGCACTGAATTCTTCAGTATGGCTACATTATGCAATAAGTAAATAAACAAACAATAAATAATGCTAAAAGAACGTCCTCCAACACGAAATTGCACTAAAAAGTAAAGAAATGATATAAAAAATCATTGTTGTATATAAAAACATCAAAAACTGTGAAGGAATCAGAAAAAAATTGGCACATCGCATATTAGAAAGAAGAGCCGTAGTCACATAATGTTCTGCCTTCATTGAACTGTCACACCCAGGAACGCACATTAGACACATCCATGGTACCATCACCACATGCCTCACCCAACTGTCTTGGTTTGTTGTCACACAATGTTCTGCCTTCATTGAACTGTCACACCCAGGAACGCACATTAGACACATCCATGATACCATCACCACATGCCTCACTCAACTGTCTTGGTTTGTTGTCACACGATGTTCTGTCTTCATTGAACTGTCACACCCAGGAACGTACATTAGACACATCCATGTTACCATCACCTCATGCTTCACTTAACTGTCTTGGTTTGTTTTCACACGATGTTCTGCCTTCATTGAACTGTCACACCCAGGAACGCACATTAGACACATCCATGGTACCATCACCACATGCCTCACTCAACTGTCTTGGTTTGTTGTCACACGATGTTCTGTCTTCATTGAACTGTCGCACCCAGGAACGTACATTAGACACATCCATGGTACCATCACCACATACCTCACTTAACTGTCTTGGTTTGTTGTCACACGATGTTCTGCCTTCATTGAACTGTCACACCCAGGAACGTACATTAGACACATCCATGGTACCATCACCACATGCCTCACTCAACTGGTGATGAATTTCAATAGGTGTCACACCACGAAAATGGAGAAAATGAATGATTACATGCTGTTCTTGCAATGAAAACATCACTATTTTAAGCATCAAAAACAGTCCTAACTCTTGGCGCTGCCACTAGAGTTATATGCATTGTACAGTACTGCCATCTTTGTCACTCATTCACAAAGAGTCAACGTGTATTTTAAAATAAAACCAGAAGTTCCTATCTGGATCCAGTCTTTTTTTGTAATTTACATCCTCCAACATTGTCATATTGGACGATGAATGGAATTGATGAAATGATGCTCAAATGTGTCCGGGGTCCATGGAGCATAGTGTTACCCAACATTCGTCTTACAGGATAAGGGAAAAACCTTATCCAGTAACTCACCCTGACCGAGATTCGAATTCGGAACCTCTTGAACGTGAGGCAGACATGTTACCACCACGCTACCAAGGCAGGCGGACCCAGTCTTGAAAAAAAAGAAAGAAAGAAAGAAAGAAAAAAAATATGAGGTGTTATAACTTGAACACACCTTGTACTTCAAAATGCAAGTGATGCCATGTGAAAAACTGACTACAAATAGTTTTAATGAACTAATTTGGACATCACTGTTAGTAAATTCTTCCAAATATTGTATAATTAAGTAATGTTTTTATCAGGTCTGCTGATGAAGACAAAGGGCTACTCCCCCTGCGTAGAAAGATTGTGTGCAGAACTAGACACACTGCTTGAGGCCCTACTCCAGGATCTGAAACACTATCTGGAGCAGAATCCTAAAGAAAGTAACAAGATAAAAGACAGAAGTGAGCTGCAGCAACATTTGCAGTCATGCAGTACTTCCAGTATGAGAAGGTACGTAGTTCACCAGATTACAGTTGAAACATAACCAGGTGTGAATATAGAATATGGCAGCCAATCAGGGGCGAAGCATGCTATGAGGTTTATGGAAGCACAAACTGTATAAATGCAACAAGTCTTGAACCCAAGAACACAAGTTGCAGATATACAGAAGCTGCTTCTCTAAATATTAAGGCGCACTTTGTCGGTGCAATTTTTGGTGTTTGTAACCTGGACTTTTAATTTCACGAACCCACAAAGTCACAATATGATACCTCCTAATAGTTTACGAGAAAATATGAGTCAGCTGGAGAATTTAATGTCATAAGGCATGTTGGCCATGGTAGGTCCATGGTTAAGAGCAACTGGATGGAGACCGGGAGATCTCCATCCCGGGTATGGCATTGAATTTTTCAGTCTGACTCTACCATTTGATTTGATTTATTGATTCATCCATTAAAACATGTACATGTTATAGGACACGTCAAATTAAAAACTAAGTACAATATTTATAATTAAGGTAGCTAACTAAATATTAACAAATTTAAAAATTCATCCACGCTGTAGAAGCTATTGGCTCTAAGGAAGTTTAATAACAATTTCTTAATTCTAAATTAAGGCTGTTTCTACAATATATCAAAGTTGCTATTGTTGTTATCTTTGGGATTATCATTATTATTATACTTTAAGGCTGTTTCTACAATATATCAAAGTTGCTATTGTTGTTATCTTTGGGATTATCATTATTATTATACTTTGAAATGCTTGCATGCTGAATTCTGAATATAAACAAACACATGGTATAGGCAAGTTGACAATATTTCCTTTGTTGTTGCAGTTTGATGGAGTTCAGCAAGTCCATGTGCAAGGCAGATCCTGCACTAGATCATAAACAATATGAAGCGCGTGTTATACTGATTGCAAGGTTCCTGCAAGCTTTGTGTGACTTATGTCCGAACCTGCATAGATGTGTTACCTTTACTCACAACTCAAAGGTATATGAGCTTTCTGTAATCAGAAACACTTAGGCACCAAGCTAAATCATAGGGCTAGACTAAACAAAACGTAAATTGAAGTTAATAGTAGTTATCTAGAAGACCCAGAAATGTAGAGCACTGGCTGCTTGCCTTAGTTATACTATACAAATAAATCACTTTTTCAGATGAGAAGATTTGTTGTACGGACTTCTTGTCAAGGTAACATACAAGGGCTGATCAACAAAGACTGAGATTGTTTTTTTTTTTCTTTTTACAGATGTTTATTACTCCAATTCAATGTTTACATGATCTTTTTCAAAGTAGTCCCCTCCTACTTCAATGCACTTTTTATATCGTCTCTGCCAGTCCTTGAACACGTGCTGCAGACCATTCTTTGTCAGGTCCTTGAGAATCACCTCACTTTTCTTGAGCACTGCTTCAGAGTTCTCAAATTAAATACCCCTAAGCTTCACCTTTAGTGATTTGAATAAAAGAAAGTCACAGGGTGCAAGATCGGGGCTATAAGGTGAATGTGGTACATAGGTAATGTTGAATCGAGCCAGAAACTGCAACGTGAGGCTGTGCATTGTCATGATGAAGTCGACACCCAGTCCGAGAAAGCTCTGGTCGTTTCTTTGCAATGTGCTTCCTCAGTGTAGCCAATACTGATTTGTAGTATGCTGCTGTAACAGTAGTGTGAGGGGGAACTGCATGCTGGTAAATCATTCCATTACAGTCACAAAATGTGATCACCATCACTTTCCCTGCAGATGAACAACTTTTGCCATTTTTGGTGTTGGAGAATCTGGTGATTTCCACACAGTGCTGGCTTGTTTTCCTTCAGGATCATAATGATACAGCCAAGACTCATCACTGGTGATAATAAATTTAGAAAATGCATCCCCTCCATCAGCAAAGAGACGCAGCACCTTACGGCTAATCTCCATTCGCACAGTGTTTTGTTCGGGAGTCAACAAACATGGCACCCAACGAGCACAAACTCGGGTCGTATGGACATGGTCGTTAATAATCGTAAACACACTGCCATATGAAATTCTCAACACTTCGCTGAGGTTATATAATGTTATACGCCAATCTTCTTGGACAATCACAGCAGCTGTGTTGATGTTGACTTCAGTCACAGCAGAAGCCAAAACACCAGGCCCACCTTGTTTAACAGTGACAAGTCGGCCTTCTTTGAAGTCCTTGAACCACCTAAACACTGTTGCATGAGGTAGTGCATCTTCACTGTATGCTTGCTTCAGCTTTTCATAAGTATCAGTGGCTGTATGGTTTAAACGAAAACAGAATTTGATTGCGCTGTACTACTCCTCTCGCATCACCTCCACTGTCTGGTATGCGAAATGCACGTAGGATATACAAAGTAGAGCATTACTATCAACCTACCAATACGAGAGTGCTGCTGCCTACTGATATAATACACAAAAACCCACTCTTTTCAAATATTTATGTTACAGATGCGAAACTGTCACGGAAGCTACAGGAAAAAATCAATCTCAGTCTTTGTTGATCAGCCCTCGTAGTACTAGACTGTTCATTTTCAGTTTCGAACCATGGATTTTTTTTATTTATCTGAAATTATTGAATGGGCGGTTGCTATGGAAATTCAATAATTTCTCATTGGTTTACATCATCTTTTAGTTTCACACTTTTCATGACCATATTTGGTTTTCTTCACAATCCTTTCTTAAAATCATTTTTTTAAATAGTTTAACATTCAAACAACATTTCTTAAAAATGTAAACATATGATCATCGCTAAACATATTAATAATATTCATTTTCCTTTGATTTCACCACAATCACTATTGTACTACAATTGCTCTTTTTAATCTCATTCGCTTTCTACTACAATTTTTAATAATTTCCAATGAATTATTTTCTTAATAAATTCAGAATAACACAGTTAAAATACTGACAACTTCTTTATAAGATTTAATCTAAATTAACTGCTTCAACCAAAACAATGACCAACTAAGGGAGCTTACAATAAACGAAACCTTTGAGAAACAACTGCCATTCAGAGGTTGGAAGGTTTTGAAAAAAACCACTTGAAACCAAGTTATCCATATAATGAAGGTACACAAGAAAAAGAACATAATACATTGACTTCTTGTGATTAACTTGGGTTCTTAAGAAAATTAGCATGTTAAAAATAATTCTTAAGATGCTTCCCCTATTCTGAAGTAGATCCAAAAGAGGACATTGCACCAGTAGTATGGTTTTCTTAGCTTTTAACAATAACTTGGTACAGTAGTTTTTGTTTCATCTCTAAGACTAACTAGGAACAGTTGCATATCTTTGTATTGTGTGCTCAAGATTCACCACGATCATCTGTTGTCCTCCTTGGTCTAGGGGTAACAAACATGCTAGTCTCTGATTCCATAGATCATGGGTTCAAACCCAGTGAAAGATGAGGGATTTCAATTGATCATTCAAATGGCATCCAAATTTGCATGATCAACTTTTCATGTACCTAATGATAAGCAGTCCCACTTTCATTATTTGAAGCAAAACGTTAGAAACAGTGATGTATTTAACATTTGAAAGTAATGAGTCGGTAATTCAAACACAAACATCACTTAAATTATCCTTACTTGGACATGTTTCGGAGATCCGAAGAGATCTGGAGATCTGGTTGGATCCGTGGTTACCTGAAGTGAGCTGGTTGTCTGTGGCAGCATCTGTTGTCTGTGAGATGAACTTCCAAAGAGAGTTTTCAGGCGGCAATTTGAAATTTAAAGTATACTGTTTGTTTTTTATAATTACTCTCTGTTTCATATAACCTTGCCCAGCTGAAATGTATCACTCCGCGTTCAACTACCCTCCCCCTCGCCCTAATTGGCTAATGCTTTCGCGTCATAGGCCATAGGCGGTGCCTTCCCGTCACATTTCGTAATAATTGCCGGGAAGATAAATAAAATCATACAAATAAGGATATGAAGGCACGCAAAAATACAAGTTTATAATGAACTGAGCAAATTGAGACAGAATGACTGAGCCATGAAACTGAAAGAGTTTATAATGAAAGGCCTTTGGCCTTTCCACTGGGATTTTTTAAACCAGCACACATACCTTCCAAAAATGCTTGTCTTTCAGTCTTTAAAGTCGTGTCACACCATACTTTACTTTTCGTGTGTTCTTCGTGTATATTTAGCGATTTGTATCTCGGTGCAGTGTGGTTGTCCTTAAATAGCGTCTTCGCCACACAGCAATATCGCCTCTGTCTTTTAGCACATTTTTCTTGCCTCTTTTTTCATTCACAAATCCCAGCTGTATAAGCAATCTGCTGAAATTTGGTAAATCTGCATCCTCATTTACAGCAGAGGAAATGTTACTTATGTTAGGGAGTTCGTTTCTAAAGAAAAACTACACACATGACGACGCACAACACTTTTCACGTATTTTTTTCCGAGCACGCACTTTTGTTTATTCCTGCTTTTGCCTGGAGTGGTAAGTTTTCCTGTTTCCTCAATTTCATGTCGCGATGTTCCTACGGATCTAACACTCACACCTGTAACTTCAGAGCTCATCTGTTCGACTTCTCTCACTGACAAAGACGGATTCTTCTCTGAGTGCATTAAACACATGCAACACAATTCTTTTTTCGCCTGTTTGTAAGTAATTATCCTTGCGATACTTCAGCGAAAAACTTGCGGTAGACTCTGCCATTATACATATAATAAGTACATGCGCAATAAATGTTCAATAAAATAATTTAGCTCCCGCACTCTCGAATGGCGATACATGACTAATCCAGTTCAAAACAAGGTCAGTGATAAAAGTCACATAAACAAATATGTCATCACTACCGCTAAATCACATGCTATCGTGCCATGTGCTTGAGAGCAAACGGACCTCCTCTTTAATTCGTTTAAGAATTAATATGCATTTCAGATAAATCAACTCTGTTGCGTAATATATTTAATTAAAACAGTTACGAAAATATAAATTTGACAATTCTCTTCCAACATATAATGATATATCGCCATGTTCAATAACGAACTAATTTTTATCGCACGACAGTCATTACCACAACAGCAACCAATGAGAGGTGATTAGGTCACGTGACCGTTAAGAGATACTGGGCAAGCTTACGTGAAACAAGGTATAGTAACTTTTCCCAAACATCGAGTTCGGCTGCATTACTGGCTGGCTTTAATAATTTTATATTTGGTACAATTTCATGATTGGTAGACCAGAAATGGTGGGCTATTGCTGATTTTTCTATTTGTTTGTATTTCACACATCTCATAGTTCCTGTAATCTAATATGTAAATTTCTTTTGGTTTTTCCTAAGTAGAACTTATTGCAGTCTGAGCAGTTGATTTTGTATATACCTGCGTTCTTGTTTTCAGGTACTGGGTCTTTCAGGTTGTTGCATAATAAGTTTTTTAAACTGAATTTATTTATTGGGGCTAGGGTGATGTTGTACTTCTTGAATATCTTGTTGAATTTATGATGCACTCTGGGATGATATGTGAATTTCCTGAACTGTGTCTCGGTTTTTGATTCTGTTAATTTTGTGGTATCCAATATGTGTTTCTGTTTCTTGAATTTCCAAATTTTCTTTTCTATTGTTTACTGTATCCATTAATTGCAGCTATGTTAATCATTTGGTTATATTCTTTGTTGTATTCATTCTTTTTTAATGGGATGTTGACTAGTCTATATGCTAAACTGTCCAAAACTGCATGTTTGTGGGGTGTAGGGTTGTAGCTATCATTCTTGATGTAATTATCTGTTTGTGTTGGCTTCCTGTAGATGCCAAAAGATATGTAATTTAATTCATGGATTATCTCCAGATCTAAGAAAGGTAAGTAGCCATCTTTTTCTATCTCTATTGTGAACTTTATTGCTCTATTCTGTATGTTCAATAGTTTTAAGGAATCTTGTATGAATTTGTGTGGAACAATGGCAAAAATATCAACAACATATCTATACCAGTATTTGAAGATGTACTTTTTCTGATTTATATTAATGACTTACCTGAACCAGTAAACAGCAAGGTCATCTCATATGCAGATGATACATCTATAATATGTTGGAGTGAAGGAGAAGGAAGCTTAGAAGAAAAAACAACAAATGCAATTGGCGAAATATCTCGGTACTTTCAAAACAATGGACTAAAGTTAAATATAGGAAAAACAAAATTTATGACATTTCAAAGCGATGATCTAAATATAAACATTAACAATATACCTTTGGAACGGGTAAGAAACTTTAAATTTTTGGGCATTCACATAGAAGATACTCTAACCTACAGTACAAACGTAGACATGGTTTGTAATAAAATGAACTCGAGACTCTACCTATTACGACAACTAGCAAAATATGGGAATATCAATACTCTTAAAACTGCATATTATGGCATAATCTTCCCACACTTAACATATGGTATTGAAATTTGGGGGGCAACAAGTAAAACCAATATGGACAGGCTATTAAAAGTACAAAAGAAATGCATACGAACCATGTACAACCTTCGTTTTCAACAAACATGTCGGGATACATTTAAATCACAAAACATCCTAACAGTAGTATCACTCTATGTATTCAAAACCATTATACTTGTAAAAGACCGAAAGCAACATAACATCCTCAATAAAGATTGCCATACATATGATACGAGGAGAGCAACTGATTACCATAGGGTGAGCACGAATAAAACTCAAACTAATAAAGATCCATTTAAAATAGGAACCATATTATACAATAAATTGCCATCTGTAATTAAGAATACTTCTGACTCAAAATTTAAACTGGTCTTAAAATCATACCTAATTGAAAAATGTTTGTATAGTATAAATGAACTGTAATATATATGTATGTATGTAGTATAAATGAGTTGTATACCTATGTATACAATAAGGTTGTACGTAATTTTGGCATTTTGATCTTTTTAAATAACTTATACTTTTGTAAACAACTCTATATTTTGTAAATAACTTATGTATTTTGATCATTTTGTATTTTGACTGTATAGAAATAATTGACAGTGTCAGATGCTCTTGTAAGAGTCTATTGGCCGCAATAAATTATTATTATTATTATTATTATTATTATTATTATTATTATTATTATTATTATTATTATTATTATTATTATTATTATTATTATTATTATTATTATTATTATTATTATTATTATTATTATTATTATTATTATTATTATTATTATTATTATTATTATTATTATTATTATTATTATTATTATTATTATTATTATTATTATTATTATTATTATTATTATTATTATTATTATTATTATGATTATGATTATGATTATGATGATTATGATTATGATTATGATTATGATTATGATGATTATGATTATGATTATGATTATGATTATGATTATGATTATGATGATTATGATTATGATTATGATTATGATTATGATTATTATTATTATTATTATTATTATTATTATTATTATTATTATTATTATTATTATTATTATTATTATTATTATTATTATTATTATTATTATTATTATTATTATTATTATTATTATTATTATTATTATTATTATTATTATTATTATTATTATTATTATTATTATTATTATTATTATTATTATTATTATTATTATTATTATTATTATTATTATTATTATTATTATTATTATTATTATTATTATTATTATTATTATTATTATTATTATTATTATTATTATTATTATTATTATTATTATTATTATTATTATTATTATTATTATTATTATTATTATTATTATTATTATTATTATTATTATTATTATTATTATTATTATTATTATTATTATTATTATTATTATTATTATTATTATTATTATTATTATTATTATTATTATTATTATTATTATTATTATTATTATTATTATTATTATTATTATTATTATTATTATTATTATTATTATTATTATTATTATTATTATTATTATTATTATTATTATTATTATTATTATTATGGGAAGGATGATGTGATATGTGTTTCAAAGCAGCTCAGAAAGAGGTTGGCTAGGAAAGGTGAAAGTGGATTGCCCATTGTTAGGCCTGAGGTCTGTTGATAGAATTTACCAGTGAATGTAAAGAAATTTTGATGTATGCATATTAGATTACAGGAACATATGAGATGTGTGAAATACAAACAAATAGAAAAATCAGCAATAGCCCACCATTTCTGGTCTACCAATCATGAAATTGTACCAAATATAAAGCTGTTAAAACCAGCCAGTAATGCAGCCGAACTCGATGTTTGGGAAAAGTTACTAATTATAAAAAACAAACAGTATACTTTAAGTAAGT
Organism: Mantis religiosa; assembly: GCA_030765055.1. Classification (NCBI taxonomy): domain Eukaryota; kingdom Metazoa; phylum Arthropoda; class Insecta; order Mantodea; family Mantidae; genus Mantis; species Mantis religiosa. Next base: position 31,878,282 of record CM060947.1, read on the forward strand.
GACGAGTATTAATAAACCAACTACAAATAGTTTCTGAGAGTATACTTTAAATTTCGAATTGCCGCCTGAAAACTCTCTTTGGAAGTTCATCTCACAGACAACAGATGCCACCACAGAAAACCAGCTCACTTCAAGAAACCACGGATCCAACCAGTCGGATAACTGCTGACGATGGGGACAAAATGTTCTCCGAAACATGTCCAAGTAAGGATAATTTAAGTGATGTTTGTATTTGAATTACCGACTCATTACTTTCAAAAGTCCCACTTTTGTTCCCAGTATTTTGATTCAAACTTATCTAATTACTGATTATTTAAGTTAATTGGTGGAAATTAATCATTTCTTCACACAAGGGGCTCTCGTATTTGAGATACACCGTTTGTGGGGACTTACTGTTGTAAGTGCTGGAGTCCCAAGCTTCATCATTTAACTCTTATTATTTAAGTTAATTAGTGGAAATTAATAATTTCTTCACATTAGCTGTATAGTGGTTTATCGGGAGAATATATAGTCAATTGGAGAATTTAATGTCATGATGGCAAGTTGGCCATGGTAGCTCAATGGGTAAGAGTGACTGGATGGAAACCAGGAGATCCGTGGTTCAAATCCCGGCCATAGCATTGAATTTTTCAAGTTGACTCTATCCAAAATCTTAGCCTATTACGGCTAGTGTGAAGAAATGATTAATTTCCACCAATTAACTTAATAAGTAATTAGATAAGTTTGAATGAAAATACTGGGAATAAAAGTGGGAATGTTTATCATTAGGTACATGAAAAGTTGATCATGTGAATTTGAATGTCATTTGAATGATCAATTCAAGTCGCCACAAGTGGTATATCTCAAATACGAGAGCCCCTAATGGTTTACTGGGAAAATATATGAGTCAAATGGAGAATTTAATGTCAGGACAGCACGTTGGCCATGGTAGCTCAATGGGTAAGAGCGACTGGACGGAAACTAGGAGATCCATGGTTCAAATCTCAGCCATACCATTGAACTTTTAGGTTGACTCTATTTAATTACTTTTCTGATTTATTGTGAGCCAACTTTTCTTTTTCTTTGCAGAATGAAATTGGAATGCAACAGCGGGACAGCACATTATGGCAGGAACTGTGCTCTCTGCTAAAGCAAGAGAGTTTGGGAGCATGGCAACTTTGGCAGGGCTCCATGTGCTCAAGATTACATCATCTGGCACAGTCAAAGCTTCAGTTACCACAGCAACTCACCAGTATGCTTCAATCATTTCCGGTATGTGATATAATTTGACAGTAACATGTTTCGATGTTTGAGCATAAGATGGTATCCAGAATATTCAAGACTGGTGATGCCTTCATAACAGATTGCACTAATGTTATGGATCAATGGATGGTAGGAGTAGAATACTTGATGAGTCAGTTTACTGGGTGGATGAGTTAAGATTTGTGTTTAATATTTGCTGTGTGTGATGTGTGGCAATTTCATAATTCTTTCGGAATAGCGAGTGTGAATTAAGTTCTGCATGAATGTTAGTAAGAACGTTAGAAGACTGGCAATGATTGGACAAGTATTTGGTCTTGGTCTGTTGTCACACAATGTTCTGTCTTCATTGAACTGTCGCACCAGTAATGTACATTAGACACATCCATGTTACCATCACCACATAACTCACTTAACTGTCTTGGTTTGTTGTCACATGATGTTCTGTCTTCATTGAACTGTCACACCCAGGAACGTACATTAGACACATCCATGTTACCATCACCACATAACTCACTTAACTGTCTTGGTTTGTTGTCACATGATGTTCTGTCTTCATTGAACTGTCACACCCAGGAACATACATTAGACACATCCATGTTACCATCACCACATAACTCACTTAACTGTCTTGGTTTGTTGTCACACGATGTTCTGTTTTCATTGAACTGTCACACCCAGTAATGTACATTAGACACATCCATGTTACCATCACCACATAACTCACTTAACTGTCTTGGTTTGTTGTCACATGATGTTCTGTCTCCATTGAACTGACGCACCCAGGATCGTACATTAGACACATCCATGGTATCATCACCACATGCCTCACTTAATTGGCGATGAATTTCAGTAGGTGTCACACCACGAAAATGGAGAAAATGAATGATTACACGCTGTTCTTGCAATGAAAACGTCGCCATTTTAAGTATCAAGTCCTTACTCTTGTCGCTGCCACTAGAGTTTTATGCAATGTACAGTGCTGCCATCTCTGTGACGCATTCACAAAGAGTCCACGTGTATTTTAAAAAGAACCAGAAGTTCCTATCTGGTCCCAGTTCTGAAAAAGAAATAGGTGTTATGATTTGAACGCACCTCGTACTGTGATGTTTTGTGACAGCTTCATGGAAGTGTGCGAGGATGTTAGCCCAAACTTCGGCAACATGGAAGTTGGTCGTTCATTATGATAATGCATCCTGTCACACTTTCTGTGTGAAGCTTTTTGAATAAAACAACATAACTGTTAATTGATGGAAACTAAACATTCTTCCACACTAGCCACAATAGGCTTTGTATTGGTAGAGTCAGACTGAAAAATACAATGCCATAGCCAAGATTTGAACCAAGGATCTCCCAGTGTCCATCCATTTTCTCTTAACCATTGAGATACCATGGCTAACATAGCAGCTTGACATTAAATTATGGTAGCTCAATGGTTAAGAGCAACCAGAAGGAGACCGGGAGTCCACGCTTCAAATCCCGGCTATGGCATTGTATTTTTCAATCTCGCTCTACCTCTCCAAACATAACTGTTGTCTCGCATCCTCCCTAATAATCTGATTTGTCACTGCAAACTTGCAACTTTGCTTTATTTCCCAGTTGAAAATCAAATTGAGGTTTGACTTAATTGAACAGATCCTATAAGAAATGCTGAAGGTGATAAAAACTTCAAAATACATTATTTCAGGTTGTATTTGGAAATGGCAAAAATACTAGAACCATTGTATGTGCAAAAGAGAATTATTTCAAGGGTTAATCCATCATTGGGCCCAAAGTAAGATTTTAACCAGATGGCAATACTAATCCCAAATTTTCTGGATACCACTTCATATCTGCAAAGGTTTCATAATGAGTCTTACATTTTCTTGGTAACAGAGAATGGAAGAAGTCTAAATGTACAGCATTAACAAATAGCATGTTTTCTTGGTCCATAATAGGCCACAGTTTCATTATATCCATCATGTATGATGTGAAGTAATTCAATTATTCATCTTTTTATGCTTAAATGGTCATTAGGAGTGCACATCCCTAACCTGGGGCATTGGCTGGTGAGCACTAACTTTTGAAAATTCTGTGTAAATTAAGTCTCTCTCTATGGTACTCCTGATTATGTTTCTGGCATTGACATTCATTAGCCAGTACTAGAATCAAATGAAATCATTTATTAGCTGTCAAAGCATTGATATCAATTTCTGACATTGTCAGAAGTAAAATATATTCAACAATGTCAACGAGAACATGAGAAACCAAATACATAAAATATTTATACAGACTGGACTACGCTATGGAGAGGATTTGGCACGGAGATCCAAATTTAGTGTGTTGTGCATATGCCCTCAAGTGGAGCACCCCGGGAGGAAGGATAGGGTGAGAGCACATAGAAGGCAGTGATCCCAAGGGCCCATGACAGTGCAGAGGGCAGGGTTCCTACACTTAAACAGTTGGAAACGCCTCAGCAGGTCGGTACAACTGTGGTCTGGAGACGGTTCCACCAGACTGGGTTTGGAGACCAGAAATCGTCCTACCCGAGCAGGAAGTGCTTACCAGGAGCATATCATCCTGTCATGCAATGCCAAGACACCTGCCAACACTTCTGCCCTGAAAGAGACCACCAGATGTGAAATGATAACAAAGATGAAAAGGAGGGACAGGAAATTTGGAGGATGTACCCAGCATTTACCTGCAACACAGGAAAAACCCCCAAAAAACCATGGGTCGGGTAGTTTGACCATGGGAATCGATCCCAGACCTTCTGAATATGGGCCACAGATGAAACCACCTGAGCTTGGTATATTTATATGGCCTATTTATGTTCATTAAGTGTCTGCTTAGGAGGTGAGTAAAATTATGAAAGAGGCTGGTGCTGTTTACCTCATGAATCAGACTCTGTGTACATCTATGAGAGGTATTCAAATGAAACCTGGTCAGTGCATCTAACTTTGCACTACACGTAAAGTGGGACCATCTATTGGTAAAGCAACTGCAGCGTGTGCAACATTTGATGTTGAATAGTGACAGTGTGGTTCTATGCTGAAGAGAAGTTGGTCACACAAGTTATCGTCCACTACTGAACATGAAGGCGAGTAAGCAGGAACAACAAGGAGCAGCAGAGGGAGTTGGAGGCCGTGAAATGTATCAATGGATGAAGGTTGTCTATGGCGAGTACAGTCTGTGTCGATAGAGTCAACATGAAAAATTCAATGCCACGGCTGGGATTTGAACACGGATCTACTGGTTTCCGTCAGGTCGCTCTCACCCATTGAGTTACCATGGCCAATTTGCCGTCATGACATTAAATTCTGCAGTCGGCTCATATATTCCCAGTAAACCACTAAGGCTCTCACATCCGGGATACACTGTTTGTGGCGACTTACTGTCGTAAGTACTTGAGTCCCAGGCTTCATCATTTAACTCTTATTATTTAAGTTAATTGATGCAAATTATTAATTTCTTCACACTAATCGTATACAGGCTAAGGTGAAGAAATTAAAAATTTCCATCAATTAAATCGTTACCATTACTTTACACAAGTGACCAAGTTTCATTTGAATGACCCTTATAGGATCTTAAGTGTAAGATCATTCCCCTATCAGAGTAAGCCAAGTGTGATACGCATACATAACAGAATGAACTAATCTGTTTTCACAGCAGTGGGATGTGGTCAGTATAGAAGAGCAAGCTGATGAGGGGAAGAGTATCAAGTCAGACATCAGGGTACCATCACAGCCAAGTTTGCCGCTACAGTCATTACTTACTATAATGGCGCAGCAGATAAATGCTGTTGCACCACATACTTTACCCAGGTAGGGACAGTATATTTCTGTACATTTTAGTTTAAATTCTAATTAAATAAATTAAAACACGTCCATTAAGTCATGGATTATTTCAAACACCAGATCTATGAAATACTGTGTTTTCCTAAAATATTTGCTGGAAACCACAGCCAGTCTTGACACTTGTAATATACACTTTACAAAGTAAGGGAAAAAATAGTAAAATAGTATGAGAGTCATTACGAAAGTTTTGAAATAGACATAAATAAAGGTTGATCAGTTGTTTGATCACACTATTGGATTGCCATAGTGTTTGCAAGTATAAAAGGTATCAGTTTGCATCTCTGCACCTGCCTCACAGTCTATAGTGCATGGTTAACAACCTCTAATGTGGTGAGAGTTAGTTGCAAAATGGAGGTGGAAAGAAAGCACTTCCACGTACTGATATTTTGTAATTTTAAAATTGATTTAAATGGGAGCCAAAATCTTAAGAGCTTGCAAAAAAGCTTTTGCCATATTGTTCCTTTCATGCAACAGTTTTTCATTGGTTTCAAGAGTTTAAAAGAAGTCAAACTTGAGGCAGTTTAATATGGGATGATGGATGCTGAAGAATTTCTCACATTTGGTGTCGATCCGGTAAAAATCTAGTAGTTTCCCCAGCAGCTCTGGATCTGCAAATCACCTCAGCATCTCTGGAGCGATGAGATCTTCTCACAGGCGTAGTATTGCAGCAGAGGAATTATTGGTTCTACTGATGAATAATTAATAATTCATACTTGCATTTCAAAGAAGAATGTTTAATTCTGCATAAACATTTCTTTACATTCTTTTACACAATTTTAAATATAATAAAAATGTAGTCTTTTTTAAGATGCATCACACAAGTGCATTCACATATGAACTTTCTACAAACTTGCATCATCACAAAACATGTCTTGCCTCGACAATGATCTTATGCAAAACAAAACAAAAAGAAAAAGAAAACTTTTAGTTATCTATCAACTCCCTCTCATATGAGGTTGTCATGGTTACATACCTTACATAATTTCTCTATTTTATTACAAATTTCAATCTCTTTGCCTATTCTTCTTAACAAAACATGAAATATCTGCTACAAACTTCACTAAAGGACAAGCTTAAGAGTGGTCGACCATCTACAGCAGTGACTGAAGAAAACTAGCTGCTATGCACACAGCCAATGCATTTTCTGGAGTTCACAGAGAATTTATCCTGTTTATTTTTGTGTATTTTAAAACTTTTGTAGTGACACTCATATTGGGAATGAGAGTTTAAGTTTTTAAGTGACAAAGTATTTAAAAAACCAACTACAGATAGTTTTTTTTTCCCCCCCAATTAATTTTGACGTCACTGTTACTAAATTCCTCCAAACACACATAATAAGTTTACTTATTGATAGAACAAAATCAAACGAGACACCAAGTTAAAGATGATAAATTTATAAGATAACATTGTGGTGATAACTAAGGGATACAAAAATGCTTTTGGGAGATGCTAGAAGGATTTTGCTTGGACGTGAAGAAGTTTTGCTGAGAGGAAGTGTATAATTGTGTATTCTGTTAGTTTATTGTGTCAAAGAATTATAAAACAAAAATTGATTTGAGACCCTTCTTGAGGACTCAAATATTCATGGTTGCTAGCATTATCATTATCAAACTAGATTCCTAATGCGGATCAAGAAACACCTTTACTAAATTGACTTGACTGCGTGAAATAATAATTTTTCAAATATAATGCCTCATTTCGATGAAGTCATGCTACTGATTCATGCGCTGTTACTATTAATGCAAATCAATGGTACACAAAATAACCAGAAGTAATATTTTTAAAAAAATATGTGGCAGGTTTAAATGTTGGTCTATTATGTGTTTCAAATGGGAGGATGTTTGTCCTTAAGATGAGCAACCAATCGAAGTCCTGCGGTGTTGTATTGTATTCCCCCTAAGTGGTGTGTGACAAGCGCCAACCTAATCAATCTCTAATAAATACTATTCATGCTAAGACAAAAATTCAGATTTTGCAGAAATTGATCTATGAAGAAGGAGAGAGTAATGTATCTAACATAACCGTAAAAACCCCATATTTTTAGCTTAAATGGTTTTCCTAATACAAATAAATAAAGTAGATAGTATTATATTATAACAATGCATTGTGACGTAAGCACTGTAATCAATATCATTATTGGATGTCATGTATGCGTGAACGTATATTTTAAATTACTCAGAACTGAAACGTAAACATTTGACATGACGTGATAAAAGAAATATGTACTTTGAATAAGCCAAGGTGTTTGTTAAATTCAATGAGAGGAAACAATACACTTCTTGCTGGTCTGACAGAACGTGTCTGGTCACATATCTTTGTTTATGAATGGTTCGTAATTTCTATTTACTCTAGAGAGTTCAAAGCAGTATTATTCAGTTACTCTTCCATGAAAAAATGTATCAACTGGATCAATGAGACACGATCCACCTTCCCCTTACTACTGTCATAACAATGCAATTGTAATGTGAGCTCTAATTATGTTGCAAATAGAAATAATACTTTTAAACTCACTGTCGTTGAACGACTTATTCTCCAAGAAATTGACAAGGAACACAACAAGACTGGGAAAACTGCATGAGACATCAGATAAACTACAAGAAGACGACTTTTGGAAAGAAATAGCACGTAACGAGATTTTGGAACCTATCATCATAAATTTGCAGTACTCAGATGATGAAGACAATGAGAATGACAATGACTAATTATCTCTTAGCGTAAGTAACATTCACAGCTATACGGATGTACCGCTGGTATTTTCGTTGGATTAGAAAAATAAGTAATTGCTAAACTATAACTAACTTTAAACTAAATATTTAAACCATTTGTGTAATATACGAATATCCATGTTGCAATTGTGATTTCAAACTGCATTATTATAAAACTTTGGAAAATTCCATTTGCGTTACGTCTAGCGCCAAGAACACTCGCAAGTGTGCGAGAGAGAGAGAGAGAGGGGGGGGGGGGGGGAATATAAAAAGAGTAGGAGTAATGAGGTGGTAATGCTGAAGGCTCTAACGCATCTGATTCGCTACAGGCGAGAACTCTTCCCATTTGAAATACATAATAGTGTCAGTTTGTGAAATATGATAGATTCTAGCTCCCAGGCTAAATCAACATGGGAGAAGGGAGATAGCTGAAAAAAATAATGAAATAAGAAAGTTCCTGTATAATACGGGAGAGTTGACAACACTGCTTCCTCCTCCTCCTCCTCCTCCTCCTCCTCCTCCTCCTCCTCCTCCTCCTCCTCCTCCTCCTCCTCCTCCTCCTCCTCCTCCTCCTCCTCCTCCTCATCATCATCATCATCATCATCTCTTTCTAATCCTATTGATTTGAAATTATTATTTCAAAAGTAGCATGCATTTAAATATGCAAGCAAGGCAATTTCTAAATTGGAACCACTTTAACTGCAGGGTCAATTGTCATCATTTTTATTATTCTAACACACTTGCTCATTCATAAATTCCCTTTCTCTAGTACAGAAGTCAATCTGCAGCTGAGGAATATAGTAGCCCTCAAAACATGTGAATTTTCAAATAAAATTAATAAGTCTATGTTGCATGTTACAAATGTTATTTATTGATAATATCTTAAAGTTAAAATTTATTCTTAATGGATATCTGCATCATCGCATGCCTCTCCCTAGACGTAGTGACAATCCCCCTAAATCTGACTTTTCCATATGAGATTAGTTGTTTTCAAGCTCTATTTTATACGTGGTTAGTATGAAAAATTTACGCTTAAGGTTTACGGTATTCCTCAGTTGTTTACTGTTGCAGGAAAATTCATCAAGATTTAATGGCAAGCTTAGTAGATGACATATACAGCCACTACAAGGAAATAAGCGAGAGTGAAAATGTAACGCAGGCTCAGGCATTGCAATTCCTGTTGGATGTTAAGTACGTCACATCGCTTTTAGTTCCAAGAGATAATAAGGTAATCAAAATATTAGTGGCCATAGCTTGAAATGAACCAATGTTCCACTGTATGAATTTTGGAGGCATTCTCTTTGATTTAAATTAGAAATGACTGGTCCATTCTGGAAAGATAGAGTCAGACTGAAAAATTCAATGCCATAGCCGGGATTTGAACCACGGATCTTCTGGTCTCTGTCCAGCTGCTTGAACCCTTGAGCTACTATGGCCAACGTGCCGACATGATATTAAATTCTCCAGTTGACTCGTGTTTTTCCCGGTAAACCACTTAAGAGTTCTCATAAACACATGAGACAACTACCTTAATGGCGACTTACAACGTGTAAGTACTTTAACGTCCGGGCTTTATAGTAAACCACTAAGAGTTCTCATAAGCACATGAGACAACTACCTTAATGACGACTTACTATGCTGTAAGTACTTTAAGGCCCGGGCTTTATAGTAAACCACTAGGAGTTCTCATAAACACATGAGACAACTACCTTAATGACGACTTACTATGCTGTAAGTACTTTAAGGCCCGGGCTTTATAGTAAACCACTAAGAGTTCTCATAAACACATGAGACAACTACCTTAATGACGACTTACTATGCTGTAAGTACTTTAAGGCCCGGGCTTTATAGTAAACCACTAGGAGTTCTCATAAACACATGAGACAACTACCTTAATGACGACTTACTATGCTGTAAGTACTTTAAGGCCCGGGCTTTATAGTAAACCACTAGGAGTTCTCATAAACACATGAGACAACTACCTTAATGACGACTTACTATGTTGTAAGTACTTTAAGGCCCGGGCTTTATAGTAAACCACTAGGAGTTCTCATAAACACATGAGACAACTACCTTAATGACGACTTACTATGCTGTAAGTACTTTAAGGCCCGGGCTTTATAGTAAACCACTAGGAGTTCTCATAAACACATGGGACAACTACCTTAATGACGACTTGCTATGCTGTAAGTACTTTAAGGCCCGGGCTTTATAGTAAACCACTAGGAGTTCTCATAAACACATGAGACAACTACCTTAATGACGACTTACTATGCTGTAAGTACTTTAAGGCCCGGACTTTATAGTAAACCACTAGGAGTTCTGATAAACACATGAGACAACTACCTTAATGACAACTTACTATGCTGTAAGTACTTTAAGGCCCGGACTTTATAGTAAACCACTAGGAGTTCTGATAAACACATGAGACAACTACCTTAATGACGACTTATTATGCTGTAAGTACTTTAAGGCCCGGGCTTTATAGCAACCACTATTAGATCAAGGGTTAGAGCGGCTGGATGGCAATCAGAAGATCCGTGGTTCAAATCCCGGTTATGCCATTGAATTTTTCAGTCTGACTCTATCTTTCCATACTTTAGTCTACACATGGCCAGTGTGAAAGAACAATTAATGGTCCATTCTGGTTTACTTCAGTAAATGGACATTATACAGGATCTATCTCAGGTTCTTTCAATTCTTTGAAAGATAGAATCAGAGCTGTAAAATTAAAAAATCTATCCATTTTATCTTACATTTTTTAGAACAAAATAGTCACAGAGGGCTGTGACCCATTTTGTGGGTTCGTAGAATTAAAAGTCCAAGTTACAGAAATTCAAAATGTTCTTTATTTCCGTTGTTCTTTATTTCATTTTTTTAGGAACACAGAATGCTAAAAATTTCAATATCAGTATTCAATTTTTTGACTGATTCTACCTTCCAACTTAATCCTATACACAGCATGTAGGAGAAAAAATAATAATTTTCCCTGATTGAACTAAGTGCACCATTTTTGGAGAAGTTGAATAAATACTTGTTAAGGGCTCTTGCTTGTTTTCCTTTTTAGATATTGATGGGGAAATCACAAGAAATAAGTGACAAATTTGAGGACAGAGTTGATCCATTCGATCTTGACGTCTTCTGTCCCTATATCCAGAGCAACATAAAAAGAAGTGTGCAGAGAACACAGGTATGTTCAACATTTCTGTCCTGCTTACATACTTTATAGATAATAACAGAAGTACTTACTAGAGTGTTTCCACAGGGTTTGCTTGGAGTTCTCATTGCATGGCCGGAGAAGCTAGCTATCATGTCAGGACTGAAGGCAACAGGTGGCAGTAGTATTGCAAGTAACACAGGAGAGGATCCAAATGTACTTGCTCTCAGTACCAGTGTTCCATGGTTCTCGCTGTTGCCAGTAACGGGTCCGCCAGGTTCTAGACCTCCTAGTAGCAGTACACCACAGACTATGGTAGAGAAGCCACAGGTTAGCATTTCAATTTGGTAGTAATTACATGCTCTATACTGTGATTGTTTTATCGTCCTGATGTTTAATGAGGCTAAGGAAAGAGCAGTGTACTATATGTGTGCAATAAGTTGAGCGCTCGGGTTCCAAATCCTCATTTGGTAAGTTTCATCTAACTCCGTAAACACAGATGACAACTTTGAAACTTGAAATGCGCTATACACTCTGACATCTAGTGGCTATTATATGCTAAGCTTTCACATGTGTGCCATATTTCGTTTTGATCAATTTCGAGGTTAATTAGCTAACCAGTTTATTATAACAACGTATGTTGTGGATGTTATGGCTCTCAAAAGGGGACACATTATTATTCATCTACCTCCGTATAACTGTGATCTGAATGCAATTGAACTGGTGTGGGCAAAAATAAAGAACGTTTCCAGAGGATGCAACACTACTGGTGATATGATGGCCAGAAATCTGCAAAACTTGCCATAGATGCATTATCTTTCGTAACTGCAAGGCGTTGCAAGAAGGTGCAAGAGCTGGAAGTGAAATATTGGACAAATGGTGGTGTAATAGAAAATGCAATTGATGAAATTATCATCAACCATCAGAGGATTCTAGCGATGAAAGTGATGCACCGGACTCGAAGAATCACAAAGTGAATGAGTATTTATAACTGTCATAATATTCATTTTCTATTTTTGTTATGTAAATAGAATATATATATAGCTTATCGGATCAAGTTCAATTACTGTTTGTCCATATATCTCACACTTGAGGCATGTATCTTCGCTTAACTTACATGCTATTTTGCTGGTGTTTTTTCTTTGTCGACTGCACTGCAGAAACAAAAGAGCATTAGCTCTCATTTCTTCCCCCCTGCCTAATGCTCAAGATAACGTGCGCATATAGTATATCAGTAAGAACACCTTTAGCAAGAATATTGTTTTCATTCCACTTATTTGATAGAAGTTTGTACAGTGATAGCATATTGAAACTGAAAATAATTCTCCTTACTAGATAGCAAAATCCAGAAATGCAACTGAATCTCATATTTGCCCTGTATAGGATGTCCCACCTAACTCTGCGACCTCAAATATCTCCGAAATGAAACAAAATATGAAAATTCCAACTGGCCAGGAATGTACGTATGTCAGGGGCTCACACAATGAGAAGGTATGCACAATCCATAAAGGTAAAAAAATAACATCTCCAACACCAAGTTGCATTTATTAAAAATGGAACATGTATGCTTATTAAATTTAAAGAGAGTCGATTAATAACACTACTTACTTTTAAATTTTTTCAGAACATGTTTCAGAGACTTTGCCTCTTTCCTCAACTGGCCATCAACTTCCTTGAAATTTAATTTATCATAACAACACTGTTTTCAACACTTCCAAGAAAGGAAATGTATGCTTATTCTAGTATAATGAAAACTAGAGCCGATGGCCGGCTGAGGATAGAGGCAAAGCCTCTGAAACATGTTCCGGAAAAATTTAAGAGTAAGTGTTGTTTAGTGTCATTAATCGACTCTCTTTAAAGTTAATTTATCATAACACTGTTTTCAACACTTCCAAGAAAGGAATTACTATTCAGCTACTTATTATACCCTCTAAACAATTTTTCTTTATATTTTAATTCCTAGAATGACATTATATATATCAAAGCTAGATAGCAGACAGTATGATCTCAAACTCTCACCCTTGTACTTGTTACTTGAAGTGTTATAGTTAAAATATCATGAGAAGGCTTACAACTGTTTTACATTTCATTGCTTTTATAGTTTCAGGTATGGTGCTAACATATTATTCTGTTTTTATTTTTTACAGTCATTTTCCTTGTGAAAATCTATACTTACAGTTTATTCAGGTACTTTCAGACCTCAGTTGTGTTTTTCTGCTAACAGTTACTTGCAGTTATAACTAACATTGTAATCATTTTGCATGATCTGTGTGTGCAATAGTTTTATACATAACAAGGATATTAGATGATATCATGTTTCATACTTTAATATTTTGGCTGATAATTACAAACAGAAAATGAAGCAAGTGACAGAGAAGCAAATTATGCAAATATGTCATCCATATGATTAGTAACTATGTGTTTCACTTCCCTTAACTTCCAGAGTTAGTAGTAATTCAGCAGACAATTGGTCATTTAACTCTCTAACCTTAAGGATGTAAGCTGCTTGCAAACATTAAAGGTGTATGAATTCTGACCAATGCTCAAGCGGAGTGCTATTGCCAAGCGTAGTGCATGTATCAGCAGAGGTTCTGTACATAAGAGCACGTTTTACACACTACCAAATGTTCTGGCTATTTTTCTCATAATTAACACGTTAAATATTCCTAAAACTTTAAGATCTTACCTTGACACATGTTACAGCAGTGAAACAGTAAGCACGGTTTCCAATCCAGTAACTCGCTTTCCGACTTCATGGATCTTTCCCGGAGATTGAAACACAGGCACGCTCCCTTTTTCTAAGGATGAAGCTACTTCAGTACAAATTCGTGATACAGTGTGTACACTACCTACACCACAAGCTTACAGAGTTAATTGCGGGATTTTGACAAATCTACAGTTGAGCTATATCCTGGATTGGAGAGCTTTTGTAAAAACTTGTTCACATTAAATATAATTTTTCAGCCATGAGAATGAATCACTCCACGTTTGTTGATCGAGAAAAACACTTGTCCCAGCTTCAAGGGAGATGTTCATGCACTCGGATCACAAACACTGAGAAAAAGATATGTGTATAATAATAATTTAATGTAATATTAAGAATATTTCAGCTCGAGTTCATGATGCCATTCACTTTAACAAAATGACATCTCTACTCTGAAAACGAACTGAAAATTAACTCTGTTTCAAACTGCGTGACTTCTGTTTTAATAGTATGTGCATTATTTATTTATATCGCAAGGAGACAATGGTGTAATTTTTCAGGCTTATCTGTGTTGAATGGATGGATGTTGGGTAACCATAACCATGTGAAAATAAAACATGCATCACTCATGTTCCAAGTATCGTTGAGACAAGATTTTTGTACGGTCGTAATCAGAATGTAAAATTCTTTCTTATTATAAGATTGGCATCTGTAATTTTCAAACATTTATCTGAACATAATTAATTAATATAATGTTCTCAGTTCAGGCACGCGAGATATGTGTACCACATTCGGCAGTGCTGGTAGGAGGAACAAGCTTAGGATTCACTGGAGTCTGCAGTATGGCCTGCCTCCATATGCCTTTAACTTTTGCAAAGATTATAAAATAAACAAAAAGATAATGAGGTATGAGCGAGGGAACGTAATACCTTGAGCTAAGAGCAGACAGAGGGCAGCCAAAATTAAGAAACACAATAACAGAGGGTAGGATCCCTGCAGGGGGTTCCAGGAGACTGGGGACCACCTCTACTCCATGAGAGAATGATTTACAGAGGATATACTTTTGCAATGCTACAGACACTTACAACTCTGAAACAACCAATGTATTTTGAACATAATTACAATGTTATTATCCCTAATTACAATGCTTTAAAGCTAATTTTTCTATTTTTGTGATGATGTATAGTTTTATACTTAAAAATATATATTTATTGCCACGGCCAGGATTTTAACCAGATTTTTAACCAGTTTGGCCTTTTATTTTGACAGTTAAGCATCTATGACAGCCTCCATCACACATTGAACTCCTCTCATCGGGAAAGAAAAAATAGTGTATTTAACAAGAAGTGCAAAATGAATAATCTTGGAATAACTTGAGATTGTCTTGAAATTTGTTAGAATATATTGTCACCCTGGCGGTAGAATCGCGAAGCCGATGAAAAATGATGGCCAGTGGAGATTCGAAAACTTCGGAACCAATTGTTACCGGTAGCGACAGACAGTTGAATGTAGTTTTTGTAAAATAAACAGTTTCAGGCTAGCTAGCAAAAGGTAATGGTGAACAGTGTATTTCGAGGAGAATAAAGTGTAGTAATTGTGTTTTGTAACCTCGTTTTATTATTTCACGAACCCACAAAGTCACAATATTGTGACTTTGTGGGTTCGTAGAATTAAAAGTCCAATTCACAGAAATTCCAATCGTTCTTTATTTGCATAGAAATACACTCACAGTAGCAGTATTACATCACATACACAATCACATCTACCAAGGTCGATGACCACAACAGCTGTTTACTGCTTATGACTCACGACTGACTGACTCTTTTTACAACTCATCACTTCCTTAAATACCTCATTCATAATTCGAGACTGTTCTGTACAATCACTAAATGTTTCTGGAATAAACATCAAATGACGAAATCCGAACCTTCCAGAAGCGTAACTTAATCTGGGCTGACAAGTCCTTTATCTCGTGCTATGTTTATCTGCTTTTTGCAGGCTCTTTATTTCCACACTCTCTGCCTATCAGTTCCTTTGTGTGCGCAAGCAGCGTTATTGCGATCGGGTTCATGAGAATATGAATCACATGATATTCAATTGTATTGTTGCTGATCTGAATGTGGAGACTCACTGTTTTCAAGTTATGTCACCATGTCTCTGGTCACAAATGTAAACTGTTTGCAGTGTTTCAAATTGATACTCAAAATAATTTAGAACATAAATGGATTAAAATATATGTGAGAATGGCTTCATCCTTATTAATATGAATCCTTTATACAGGATGGAAGGAGAAATAGATGTCCTCATTTAAACTACAAGTACAATTCTAAATCAATAAAAGCAGTAGTATGTATAAAGATAGCAATATGTATGTTATTATTTAATAATAGACTGAAAAACAAAACTTTAATCTGTGAGAGTCAAGCAGTCTTAACAGCTCAGCCACGGTGCGGCCCTATGAGTCTAAAACTCAAAATAGAAAATCTGATACGTAAATTTAAGTGGCGTTCTCTGTACAGTGATACAAACTATTATTAAAAATGTTTATTCTTTTATCTACTTATATTAATCAAGGTTGGTATTTGTAGAAATTATTTTATTGCATATTTTTCTTATATGTACAATGGGAATATAGTAGGCTTAAGCTACGGTAAAATCTTTTAAGAGATGGTTATTAGGTTATGCAAGATGACATAAACTAATTATTGATTTTGTTAGCTGTATAGTTTTAAGTAATAGCAAACATATCGAGATTTAACTGTATTGGAACACCACAGTGAAGCGAAAAATTATTAAATTTTAGATGAGTCGTATTTTTCACACATCTGCTTCACATAAGAGCCGTAGATGCAAACGATGATTTGCGAAACATGTCCTCAAAATAGGTACGAAAGTGAAGCAGATGTATAAAAAATACAACTCATCTAAAATTTAATAATAGCAAACATATTTATTCTTTTGTATTAATCATTAATTTTATATGTAGTTTTTACATTTTAATATGTATACTGACGAGACACCAGTTTACGAGCTTTGCTCAAATATGTAAATGTTATTGTGTCAATAAAATTTGATTTGATTTGATATGCCTTTGACATTCCATTCTCTTTACATGGGCAGCACATAAAAGGAGGAATAATGAGAAAAGAAAAATTATTGGAAAATTCTACTAATAAGGAGTGTCCTGAAACTTGTTAGCTCCAGAAAAAAACAATATTATTTTAAAAATAAATTGTATGTTTTAAGAAGATCTACATTTTTATGTAGTAGTACTTTGGCTATCTTGCAATTTAGCAGTTATACAAAGCCATTCAGAATGAAGAGCACTTCCGAGGACTTCCCTAGAAAATTCAAGATATATATTTAATTTATGAAAATATCTTAAATATAAGAGATTGTAAATGAAAATTGTGCCATTTTTCAGAACATTAAAATGTTCAAACATTTTTTCATGTTAAGATATAAGGTGCGTTCAAAAAGAAATTAGCCGGAGACATAATTACAGAAACCAGTACTTGTATGTTAGAAGTATTGGCCCTGGCTGTTGAGACACTTGTCCCACTCTGTGACACAAGGCGGTGAATGGCTGTCTCATAAAAGTCCCAGGGCTGCGATGTGAGCCAGTTCCGCACACACAGCTGGATGTCGTCCGAGGTGAATTGTTTGCCCCTCAGAGCCTTTTTAAGGGTACCAAAAATGGCTTAATCACAGGGAGAGAGGTGTGGACTGTATGGAGCATGGCTGAGAATCACCCATTTGTATTTCTACAGGAGTGCCGTGATTGTGTTGGCCGTATGAGGCTTTGCATTGTTGTGGAGCAGAATGACCCCACAGGTGAGATTGCCTGGTCCTTTTGATTTGATCGCTTGGTGAAGGTTGGTCAAGGATTGCGAGTAACGCTGGGCATTCAATGTTGTCCCATGCTGCAGGAAGTGTATCAGGAGGGGGCCTTCTTGGTCAAAGAAGAACGTCAGCGTAACCTTTCTTGCACTTGTGTGGATGGCCTTGGCTTGTTTTGGTGGTGGTGACCCTGGATGCTTCCACTGGAGCCTTTTTCTTTTTGATTCTGTTTCAAAGTGATGACACTATGACTCATCTCCAGCCACCACTTGAGCCAGGAACTCATTCCCTTCCATAGCATAGCGCTGCAGATGATCAAGACAGTGGGCCATTTGACATGCTTCATGGTGTGGTTGAAGACTGTGGGACACCCATTGGGCAAACACTTTGCGCAAGAGCAGTCGTTCCCTCATGATGGTGTGAACACTTCCGATGCTCAATCCGATCTCGGCAGCTATTGCGTTCACTGTCACTTGGCAGTCCTGGGATCATCCACAGCTGGACGATGTCATCGGTAATGCAGTGTGGTGCTCCAAACTGTGCATCCTCCCCTGAAGCGCTTGCGCCACGCCTTGACCCTTACAAAGGACATGCTGTGTTTGCTGTACACTTCTGACATTCCTTGATGAATGTCCGTTCCCCCTACTCCTTCTACTGTCAGAAAACAAACAATACCTCTTTCAAATGTGTAAGGACTATGATACAATGAAGCATAAAATTAAATATAATTTTTGAGTCAAACTAATACTCAGTGCTCCACTTATTGCTAGTATTTACCTTGAATGTGTTTCGTCAGGTTTGGTGAATTCCTTGGAGGCGATAGGAGCGTCTCTGTCGGTATCTTGATGAACTTCAAGTTTGGGTTTTCTTCAAAGGAGTGTCGAAATTAAACAATTTTCTTTCATATTGCTTTATGAAGACTTTTTACCACGTGGTTAATGCAGCTGGACCTTGGACACCTTTCAATAAGTGGATCTCGTTCTATATCATGATTCTCCTTCCAAAAATGGTACGCTACCACCGATTTATCTATTATTTTGTTCCTGATGTTCCTAAAATGCTTGGTAAGATACTTATAATGAGTATTAGTTCGACTCAAAATTATATTACACATCTTTGCTCTTGTTTTGACGCCTCCATTTCACTGTCTGCTATTCGACTGGCAGCATTGAACAATTGATGCATGTTTCTGCTGGCTTTGTATAAATACATAACTTTCTCGCATGCCCTCTAGCAATGGGCTATAAACTTCCAAGCTCTGGTTGGAATAACACTTTGTTACACACGCCACAATATTACTATTCTGTCACCGGTTTGCACATACCAGACTCCAGCTCATTTCTTTTTGATGCCTCTTATACTTTGTGGTTGGGGGATTTTTTTGAAACTCTGTTGTATTGTAGTATTCTTGGTAAGATGCTCAAGTGAAACCCAAGTTATTTCATCAACTTTTAGTTTTTGATTTTTGCTGTTTACAGACGCATAAACACATATACATGCGCAATACTTTTGTAAATTCAGGTAGTCTCAAAATATGTATTTCTGATGAAATATCGATGCCAAATTTTTACATGAAATGCAATACTTGCACTACTTATATGCGTAGTAGAGAAAGAAAAATAGTTGCTAAGATTTCTTTGAGGTATAGTCATCAGTGAAACTACCAACACCTTTAGGCCTTCCATCCTGTAAAGGTTGCAACTATATAATTAATCTTCATTAATATTGTGTATTGTGTTTTAAAATAACTGGTAACTCCTTGACTTTTAAAGAAGTTTCTCTTGTAGATTTAGCTTCTGTTGTAAAGTATATTAACTCAACCATTTGATTGTATAGAAAGCTTAATCATATCATACTGGTCTGAATTTGCTAACATGTTATATTCTCACACAGCACAAGAAGTCTGCAAGCACCAAGCCTAAAACGGATCAGTCTCCTGGAGAGTTGGTTAGATCTGGAGCTGCTGCATTTTTTGGAGTCATGAGCACTGATTGGTTTGGCTCTAGTTGAAGTTACAGGTTGGTATACATTGTGTTGTATATTTTTGGAGATGCTTTTGTACATGTGACACAAGAAACGTGAGACATTTCTAAAGCATGCAAGGAGACTGAAACAACTGATGACTACTGCTTCTCACATACCAATCAACATGCATTTCATTTGTAACAATCATAGCCAACCTCAGACAAAAAGCCTGCATTTGTAGTGTGGTGGTAGCATGTCTCTGTTCAAGAGCTTTTGAGTTTGAAACTCATTCAGGGTGAGTTATCTGGATAAGGCTTTTTTTCCAGTGTTTTCCCTTAAACTGAAAGATGAATGTCTGATAACTCTAAGCTCTATGTACCCTGTACTTATTTGAACACCATTTCATTCTTCGTCCGATATGACTTAACGTTGGAGGTTTTCCCTTATCCTGACATATGAATGTCTGTTAACTCTAAGCTCTATGTACCCTGTACTTATTTGAACATCATTTCATTCATCGTCTGATATGACTTAACGTTGGAGGTTTTCTCTTATCCTGAAAGATGAATGTCTGGTAACTCTAAGCTCTATGTACCCTGTACTCATTTGAACATCATTTCATTCATCGTCCGATATGACTTAACGTTAGAGGTTTTCTCTTATCCTGAAAGATGAATGTCTGGTAACTCTAAGCTCTGTGTACCCTGTACTCATTTGAACATCATTTCATTCATCGTCCGATATGACTTAACGTTGGAGGTTTTCTCTTATCCTGAAAGATGAATGTCTGGTAACTCTAAGCTCTATGTACCCTGTACTCATTTGAACATCATTTCATTCATCGTCCGATATGACTTAACGTTGGAGGTTTTCTCTTATCCTGAAAGATGAATGTCTGGTAACTCTAAGCTCTATGTACCCTGTACTCATTTGAACATCATTTCATTCATCGTCCGATATGACTTAACGTTGGAGGTTTTCTCTTATCCTGAAAGATGAATGTCTGGTAACTCTAATCTCTATGTACCCTGTACTCATTTGAACATCATTTCATTCATCGTCCGATATGACTTAACGTTGGAGGTTTTCTCTTATCCTGAAAGATGAATGTCTGGTAACTCTAAGCTCTATGTACCCTGTATTCATTTGAACATCATTTCATTCATCGTCCGATATGACTTAACGTTGGAGGTTTTCTCTTATCCTGAAAGATGAATGTCTGGTAACTCTTAAGCTCTATGTACCCTGTACTCATTTGAACATCATTTCATTCATTGTCCGATATGACTTAACGTTGGAGGTTTTCTCTTATCCTGTAAGATGAATGTCTGGTAACTCTAAGCTCTATGTACCCTGTACTCATTTGAACATCATTTCATTCATCGTCCGATATGACTTAACGTTGGAGGTTTTCTCTTATCCTGAAAGATGAATGTCTGGTAACTCTAAGCTCTATGTACCCTGTACTCATTTGAACATCATTTCATTCATCGTCCGATATGACTTAACGTTGGAGGTTTTCTCTTATCCTGAAAGATGAATGTCTGGTAACTCTAAGCTCTATGTACCCTGTACTCATTTGAACATCATTTCATTCATCGTCCGATATGACTTAAGACCTTGTAGTGAAACTCTTTCATAATGATGATATTCAAATCATCCCTTCACTTTACATTGATTATAACATTGTTTATTGGTTTGTTTTCAAGTACAAATGAACATTTTAGAAACATCAAATCGAAATAGGCAGACAAGTCAGCAGTACCATTTAACTTTTGGAACGAAAAACATAACAAACTAACAACGTGAAAAATAATCTGAATATGGAAATATAAAGACTGATTAATAAAACTTTGAAATCCCACTAGTCAATAATTAATAATTGGTAAAGAAGTTAAAAGTTCTACCACCAGAGAGAACCCTGCAGGCAATAAAACAGACAACAGTCGGGCCTTCAGAGTTGAAAATGGAAGTAACGGCTCCCGAAACTAGACCCTGAAAAAATCAAAATGTAAATAGCATGGTGTGAGAAACTAGCTACAAATAGTTTTATGAATTGTTTTAAGTCCCTAAATTGTTTTTCAGGCCAGTCACATAGAGAATAGACATCAGCTGGATGGAGACAAAGCTTGGTTACCAAAAGGTGAAAACCACTGCAATCTCGGGGAATAGAGCACTTTTAATGTAATCTTTCAAGCTGTAAAGCTGTGTTCGTTCGGAGTATCAAAGTATATAAAAATTGATATTACCTAGTTTTTCCTAACAAATAATCAGAATATTTCTATGTCAAAATTTGGAGTTTTTTATAACTCTAAGTTTACTTCTACACCTGAAGTTTCGGGAACATGAAGATATTTCAGAGCCTTGATTCACTGCCTCACATTGTAGATGGCATTTTGGCTTGACGTACAGCAGTAAATCCTTTTCATATGGGACGCCATATAAAAGTAAACACAATTTATTAAATTATTTTAGTAATTTATGGAAATTAATCATTTCTTCACACTAGCCATATATAGGCTAAGGTTTTTGATAGATAGAGTCAACATGAAAAATTCAGTGCCACGGCTGGTATTTGAACCACGGATCTCCTAGTTTCTGTCCAGTCGCTCTAACCCATTCAGCTACCATTCGACTAGTATATTTCCCTGGCAGACCACCAGGGGCTCTCACATCCGAGATACACCGTTTGTGGCAGCTTACTATCGTAAGTACTTGAGTCCCAGGCTTCATCATTTAACTCTTATTATTTTAGTTAATTGATGGAAATTAATCATTTCATCACACTAGCCGTATTTAGGCTAAGGTTTTTGATAGAGTCAACATGAAAAATTCAATGCCACGGCCGGGATTTGAACCATGGATCTCCTGGTTTCCGTCTAATCGCTCTAACCAATTGAGCCACCATGGCCAACTAGCCGTCATGGATACACAAACGGTAAATGATAAGCCTGGGACTCAAATACTTACAATAGTAAGTTGCCACAAACGGTGTATCTAAAATGTGAGAGCCCCTAGTGATTTACCAGGGAAATATACTAGTCGAATGGAGAATTTAATGTCATGAAGGCAAGTTGGCCATGGTAGCTCAATGGGTTAGAGCGACTGGACAGAAACCAGGAGATCTGTGGTTCAAATCCTGGCCGTGACATTGAATTTTTCATGTTGGCTGTATCTATCAACAATTTATTAAACTTTGATGTATCTCATTATGTAGTACATCCAGCCAAAACACATCTACAAATCTCAGGAAGAAGTGTGACAGTGAATTAAGTTTGTTGATCAAACTCTCCAAGATTTTACCTAAAAATGTTTAAATAACTAGTTGTGTTTGGTCTAAAGAATTATTTCAAAATAATTGGAAGTTTAACATGTTTACTTTTATTATTTATTTACAGTGTACCTAGAAAGCATCAAGTTCCATTGACTGAGCAAAAGGAAGATCTTAGGAAAAGAGACCATCATCTTGGTGCATTTTAAAACTGTATTTATATTGTTATAATATATGTATGTTATTTAAATAAATTAACTATAAACTAATATCTTTTATTTTATTATTTGGTGTCAGTGGTGTAAAAACTGAGCAATTAGTTGGTTAACAACTCAGTGTCTTTAACTTCAGGAATCCTTTGGCTTTTACCCAGAAAAATGAAAAGATAATTCAATTTCTTAAAAAGAATTAGTTATGTTTAATTCATTGGGTTCTATTCATAGGTAAATATAAGGATTAGGATGTGCCTTACATAAAGTGGTAAGTATATGAAGTTTTGTCCAGGATGGTCAAAGGTTACATATCTGTACATCAGAGTATGAATAAGTGTAGCTTTTGGAGCTGTAAGGTTGCCTATATATGAGGTGCATCCAGAAAGTAAGTCTCCATCACGTCCAGAGATCGCACCGCCAGTCGAAAAGGAATGCGCGTGCGCAGGAGAAGAGAGGAAGTGTATGGTAACATTGTAGTAAAGTTTCAATTTTGTGACAACTGTGGTCACTGCTGTGTGCTAGGAGAAAATGACTGCTCCGATATTGTCTCCTGCCAAATGCGAGGTTCGTGCAGTCATCCAATTGTTGCATGCCGAGTAGAGCATCTCAGTAGAGATCCATAATCAGTTATGTCATGTGTATGGACAGGACATTATGTGTGACAGTATGTGTGCACATGCCACACCAGAGAAAAAACAACAATCAATGCATTGGTGACGTAGTGGTTTACCTGTGAAGACCAAATTCAGGCAGACAATCTGTGTCAAAAAAATCATGTGCACTGTCTTCAGGGATCAATGTGGTGTCCTCTTGTGTAAATTTTTACCGCAAGGGGAGATTGTAAATGGTGATCGATATTGCCAGACGTTGCATAAACTCAGGCAGGCAATCCAGAACAAGAGATGTGGAATGTTGAAGAGGCATTATGCTTGTGTATGACAATGTGAGACCCCATACAGCCAACGCCACACAAAATGCATTGAGCAAGTTTGGATGGGACATCTACCCTACAGCCCCGACCTCACTCCAAGTGACTTTCATCTCTTCCGTCTCATGAAGCGTTTTCTGGCAGGAAAGCGTTCTCACAGTGATGCTGAGGTGTAGAATGAAGTGACTTCGTAGCTGTGGACATTGTTGGCAGAATCATATGTTTGAGCATAATTATTGGTGCACCGTTACGAAAAATGCCTCAACAATGGTGGTGACTGTGTTGAATAAATTTGGATGGGAGGTATTCAAACATCCACCCTACAGCTCCGACCTCGCTCCAAGTGACTTTCATCTGTTCCGTCTCATGAAACATTTTCTGGCACAAAAATGTTCTCACAGTGATACTGAGGTGCAGAATTAAGTGACTTCATGGCTTCAGACATTATCGGCAGAATCCTATGATTTGGGCCTACAATTAATGGTGCAACATTACGATAAACGCCTGAGTAATGGTGGTGATTATGTTGAAAAGTAGCCAGTAAGATATGTAATTATTTCAATATATCTTACTTAGTGATGTTTTTGTTCTCTTTATTGGTCATAAGGACTTACTTTTGGATGCATCTTGTATTTCGCCAATTTCTCTAGCTGAAATGACCAAGTTTGTTTCAAGAAGTACTATAATCTATTCAGAATAAACTAAATGTCAAAGTATGTGACATTTTCTGGTGGGTTTTAATACTCTCTTGTTCTTTCATAACATACTTCTATGCTTTAAGCTTCTTGCTTTACCTCCTTTCAGTGAACCATTCAAGTTGTTATAATATAGCATTAACATTATGTGATACAGCAAAAACAGTATATATATATCATGGCAGTCAATTGTATAAATATGCAAAGCAAAAGGTCAAAAAATAGTTGTATGTAAGGAGTTGAAAATAAGAGCACAAAACTTCTTAAAAATTCTACCATATAAGATTATTTTTGCCAGATTCTAAAACTTGCCTTACCAATACTGTACAAAAATTTCTCTTTGATATACACAGTGTTCATTTTTATCTGTAATTATACCGTGCAAAATTTGACATCAATAGCATCGCTGATGGAACGAGTTTATATATGATTCCCCTAGTGGTTTGTGATCATACTTGATGTGCTGACAGCAGCTTTGAGGTCTTGCTCTACCGGCAAGTAAATAAACTATTTGAGATGTGGGTCTGCCCGCGTAATATAAAGTTGCGTAGTTTTGCCTGGTGTGTAGATACGATAAATATTTATAAAAAAACTATATATTGCAATGTAATGCACTGCAAAGCTAATTATGCAGTCATAAAAGTATACCATGAAGAATATACGAAATTATAAGTCAGTGAACACTTATTTCATAATGAACATATGTTTTTCTGTTATAGTAGACATATATGCATATTGTAAACCTGTCACATAAAATAGAAATATTTCAATTTGATCTTAATTCTTTTCTATCACTCACAGTTTCCTCACAATGTAACTTCATTACAAACCAGAAAATTAGCAGAACATGTTCTAGGAATGAAAAATAAATTAGTGTTACAATATGTACAAAGCTTTTATCCAAGTCTAAACAAGAAAATATCTCTAGTACATAGTCTTATGTGTCCATTTTCTTATATTTCCTTTCTCTCTTCCCCTTAAACACTGTCTGTATTGCGAGAAGGTATGCTTGAGGTCTTTCTGTCATAACATTATTTATTGCTTCTATATTGGGACCAGTCACTTTATAGCGTCCAGTGTCTCTCTTTTTGCGAGTAACTGATCCTGTATCTTGGAAATGTTTGATGCACTTATTTGTTTTAAAAGACATTAGGATACCAGCATTAGCAGACATATTAATTAACCGTGAGAATGACAAAAAGTTTATATCGTATACTGATAAAATGTAAGACGTTTATGTTACAAACAAAAGCATGTCAAGATTTAACTGTATTGGAACACCACAGTAAAGCGAAAAATTATTAATTTTTAGATGAGTCATATTTATTACACATCTGCTTCACTTTCGTACCTATTTTGAGGACATGTTTTGCAAATCATCGTTTGCATCTACGCATAAGAGTCGCATAAGAGCCGTAGATGTAAACGATGATTTGCGAAACATGTCCTCAAAATAGGTACGAAAGTGAAGCAGATGTGTAATAAATACGACTCATCTAAAAATTAATAAAAGCATGTCAATTTGACGTTACCTGGACACTTTTGACAACATTACACTTGAGCGACTTGTCTGAATGCTGAATAGCGTTGTATAAACTCCTCTATGCAGCGGTTTAAATTATATTTTTATGTTGCACCAATTTTAATGTTGGTACGAAAGTAGCGTTCAACCATGAAGATGCAGTGCTCTGTGTTCATATCCAGGGAAAGCTGGTTGTATTAGTTAGCAGCACAACCACACTAAGAGATTTGCTAACTGTTCTGCAAAAATTACCACTTCTCTGTAGAGGGCACTATGATTAGAGGATACTCACCAGTCAACTATGACGTCATTCTTGCTCAATTGGATAGCAGGAAATAACGAATAAAAATGAACACTGTATAAGTTTAATACAAAATTGAATTGAGAATATATTGACACATTGCTTCACTCACACTGTTTATTCACAGGACATGTTTCAAGAGCTCTTGCTCCTATCCTCAGCTGATACTCGATTAGTGAAAGTTGTAGCTGGATTTTGTATATTCAAAAGTTTAAGACCATCTTGTATGAGTTTTTTAGATACTATTGCAAAAATGTCATCAACATAGCGATACCACACTTTGAAATAATTTGGAAAAGCTATAAAATTTACATTGGAAACAGAAGAGGATGGTGTTCTCCCCTTTTTGGACATCAAGATCAAAAAAATGAACAACAAACTCACTTTTGGTATTTACAGGAAACCGACACACACAGATAATTACATTAAGAACAACAGTTTCAACCCAAAACAACACCAACATGCCATTTTCAACAGTTTAATCTTTCGGATGATCAACTTTCCACTAAACAGAGAAGATTATCAAGAGGAATATCTACACATAAAAAAAGTAGCTATATCCAACGGTTTCAACCCAAATTTAGTAGACAAAACAGTTAACAGGCTCAAAAAAGCTAAGAAAATAAAAGAAACCACCACCCTAGAACCTACAGGAGAGAAAGAGAAAAAACTTTTTAAAAAATTCACCTTCCACCCACCAGCCTATAACAAATTCCAAAAAATCTTCTCAAAACACAATATAACTCTTGCACCTCAAAATAGGTTTAGTATCAGAAATTTGTTAAAAGGCCCTCCCAAAAATTCAATCACTACCAAAGAAAAACCAGGAATCTATGAGATCAAATGTGAAACTTGCCCTAAAATTTATATAGGAAAAACAAAAAGAAATATTAACATCAGAACTAAAGAGCATATGAGAAACATTAAAAATGGTGAAACAGAAAAATCAGCAGTGGCTTTTCATTTTTTGAATACTAGACATGACATCAATTTGGAAACATCTCTAATAAAATACGTTAATCACCCCATAGACCTTTCCGTATGGGAAAAAATCTTCATCAACAAAAATCGTCATAGAGTAATGAATTTTGAAACTCCACCACCGGACATCTTTGACAAGTACATCACGCCATCTATTGACAAAACGGAGAAAGAGGAAACCACTACAACTTACACTAGTCGAGTATCAGCTGAGGATAGGAGCAAGAGCTCTTCAAACATGTCCTGTGAATAAACAGTGTGAGTGAAGCAATGTGTCAATATATTCTCGATTCACTTTTGTACTAATTTGTGCTTCACTGTCCCTATGCTTCTTTCAAGTTTATACTTTGACTGTATAAGTTTACTGAAGTTAGAAGGAAATTTTGATATATGAACACAACTCAACTTTAGGATCTATTAATCCTTTCTATTTATCCTTGTAGAGTGGAAGCTATTAAAAATCTACATACTTATTCAGTGAAACAGGTTTCAAATTTGGCAACATGAAAATGTTTTCAATTTTAAAGTTTTGGATAATGCAATATGTCCCTCTGAAAGGATAAAGCTTTTTATCAAATTGGGTAAAGTAGTTTTGGAGATAATACTGTGCTCCCACTCAACATTTTTTGTCTGTATAATATTACTTAAGCAACTTGTAATTGAAGGGGGGTTTGTTATGAGGAGAAAGCTGCACTCATGATGAAAGTTCCATAAATATAAAAGTATCCCATTC
The DNA here is from genome assembly GCA_030765055.1 of Mantis religiosa. NCBI lineage: Eukaryota > Metazoa > Arthropoda > Insecta > Mantodea > Mantidae > Mantis > Mantis religiosa. The sequence goes on from CM060947.1 coordinate 31,906,371, forward strand.
TAATATAAAAATTATTTGTGGTTGGTTTATTGACACTCGTCACTTACTTTTTCATATATTTATGAGAGACTAGTTTCAAAGGCCCTGGCCTCCATTTTCAATCTCTTCCCAACTGGCATCTGTTGTTATCTGCTCTCTCTGGTGGTGGCCAGGGCCTTTGAAACTAGTCTCTCATAAATATATGAAAAAGTAAGTGACGAGTGTCAATAAACCAAGAGGCCAGGGCCTTTGAAACTAGTCTCTCATAAATATATGAAAAAGTAAGTGACGAGTGTCAATAAACCAACCACAAATAATTTTTATATTAATTTTGACGTCACTGTTACTAAATTCCTCCAAACACACATATCCCATTCTATTTACAGACCATACTACAAACTTTAAATAAACAGTTTTGCTAAAAGAAAAGGATATATTGTGCCTTTATCCAGTTCTCATTGCTTAACCAGATGTACGAGTGTCGTTTGGTAAGTCCAGTAATAAAACAGAATATATATATTTCTTTTTAGTGAACATCTCCCTTATAAGACCTGAAGCTTTCCTGGCGACGAATATGCTCAATTTCTTCTCGGTGAAAAGGCGATTAGATATCGATGTTTCGGGAGCATACATCTCTCCCATCAGAATATTTTAATAAATGTCATAACCACAAATGTATCACTGCATAACACAAATATAAACAAAGACAAAACACTATCAAAATTCGCATTACTGAACAAAAGACTGTTTTCAGTAAATTAAATGCCAGGTCAGGAGATGGCATGAGTATAGAACATTAATTAGGTCAAAGAAACGTGACTACTTAACTTAATTATCAAGCTGTATTGATCTGTGCTTATATCGATGGATTTCCATTTTAAGGCTGGTTTCCTAGAGGAGCTGAACTGAAATCCAGCATCACAATTAAATGTGCTCCTCTCGGAGGAAATGGCCAAAGCCTCCTTAAATCTCCGCTCCCAGTAACTTTTGCCAAGATTGTCATCTCCCGAAAATTGGCTCTATGGTCATTATCAAAACAATGCTCTGCCAGCCCAGACTTCTCAGGTTGCATTAAACAAATGCTCCGTTCATGTTCGTTTATTCTGGTAGTGATGATCCTTCCAGTTATTCTGAAATTGAGCACCTCCCCTTATTTCTCAACATAGTCTCCATTGAATGCTATACTTTGTTCAGCTATGTTCCAGCTTTCTTATCCAGTGGGAAAAATAGGTTCCAATAACGTGTGCAAAATATTCGATGACGGTGAGTGACATTCTTCATTTGATCAAAATTTCTTACCACAAGCCAAATTTTCAAGTTTGGGGCTAAGTCTGGTGATTAAGGTGGATGAGGAACCAATTCAAAGCCCAACTCATGCACTTTCGCCATTGTGATTGCTGATATGTGCAATGATGCATTATCCTGATGAAAGAGCACTTTTTTGTGTTTCAATCTCAGTCTCTTTTGAGTCAACTCATGTTGCAAACAATTCAGCAATGAAGCATAATAGGCTCCAGTTATGGTTCTGTCTTTATTCCAAGTAGTCTATGATGATTATTCCTTAAGAATCCCAAAAAACAATGGCCATCACCTTACCAAATGACAAAATGGTCCTTTGGTGCACTTTGACCAGCCTTTGTCTATTGTTTTGACTCCTGTTTTGTCTCTGATGTGTTGATTCATCAACGATCACAAATCGGCTTAAAAAGTCTTGCAGATTGCGAGTAAACATCGCCAAACACTTGGTAAAAGTGTTCTTCCAGCTGCTTGTTTGCTGTGAGCAATTGCAGCACCCATCGTGCACATAGCTTTTTAATTGCCAATATTTCATGCAGGATATTGTGCACTCGCTCAGTAGAGGTACTTACAGTATCAGCAATCTCACGAATTTCGATTTGACGGTCTTGCATAACCAGATCCGGGATTTTTTTTGTCCTATGTGGTGACCTCAATTGGGCGATCAGAATGTGATTTTTCTTCAGTGCTTCTACGACCACATTTAAATTCATTGATCCAAAAGTAATTGGTCTTCAATGTTGGTGCATAGTTGGCGTGTACTTCATCCATTTCAGTTTTGACTTGTGTTTAATAACAGCAAGAAACTGCTCAATTTCTTCTTGGGCAACAAGCCAGGTGAAAAGACGATTAGAAATCTACGTTTCGGGAGTGTGCATCTCTCCCATCAGCAGGCTATTTATTAAATGTTATAACCACAAATGAAACACTGGATATAACAAACATAAACAAAGACAAAACACTATCAACATTCACATTACTGAACAAAAGACTGTTTTCAGTAAATTAAATGCCAGGTCAGGAGATGGCCACACACGACTGGACATTGAAGTTCTGAATGTCAGATCTTCCGTCTCTAGCCAGATCAGGGCTAGGCCCTCTACTGGCAGTGAAGTGTTTTGTAAGGAAGGATAATACACGGCAGAAGATGAGTTTGGAGTTATATATAAGCCATCTGATGTATTATTTTATGTTCCTAGAAGCAGCCTTGGGCGTTTGTAGCGCTCTCCATGATTGATGTCGTACTAAGCTAGACCGCGGATGAGGGAGTTGAAGTGGTGGGAGAGGTTTTGATAGAAGGAATGTGAAAGGGTATGGATGTAGTCTGTTACTGTGGGGATACGTAGGTCACGTCAGATAAATAGATTGGGGAGGTACCAAAGGGAGTCTGTGGCAATGCGGAGGAATCGGGATTGTAGAATTTCAAGGCGGTGTAGGTGAGACTTGGCTGCTACTCCCCATATTTCACTGGCGTATGTGATGGCTGGCCGGAATACTTGCTTATATAGGAGCAGTTTTGTAGGCAGAGACATCACCGATCGTCGGTTATAGAGAGGGTAGAGCATACCCCTTCTTTTGCTAACTTTATTAGCCAGATATGTAATGTGGTCTCTCCACGTCAATTTGATGTCAAGTAGAACATCAAGATACTTAACGTAAGTTTTCCAATGGATGTCCTCACCAGCTAGGCGAATTGGTGTAAGGTCCGCTATTCGTCTTTGAGAGAAGGTGGTGGCCTGGCTCTTCTGTGGGTGGACGTCTAGGCATCATCGTTTGAACCAAGTGGTGAGGAGGTCAGAATATTGTTGAATCCTGCGAGTACATAGGTTGAGCTCTGATGACGTGGAGGTGACAGCTGTATCGTCAGCAAAGAGATACAGCGAGCAGCGTGGCAGGGATGGTAGGGTGTTGATGTATAGAAGGAAGAGAGTGGGTGCCAGGAATGCCAGCTCTGATGGGATGGGATGAGGATAAGATTTCGTCGTGGGAGACAGCAAAGGTTCTGTCAGTGAAGTAGGAGTGAATGAGACGAATTAAGTAGGAAGGGGTTTGGTAGGTGATGAGATGGGAGAGTAAGCCTTCGTGCCATGCGCTGTCGAATGCTCTGGTGATATCTAGGAGTAGTGCTGAAACAAACTGCTTCCTGTTAAAGGCTGTGTAAATTTCATCGACCAGACGAAGTAGTTGGTGTTGAGTGGAATGCTGGGAGCAAAAGACGAATTGCTCCGCTCTGACAATATTGTGGCGATTCAAGATAGTCCTTAGTCGACTTAGAATAAGCTTTTCCATCAGTTTACTCGGTGTTGGAAGCAAACTGATGGGTCTGTAGCTCTCCGGGACGTTCTGTCTTTCCCAGGTTTGCAGATAGCAATGACCTTTACGTCAAACAAACGTAACTACCTAACTTGATATCAAGATTATTATAATTATCAAATTATTATTATAAATGTAACTACTTGATTATCAAGATTATTATAAGATTATTAAGATTAACTTGATTATCTTTGACCCAATTAATTTTCTATACTCACGCCATCACCTGACCTGGCAATTAATTTACTGAAAACAGTCTTTTGTTCAGTAGTGCGAATTTTGATAGTGTTTTGTCTTTGTTTATACTTGTGTTATATCCAGTTTTTATTTGTGGTTATAACATTCTATAAATATCCTGATGATGTTAAAGATGTACACTCGAGCATATTCGTTGCTAGGAAAGCTTCAGGTCGTATTTTACAGCAAGAAACTGTTTGCGACTGCAGAATACAACAGTTGTCACTAACTTCTTTGTTGCACCATACTTAACTCGCCGATTAATTGATTCACTCGCTGGAATCTTCAACAGAGCTCCAGAACATTTGAGAAACGTAGGAAAGGGAAACTTCCAGAAGATTCTGGTTAACTGGACGAGATGACTTAGCGCTTAGTAGACGCTTCTTTGGAACACAATTCTTAGTTCGTGGTGGTTATTATTTTAGTCGTGTAATTCTACATCGCATGTTGTGCGTACATGAGAATACGTCTCTGATAACGACGTGCATTATGAGCTCGACATTATATTAATGATGATGGTCCACAGGGTTTACTTTGTCAAACTCTGTAGTCATTTACTGCTGTTTTTAAGCATAATGCACGACAAATGAACATCGACGATTAATGTTCGCAGTACACGTTACGGTGTAATGGGTTCATGTAATGCTATAGCTACGTCACGAAATGTTTGTGTTGGTATGAAGGTTAAACTAGGCCGTGTGTCGATATGTACGACGATCAGGCTGCTTTACCTGAGCTTCTGCTACGTTCAATTCCTACCGTAGACATTCCTTCTTTATTAAAGTACCACTTGGGTATAATTCCGCTATTTAAATTCAGCCATAAAACCGCTAGGCTGACGTAACTACCATTACAGTCGGTCCAATTTCAAATGTGGCTGCTGTTACGTCACGCCATAAGAATGCAGTTTAAAGATAAGGATGGCAATGGAGACAATAAAAGTGAAATCAAAAGATACTACGATAATTTCAATAACTTGTACAAATTGTCCTAAACGTAAAAGATATAAGCACTAATCAGTTTTATATCCTATGTTGATAGTCTAGTGAATGTAATTAAATCTACGCGTAGATTCATCAAGGATGGTAGTTCTCGCATCTACCGCTAGGTTTGTTCTTATTCTCAAGGCAAAGCCATCTGTGTTTATTTGCATGCCGCCTCAATGTAATCCAAATATTATCAAATATTACTTGACAGAGCGTTGAGGCGTATTGACCTTAAGGTGACCAGCGCTGCGATCGTTCCCTATCAGGTCTTATGTGGTCGACTAGACGAGTGAAATATTACTAAGTTACGAAACAACAAATAGAGCGGTTGGAAGCTGTGTGTGTCTATGAACCAATATAAATGTTACACTTTTTGCAGATGATACAAATATTTTTATCAAAGGGGTGAATAAGGAAGGGGCAGATGTACATATTGAAAATAATCTAAAATATATTCAAAAATGGTTTAGTGCCAATATGTTAATATTGAGTAAGGAGAAAACAGCAGCCCTAAGCTTCTATAATAAAATGAGTGGAAGTCAATTGTATCCAAAATGCTGGGACAAGACCAAATACATTACGTACAAACTATCAAATTTCTGGGACTAATACTAGATGAAAATTTAAGTTGGGAAACTTACATAGAGGCATTGACGAAAAAGTTTAGTAAAATGTGTTTCTTAATGAGGGCGATTACAGGCATGTCAAGCTTGAAAGTTCAGAGAATAGTGTACTTTTCATATATACACAGTTTGTTGGCATATGGTATAATTTTTTGGGGAAATTCTAAAGACAGTATAAAAGTATTCAGATACCAAAAGAAAATAATTAGAATCATAGCAGATGTCTCAAGCACAACTAGTTGTAAGCCATACTTCAGTAAATTAGGTATCTTACCACTGCCAAGTATATACATATATGAAACTCTTGTACATATGAAAGCAAGCCTAAGTTTATTCAAAACAAATTCTGAAATTCATATACACAACACTAGAACAAAGAATAATTTATTTGTGAAGTCACACAAAACAAAGATATATGAAAATAGTTTCACATATGCTGGCTTACATATTTACAATAAGCTACCTGAATCTATAAAAAAGATTGAATCACAACATCAATTTAAGAAATTGTTATTAAACTTCCTTAGAGCCAATAGCTTCTACAGCGTGGATGAATTTTTAAATTTGTAAATATTTAGTTAGCTACCTTAATTATAAATATTGTACTTAGTTTTTAATTTGACGTGTCCTATAACATGTACATGTTTTAATGGATGAATCAATAAATCAAATCAAATCATACGTTTTCTCGCGACTGCCGATATATGACACGTAGTACATGGCAAAGCGAGAAGGCGGGAAAAAATCGCAACACAGAGATGTTTACCTCAGCTTATCTCACATACACAACAAGACCAGTGTATGTATAGTCTCATCAGATATAATCATGTCTTCTGGACAGCAATGTGTCATACATCGTCAGGCGCGAGAAAATATGTCATATAGAGACACGCAGCATCCAATCGCTCCATTTGTGCTTCTAACTTACTGTACGTCAACTTACTAATATTTCACTCTTCTAATCGCCCAGATAAGACCCGATAAGGAATGAATTCAGTGCTGGTCACCTGAAGGTACATAGGTACCAACGCTCTGTCGAGTCATAAATGAAATCTAACCTCTAAGCAGAACTCCGGCTGGCCTCATAAGTCATAACAGACGATGAATGAAACGATGTTCAAATGAGTACAGGGTGCATAGAGCTTAGAGCTACCGGACATTCATCTTTCAGGATAAGGGAAAACCTCCAACGTTAAGTCATATCGGACGATGAATGAAATGATGTTCAAATGAGTACAGGGTACATAGAGCTTAGAGTTACCAGACATTCATCTTTCGGGATAAGAGAAAACCTCCAACGTTAAGTCATATCGGACGATGAATGAAATGATGTTCAAATGAGTACAGGGTACATAGAGCTTAGAGTTACCAGACATTCATCTTTCAGGATAAGAGAAAACCTCCAACGTTAAGTCATATCGGACGATGAATGAAATGATGTTCAAATGAGTACAGGGTACATAGAGCTTAGAGTTACCAGACATTCATCTTTCAGGATAAGAGAAAACCTCCAACATTAAGTCATATCGGACGATGAATGAAATGATGTTCAAATGAGTACAGGATACATAGAGCTTAGAGTTACCAGACATTCATCTTTCAGGATAAGAGTAAGCCTCCAACGTTAAGTCATATCAGACGATGAATGAAATGATGTTCAAATGAGTACAGGGTACATAGAGCTTAGAGTTACCAGACATTCATCTTTTAGGATAAGAGAAAACCTCCAAAGTTAACTCATATCGGACGATGAATGAAATGATGTTCAAATAAGTACAGGGTACATAGAGCTTAGAGTTACCAGACATTCATCTTTTAGGATAAGAGAAAACCTCCAACGTTGTCATATCAGACGATGAATGAAATGATGTTCAAATGAGTACAGGGTACATAGAGCTTAGAGTTACCAGACATTCATCTTTTAGGATAAGAGAAAACCTCCAACGTTAAGTCATATCGGACGATGAATGAAATGATGTTCAAATGAGTACAGGGTACATAGAGCTTAGAGTTACTTGACATTCATCTTTCAGGATAAGAGAAAACCTCCAACGTTAAGTCATTTCGGACGATGAATGAAATGATGTTCAAATGAGTACAGGGTACATAGAGCTTAGAGTTACCAGACATTCATCTTTCAGGATAAGGGAAAACCTCCAACGTTAAGTCATATCAGACGATGAATGAAATGATGTTCAAATGAGTACAAGGTACATTGAGCTTAGGTTTACCTAACAATTATCTTTCAGGATAAGAGAAAACTCCGGGGGGGAGGAGAAGCCTTATCACTCTGACCGAGATTCGATCTCGGGACTTCTTGAAGGGGCTGAGAGGTTACCACCTGTGGTACAGAGACGTGCCGCAATAATTCCTTATGACCAATTTAGTATCGTAATCGGCATTCTATGTGACACCACTGCAGCACATGTGTACTGCAAAAATAACCGACAATTTTTTACTACACATTTACCTGAAACATCAAGTCTGACGTCTTATAATTGTACATATTCCCTCACTATGGCATTCACTTAAATCTGCTTATTAAACTCACGTTAGGTTACTTGCGATGAAAGTTGGTCTGTAAATAACTTCACATAATTGGTATTTAAAAATTAATTACTATTTTAAAGTGCATTTTTGGAGTTAAGAGACCTCAAAACGCGTATTTCTGCTGGAATGTTTCTTAAGTGTAAGTTTTATCTATCATAGGCAAGGTATAGAAAGAGTAAATCTTCGAAAGCTAGTTTTGAAATGGATTCAGCAAAACTCATTAAACAACCGAATAACGGCCCTTGGAGTTTCGCAACTTCTCCACTCGCCTGATATGCGTGAAGCATAGCCGCGGTTGTGTAGGCGTCATCAGAACGCTCTCTGATCCGGCTTGAGGTGTCGGTAAGCTCCTGTTTAAAGAATGGACGAACATTTCATTTCCTGTCGCTTCATCCTAATGACGCTGGTTCAGATATGCACAAGAAGATAAAACGCTTTCATTTATACGGAAGATTGTATTACCTTTAAAGGGGATAGAACAGCGCTTCTCTCAGAATGGCACGTTTCTGTAAACTAATGGAATTTTTTTACATTTGACAGACTTATCTAAGGTTTCGTAAGTTGTTTGCCGGTAGTTTATTTTCGAATTCCTCTCATAGTTTTATTAATTATCATTATTAAAATAATGTCATCTAAAAATTAATTTGAGTACAGGTCATTTACAGGTCTTTAATGTGTTTAGTGCTCAAAAATGTTACGATCCCTGTTTTAGGGATCCTAAACAGAAATGTTAATCGATAATAGATTTTTTTGAACTAAACCTAAGCCCACAAAAGTCCGATGAATTCACAGAGCTGCTAAGAGATTGGTTGCTACTTGGTTTTTCCCTCCTAAAACGGCAATACTTCTTATTGCCAATTATAACAAAAATGTCTGCCTACGTCAAAATTTTGAAGAAAACCTCTCATATCAGACACAGCTGTATTTTTGTATCGACCGATTCTGTACAACGACGTACTAATATTTCCCTCTTCTAGTAAACAACATAAGACACGAATACAGCGCTGTCAATAAAGGTCAATGCGCCTCAACACTCTGTCAGACTCGGATCACCTGTCTGGTACCATTAGGACTCGGCTGCTGCGCTCGTTGTCGTCCCGCTGTAGGGGAGCGAGTTCGTTGTCCTGGCCTGTCGAGGGAAGTCTCTATCCAAGTAAACTGCAGGAACCCTGCCCTCTGTACTGTCGTGACTCCTTGGGTCGGCCGCCCTCTGTCTCCTTCACCTCAACCTTCCTCACGGGGGTGCCCCACTTGGGGGTATAGGAACAATGGGCCCAGCATGGTGGCCTACGTACCGAATCCCCTCCGTAATGAAATCCCAATCGCATGCTTTTCACGGACATGCAGAAAAATACACGCCGGAGTTTTTCTAAATATCTTTTTCTTCCGAATTTAGGGGAGGTAAAACGTGTATTGCCAGAAAAATCATGTTTTCATTTTTTGGATGGAATGTACATGGCAGAGACAGAACCAATAAGGTAAGCGTGAGTGACTTCGATTAGTTTTTCAAAATCTTCTCCCTAGGTGACGATAGTATATTGTTTTGTTGGAACGAAGAAGTTAACTACCTGAGACAGTTGACTGTGTAATACGATTGTGTTTTGTCTAAGTGACAAATCGAACTTCTTTTACGGAAAGGAGGTATGTAATTGTCTATGTCTGGGATTTTGTTGTTTTTTAAGTTCGTTTAAGATAGATTCATAACTAATATGCATTGAAATTGCTCCAGAAACTTGTACAATATGAAAATACAGACTTTCGTACATCCATAATCCTCCTTGATGTTATGGTAGTTACTTATTCAGTGCTGCCAAAGGACAAAAATAAATACCGCTACAACAGCGGGCAAAGCAGGCTAGGGTAACGCCGGGGAATTCAATTTTTTATTTGCGTTCTTCAACGCTGTCATATCTAATGATGAATGAAATGATGTTAAAATGAGAATGTTACCACGAAACCTGTGTGAGTTGGCGCTGTAGGAAAGAAGCAATTCATATGTGGAAAATATGCATGAGTACATGAAGATATGAATTTACAGTACGATTCATATATCCCTGAACCATTCCAATAGGTCATAACTTTTGAACCAATAATAGGACACACGTACAACTTTGAGAGAATATAATACACAATTGGGAGATTACATTACACTATTTACATCTCAGAGAAAATGTTGGAAGTGTCCTCCAGCAGCATCTATACATGTTTGTACACGTTTCACCATATTCTCTGAAGTTTTACGGAGATGATATCGAATTGAGAGAAGGTTATCTCCAGCAAGATGGAGCAACGTGCCATACATCTAATGACACCATGGAACTTGTAACCAGTTTCTTTGATAATAGAATAACCTCAAAAGGTCTGTGGCCCCCCCCCCCAGATCCCCTGACCTAACCTCACCGGATTTTGTCTTGTGCGGGTATCTAAAAATAGAGTGTACAAGAATAGGCCACGGACAATTGATGTTCTCAAGGATTCCATTCGAACCGAAATAAGTAACATTGGGGAGGATACTATCTGTATCAAGACAACGGTTTGGTGGGGCCAATTTATTTTTTGTGACGAAAGTAAATACAACCTTGCTGGTTCCGATGGCAGAAGGTTCTCTGGTGGAAACCAAACACGGAGCTGGAAGAGCATAGTCAAACACGGCGGAGGGAGTGTAAAGACATGGGGCTGTACTTCCTCTACGGGGGTGGGAAACCTGGTGTTCATAGACACAACCATGAACAAGGAAGTCTATCTTAGACTATTACAGCAAAATTTAAAACAAAATGCAGAGATGATGGGTATTTTAGACAACTTTTCATTTTATCAGGATAATGAGCCGAAGCATACGTCACACATTGTGTAGCTGTGGTTACTTTACAACTGTCCTCATGTACTGCATCCACCCCCTCAGTCCCCGGATCTTAATCCCATAGAAGCAATATGGGATAAACTAAAGAAGGCCGTGCGGAAGACCCTATCACCTCCAAGCAGCACTTGAAGGAGATGTTGCAAGAGGAATGGAGCAAACTTTCTACAACCTACCTGAAAAACCTGCTTACAGCATACCAAATAGTTTGCACACACGACTGGACATTGAAGATCTGAATGTCAGACCATCGATCTCAAGCCAGATCAGGGCTAGGCCCTCTACTGGCAGTGGAGTGTTTTGTAAGGAAGGATAAAAGACGGCAGAAGATGAGGTTGGAGTTATAAGCCATCTCATGTGTTATTTTATGTGCCTAGAAGCAGCCTCGGGCGTTTGTAACGCTCTCCAGGATCGATGTGGTACTCTCCTAGACCGCAGATGACCAAATAGTTTGGGAGAAGTAGTGGAAAGAAGAGGGAGAGTTACAAAGTACTAAGTCATATTTTGTATCACACTGAAGTTATGTCCGATTACTTTTGAGGGCCAAAAAATGTCATATTTCTTTTTAATTCTTAAAAAAGCACGCATTATATAATTTTTATGTGAAACAACATTTATTTTCTTACAAGTAGGAACCGTGTAACTGTCAATTATCATTAATGTAAATAAAATAGCATATCAAATATTGATTTTTACTTTCGTAACTTAGTACTCTATTCTTGTCCGATTATTTATGGGAGTCTCTGTACCTTATACAAAAAGACGGGAAAGCTCATTTTCTAGTGATCCAAGATGTACATATATTAGTTTGGGCCTTGTCTATAAAGAAAGATTTTTCCTTCATTTCCAAACCTCAGACTTAAGTTGCTTATTAAGAAGGCATCCTCTCATTTTGTTAAACACAGCTTGTTAACTTGTACTTGGTGATAAAGCACTGTCTCCAAATGAAGGCACATGCCGAAGACTTTGTTTGCGGTACAAATAAAGGGGACGTTATCTGCAACAACGGAAGATAAATGAAGCAGATGTGAGGTTAAAACTGATATACATCGACTCGGCTTGCTCTGGCCGCTCTTTGCCCCGTCTATTTGTATGCTAATGTCGCATGCGAACGACGTTCTTGCCTTCTGAAGGTGACATTTGATCTTGTCAGCCAAAACAATAGAGCAACGACTACTTGTCATCAAAGCCATTATGCCAATTTATAGGATCATATGTCAAAAACCAGTAGCAAAGCTCACCTCAGCCAATAGGACGACATAACGCTGCAGTTTCTAGTTATTTTAATGAACATTTTTAACAAAATCCTACACCCCAAACTAACTTTTACATGGACAAAGTTTAGTTCATTTCTACTTTGTTTAAAATGCCTTTAATAATTTTGATTAAAATATAATTTGTTTAAGATATTTACATTGAAATTGAAACGTGCAGTTTCCTCACCAAGTGAATAAATAAGGGGGTGAGTCAAATGAAAACCTTAAATGTTTCTTTAAATATTATTTATTGTACGAAGCTGTATCACTTTTCAACCTAATATCCCCCACGCTCAATGCAAGTCCTCTACAAAGTGTATAAATGTCTTTAGAAAAATGCCTCATACATCTTCATCGAAACAGATCTTCTTTCCTCCCATTCCGTCTTTGGGTGATCCAAACATATGGAAATCACTTGGGGCAAGGTCTGGTGAGTATAGTGGATGATGAAGACACTCAAAATGCAAGTCTGTGATTGCTGCAACTCTTGTACGGGCAGTGTGGGGTCTTGCATTGTCATGTTGCAAAAGGACACCTGCTGACAGCATTCCACGTTGCTTTGATTTGATTGCAGGCCGCAGATGATTTCTAGGCGATCTGTATATAATGCACTGGTGACGTGGTCTCTCTAGGCATGTAATGCTCCAAAATGACGCCTCTTTTGTCCCAAAAGAGAGTCAGCATAACCTTCCCTGCTGATGGTTCTGCTTGAAACGTCTTTGGTTTTGGTGATAAGGGATGGCGCCATTCCTTGCTCGCTCTCTTCGTTTCTGGTTGGTGGAAGTGAACCCAGGTTTCGTCCTCAGTAACGATTCTTGCAAGGAAGCTATCACTTTCCCAGTCAGCTGCTCTGGCACCCAACTTTCAGACAATTTGTAAAACTGGAGCACATCATACACAATGTGGTGTGTTGACCCATGACTAATCTGTAAACATACTGCAATGTCATTCAGTGTCACTCGGTGGTTTTCCTTCACTATGGCTTCAACTGCTGCAATGTTCTGTGGAGTCACAACTCGTTGTGTCTCACCTGGACGTGGAGCATCTTCCACTGAAGTCACACCATTTTTTAACTTCCTACTCCATTCGTAGACTTGCTGCTGTGACAAACATGTATCGCCGTACTGAACCTTCATTTGTTGATGAATTCCAATTGGTTTAACACCTTCACTACGCAAAACCGAACAACAGAACGCTGTACTTCCCTGGTGCAAGTCGCAAGCGCGGTGGCCATCTTTATACTGATACTGCGACGGTATGTGTGCATCTGCACTATGCTGCCACATACAGGCCATTCTGTACTCTGTTTGTAGCACACTTACAGGATAACAGCGCGAAATTTCGATTTGTTATTACAAATCTAAGGTTTGCATTTGACTCACCCTCATGAGTCACAATCATCGGATTGTGTCACTCCGCGGCCAAGGGCGTTCGTAATGAGAAAACACAATTAAAAGGAAATATAGTGCGATCCATATAAATGTGAACCATTTCAATAGGCCATAGCCTTTGAACCAATAATAGAACACACGTGCAGCTTTGGGAGAATATAATACACAATTGGGAGATTACATTACACTATTTATCTCAGAGAAAATGTTGGAAGTGTCCTCCACCAGCATCTATACATGTTTGTACTCGTGTCACCATATTCTCTCAAGTTTTACGGAGAGTATCCTCGCCATTGTTACTTATTTTGGTTCGCATTGATTCCTTGAGAACATCAATTGTCCGTGGTCTATTCTTGTACTCTCTATTTTTAGATATTCCCACAAGAAAAACTCCGGTGAGGTTAGGTCAGAGGATCTGCGGAGCCACAAACCTTTTGAGATTATTCGATTATCAAAGAAACTGGTTACAAGTTCCATGGTGTCGTTAGATGTATGACACGTTGCTCCATCTTGCTGGAAATAACCTTCTCTCAATTCTATATCATCCAGCTGCTCCACAAATGTCTTGAAGATACCCATATAAACTTCAATGTCTACAGTCGTATCAAAGAAAATGGGACCAACGATCCTGGAAGCTGACACCACGCACTTTTCATCATGTAGTGGGGTTTCGTGGATCACTTGAGGGTTTACAGCAGCCCAATATCTGGTGTTTTGTGTGGTTATGTAGCCTGACAGATAAAACCATGCCTCATCTGTAAACCACGTTATGTACGTGGAATAAGAGTACCCTGAAACAATCGACAGTAACTAATTCGTTTATCATAATCTGCTTCTTTCAGTTGTTTCACCATATGCACTCTGTAAGGTCGTAGCTCTTTGACATGTTCCATATGAATACCCTGATTCCTGACTCAATCGACACAGCGATTTGTTTGGAGAATTCAATAGCCTTCTGCGAACATCTGTAACAGATGACGGTCTATGTTCTCCACTCTCAGTTGTCTCCAGCTTTCTTACCAGTCATTCAATGCCATGGCCGGAAATATATTTCTAGGGGAAATATATGAGTCAAATGGAGAATTTAGTGTCAGTGCCGCACGTTGGCCATGGTAGCCCAATGGGTTAGTGCGACTGGATGGGAACCAGGAGATCCGTGGTTCAAATCCTGGCCATGGCATTGAATTTTTCATGTTGACTCTATCAAAAACCTTAGCCTATATATGACTAGTATGAAGAAATGATTAATTTCTATCAATTAACTAAAATAATAAGAATTTAATGATGAAGCCTGGGACTCAATACTTACAATAGTAAGTCGCCACAAACGGTGTACCTCGGATGCGAGAGCCCCTAGTGGTCTACCGTGGAGATATATGAGTCAAATGGAGAATTTAATGTCAGGACGGCACGTTGCCCATGGTAGCTCAATGGGTTAGAGCGACTGGACGGAAACCAGGAGATCTGTGGTTCAAATCCCGGCCATGGCATTGCATTTTTCTTGTTGACTCTGTCCATAAAAAAATCTTAGCCTATGTACGGCTAGTTTGGAGAAATGATTAATTTCCATCAATTAAGTAAAATCTAGATGTTAATTTTACCACTTCATCGATAGAAAGTTCTATCTGTAGATACCTGTCACAGAACTCATTAAACACTTTCAATATTTATATAAACTGAGGCTTTCACGACCGGCGTCTTGAAGATAAATGTCTTCCGGACTTGGCCGTGGTCTAGGAGTTCTTGAGTGAACCGACATTTCGCCAGGAACTGCGCCTAGCATCATCAGGTTTGATCCGTCTGCTGTGGAAGTCAGAAGTCAGTTTCTCTTGCGAGCGGACGAATTCATTGCACTCACCCCACCTGCATAACATCGCTATAACATTGTTTTGAATGTTGTGTGTGGTGAATGAAGCAGCACCTGTCACCTAAGAGCACTGACATGACATACAACCTCATAATAGAAAGACTGACACAAACGAATAAATATAAATGATAGATTTACAAATATAGATAAATGACTCATAACAGAACAGACATATGCCATAATTCTGGCATATAACCTGGAGACCCCGCAGTGACAAGGCCACTCTACGAAGGTCAGCAAACTCCCTTTGTAACCACTGTAAATAAACATCCCTACTCTATTGTTCGTTTTGCTCTCAAGGAAAATTTGGCGTCTCGCAGTCGGAAACCAACCCATTGTCAAAATCCCATGCGTGCCGCTGACAACAGGCTGTAAGATTTCGAACGATTCGCGAACGCATGTATTAGCATAAAATTTTGCACGCGGACCGTTAGAGAAAGCGTCTCTGATGCTAGGTCCGAAACTGGAAATTCTCAACACTGATATCAAGTGGGGGATACTTAAAGCCAATGGAGTGAGTGAGTGAGTGAGTGAGTGAGTGTGTGGTGTTTTAGGGCCCGTCGACAACAAGCTCATTTGGGCCCGAATTAAGCTAAAATGTAAAATAAAATAAAAACACTCAACTATTAAAAGTAAATAAAAAACCCACCCCAAGACATAATTTAAAATCTCTAAAATTAATAAATATAAAATGCAAGTCAGACTTTTTTATAAAACCAATTTGGGCAACAAACCGCAGTGCCTTAACCACGGCCACTGGGTCGTCCCCTAAAACACCGTGCAAGTTAGTCCCCAAACCCAAAGACTGGCGAACGCGGGCGTACTGCGGGCAATCAAGCAATACATGCCGCACAGTGAGGCGTACTGCACACGGAGCACACACAGGGGCCGGTTCCCCTCTTAACAGATGGCAATGAGTCGCTCGTGTGTGCCCAATTCTCAGCCGGGTGAGTATCACCTCGGCTCGCCGGTTATCCCTGCAGGAAGTTAGCCAGGGTTGTACGCTCTCCTTTATTGCCCGGAGTTGTGTGCCTTCCAAAGCTGTCCAGGAGTGCTGCCAAGCAGATAGGAGTTGGCGACGTAAAAAACGTTGCACAACCTGGTATGGCACCGTAGTTGTTAAACTCCGGGGCAAACGGCAAGCGGACTTAGCAGCCGCGTCCGCCTCCTCGTTCCCGGAAATGCCCACATAGCCTGGGGTCCAAGTAAAAACAAAATAGTATCCTCGACTGAGCATTTGCGAGATCTGGGTCTGTATTTTTAAAACAAGGAAGTGAGCGGCAGTGTGCTGTTGCAAGGCCTGAAGCGCACTTAGAGAGTCAGTGCAGACGATAAAAGAGCCAGGAGCTAACTTGCAAATAAAAAGGAGCAAATAGAAGATGGCGTACAGCTCTGCGGAGAAAACTGAAATGGAGTCCAGAAGGCGAAATTTATGAGCCTCACCGTTAATGAAGAACGCGCAACCCGTAGTGCTACCTAACTGAGAACCGTCTGTAAAGACCGGAACATAGTTAGGGTAACGGCTCAATAGCTCGGCAAAAAGTTGTTGGAACACCGAATGTGGAGTAGCGAGTCTAGAGTTGCTTGAAAGAGCGAGATCGAACCGCGCACGATTGAGCTGCCATGCAGGATAGGGGCAGATGGACGACCTCTCCACGCGAGGCATTCGGAGGCCATGCGAATGTAGGAGATCCCGAAATTAATGTTTGGTCATGTGATTTTGCAAACTCCGAGAAATACCTAGAGTGGGGGTAATTCAAGGGGATGGCTGAAACTAGGTTTTGCTAATAAGGACACTTCGGTCCTGAGTGCTGCATAAGACGGACGCGTATTCGGCGCCGCCTAAGAACTATACTTCCGCGCTATGTACAGAGACATGCGCAATGTTTAACAATCTCTCCAGTGAGAGTCAGCCCAAAGAGTAGCGTATTGTGAGTACGATAAGTATATCCAATCCGACTACGCAGTGCTACTGCCTCCGTGCTTCACATCGCAATATAGACAGTGACGCTTGACTTAGCAACTATACCGACGATGACTTCACGGTGGCGAGCGTAGGAACCTAAGGACTACAATAAACTTCTATCGACCAGATTCGAGGTGTCACATTAACCCACAACCTGTCAGGACGCACCCACTCCTGAAGTCCAGATGAGAGTCCTCATGCGGGAGCTACATGTTACCTCGAACCGATTACAATCTCCCTTTCCTTAACCTCCTCACGCCACCGATCCTTAATTGTGAGGCGTCGAGCACAAGGGAGAGCTAGACGTGGTTCGCTACGGGCCGGACCGCCTCATGAAACAAATGATGTTCATATGTAGACAGATGAAGATTGGAAAGGGAAAATTAAAAACAGACAGAGAAACTAGACGATAAACTACAATTATTCTATGTAACTTGTAAATGTAGTACATAATACATATCAGTCTATTATTATTATTATTATTATTATTATTATTATTATTATTATTATTATTATTATTATTATTATTATTATTATTATTATTATTATTATTATTATTATTATTATTATTATTATTATTATTATTATTATTATTATTATTATTATTATTATTATTATTATTATTATTATTATTATTATTATTATTATTATTATTATTATTATTATTATTATTATTATTATTATTATTATTATTATTATTATTATTATTATTATTATTATTATTATTATTATTATTATTATTATTATTATTATTATTATTATTATTATTATTATTATTATTATTATTATTATTATTATTATTATTATTATTATTATTATTATTATTATTATTATTATTATTATTATTATTATTATTATTATTATTATTATTATTATTATTATTATTATTATTATTATTATTATTATTATTATTATTATTATTATTATTATTATTATTATTATTATTATTATTATTATTATTATTATTATTATTATTATTATTATTATTATTATTATTATTATTATTATTATTATTATTATTATTATTATTATTATTATTATTATTATTATTATTATTATGTACACTTCTCTCTGTATTATTAATTCACTGCAAACCTGTGTGACTATTTCGTAATTTATTCAAACACAACTCTCTGTAAGACGGAAACCTGTCTAAACACTAGGGTGCAAGGTATTGCATCCATTCCCACAACCAAAGGTACTTAAAAAAATTGTAACCTCAAAAATAAATTTCTATCTCAAAATCCACAATACATCTTAAAAAATCCCTAAAAGAAAAACCTTACCTGCGGTAAAACCCTTAAAGGGTGGGCACGCAGCAAGAACCTTCTGACTTTATACAGCCAGCCAGCACTTCGGTCGGTCGGAAAACAAATGCCGAAACAATCGCGTTCCGTTTTAGAGACGTTTTACTGTATATCAATCAGAGAAAAACACGTCACGTGACCGATAGAGTGCCGTAAGTTAAGGAACAAAGGCACAGACCTGGGAAACACATACCTTATGATGTGATGTATACATGATAACAGAATATATGTAATTGTGACGTCAGTGACGAGAATCGTGAGAAAATGGTCGGTAGTAAACAACATAACACAGCTTCAATAAACCAGTGTGAATCAAATATACTGACCATAGCACATCAGAACTCCTTCCTTACAAAAACAGAACCCTCGTCCATATTTGGTTTAATTCTAATATCACAAGTAAGGAGTTAATGACCCTGTTCACAGAAAGAGAAGCAAAAGAAGACTAATATTGTGTAGTAAGGCAAAACTCGTCTTTTTTGTGCAGCTATTCTCAAATCCACAATAAGAAAACATGCTATTATAGAGGGCCTTGACTTGAATTTCCAGGATGCGTTTAAAAGCGCTATTCATTTGTTGCTGGGGCGAGACAAAAGACTGCGGGTTCAAGAACCGGGCCATGTTCCCCTCCCCAATACAACCTGTTAACAGCAATAACTGGATCTGTTTCTTCCTTTATTTACCATAGGAGCAATGACACCGAGAATTATAGTAGACAAAATGGTAGCAAGAAACAAAAGGACAAGTTGTTAATAAAAGAAGAAAGAGCATGCCATTCATCCCGTCACAAGATAGTTCCATTATCTTCTTTTGATTTGCTGCATCATCGTGCGGCTTCCGTAACACATCCGTTTATGTTCTACTGCTACATACCTAGTAGATAGAGTAAGTGTACAAAAGCTCGGCATTCGAGATTTTAAGGAAATACAGTTCTAAGGTTTGGGAAATAAAAATAAAGCATTTTTAGAAGAAGGTATGTATATCTGTGAAAGACATAACCAGAGCTGACATTTATATGTACTATAAAATATGAGTATGAAAGGATATTCTGAAAAGTTTCCGATTAGAAAAATACAAGACATTTTTACAGATTTTTCTTCTCAACATAGTCTCCTTGTAACTCTACACACTTCTCCCAGAAATGCCCTCTGTAACCCGTACAAATAGTACTCGGCGTGTGTGTTTTTTTTTTCGGCTGGGAGAGTGATGGTAATTGTTTTTCTGGGATAGTCATGGAGTTATTTTAATCGATTATCTTCAAAAAGGAAAAACCATCACAGGAGCATACTAGGCATCATTACTTGACAAGCTAAAGGCAGAACTTGCGGAAACACGGCCACATTTGCAGAAAAAGAAAATCCTGTTTCACCAAGACAACGCACCGTCTCACACCTGAGCGATTGCAATGACGAAAATCCACGAATTACGGTTTCAACTGCTTGACTCACCAGATCTAGCACCAAGCGAATTCATTTTGTTCCCCTTTCTGAAAATTGCGCTCGAAGGACAGAGGTTTTCGTCAAATGAAGAGGCAATCACCTTCGTGAACAATTATTTTGCAGAGAAAAACGCCGAGTACTATTTGGACAGGTTACAGAGATGGGAGCTCGCTGGGAGAAGTGTGTACAGTTACAAGGAGACTATGTTGAAAAACGCCGAGTACTATTTGGAGGGGTTGCAGAGATGGGAGCATCCCTGGGAGAAGTGTGTAGAGTTATAAGGAGACTGTGTTGAAAAACGCCAAGTATTATTTGGACGGGTTACAGAGATGGGAGCATCGCTGGGAGAAGTGTGTAGAGTTACAAGGAGACTATGTTGAAAAACGCCGAGTACTATTTGGACGGGTTACAGAGTTGGGAGCATCGCTCGGAGAAGTGTGCAGAGTTACAAGGAGACTAAGTTGAAAAACGCCGAGTACTATTTGGACGAGTTACAGTGATAGGAACATCGCTGGGAGAAGTGTGTAGAGTTACAAGGAGACTAAGTTGAAAAACGCCGAGTACTATTTGGACGGGTTACAGAGATGGGAACATCGCTGGGAGAAGTGTGTAGAGTAACACGGAGACTATGTTGAAAAACGCCGAGTACTATTTGGACGGGTTACAGAGATGAGAGCAGCGCTGGGAGAAGTGTGTAGAGTTACAAGGAGTCTATGTTGAAAAACGCCGAGTACTATTTGGACGGGTTACAGAGATGAGAACAGCGCTGGGAGAAGTGTGTATAGTTATAAGAAGACTATGTTGAAAAACGCTGAGTACTATTTGGACGGGTTACAGAGATGAGAACAGCGCTGGGAGAAGTGTGTAGAGTTACAGGGAGACTAGGTTGAAAATCCTTGAGTACTATTTGTACGGTTACAGAGACGCTGGGAGAAGTGTGTAGAGTTACAGGGAGACTATGTTGAAAAACCTTGAATACTATTTGGACGGGTTACAGAGCTGGGAGCATCGCTGTTAGAAGTGTGTATAGTTACAAGGAGACTATGTTGAAAAACGTCGAGTACTATTTGGACGGGTTACAGAGCTGGGAACATCGCTGTTAGAAGTGTGTATAGTTACAAGGAGACTATGTTGAAAAACGCCGAGTACTATTTGGACGGGTTACAGGGATGGGAGCATCGCTGGGAGAAGTGTGTGAAGTTACAGGGAGACTATGCTAAAAAGTAAAATTTTTGTAGAAATATGCACAAACACCTTAAACATGCATTTATATGCGCTATAGAACTTTCGTAATAAACTCTTCACAATGTGGAATACATTTATTGCTTACTTGCATACGTTTAACTACATACAAAGGAATAAAACATGCAAATATTTCAATATCCGAGCTCTAGCCATGAGTAAAATAGTGAACACAAAGCTCTAAGTGCCATTAACACAAGGAGTTTTGATGTATTGTGTAAAATGGGATCTACGTGCCAAGGGTAATAGTGTATAAAGGGCTCTAAACAAACAAATGATAATGAAGAAACAAATGCAATCGACAAATGCAGAGTTCTGCTGTTAACAAATGAAAGGCTCTATGCTCCGCATGTTTATTACTCTTTGTAGCGGTGGTAGAACCAGTGAACGACGAAACAAAGGAGAAGCAATGAGAAAACTTAAAATGGTAGGAATGAATACCCAAGTTCAAGACATCGTCCAGCACAGGAGGTAAGTCCCATTACTGATCACTAAGTATACCTGGCAGACTGCTTATTGTTGTTATTTTTGTATAAAGATCAAACTAAATTATATCAAATTGTAATAAAAGAGAAACAAAAAGGATAAACCTAGTGAGGTACGGTACACAACTACTTGCCCTGGATGTTACATGAAATATCTATGGAGAAAAGAAGGATTTGACTGGCAAACGGCTACCACACACAGTTTTACATAAGAATTACAGAACGAAATTTTAAAACAGTTTAAAGGTGAACTTCTGTCACATTTCAATATTGAAGAAGGTGTTATTGCAGTCGTGTCAACTACAGAATTCGGATTTTTTGTCGAATGAGCCCACGTAGGACTACACAAAGTACTTAGAGACGTTTATACGCGGTGTTCATTTTTATCTGTGGTTTTACCGCGCAAAATTTGACCTCATCAATAGCATCGCTGATGGAGTGAGTTTATATACATTCTCCTAGCGGCGTATTTGATATGCTGACAGCAGCTTTGAGGCCTCCCTCTACCGGCAGGTATATATACTATTTGAGATGTGTGTCTGCCCGCGTAATATTAAGTTGCGTTATTTTGCCTGGTGCGTAGACAAGATAACTGTAATGAATGCACTGCAGAGCTAATTATGCAGCCATAAAAGCAGTAGACATATATGCATATTGTAAACCTGTCACATAAAATAGAAATATTTCAATTTGATCTCAATTCTTTTCTAACACTCACAGTTTCCTCACAATGTAACTTCATTACAAACCAGAAAATTAGCAGAACATGTTCTAGGAATGAAAAATATATTAGTGTTGCAATATGTATAAAGCTTTTATCCAAGTCTAAACAAGAAAATATCTCTAGTACATAGTCTTATGTGTCCATTTTCTTATATTTCCTTTCTCTCTTCCCCTTAAACACTGTCTGTATTGCGAGAAGGTATGCTTGAGGCCTTTCTGTCATAACATTATTTATTGCTTCTAGATTGGGACCAGTCACTTTATAGCGTCCAGTGTCTCTCTTTTTGCGAGTAACAGATCCTGTATCTTGGAAATGTTTTATGTTTAAAACACATAAGGCTACCAATATTAATAGACATTTTAAAGTGTGAGAGTGACAAAACAGTTATATCGTATACTGATAAAACGTAAGACGTTTATGTTACAAACAAAAGCATGTCAATTTGACGTTACCTGGACACTTTTGACAACATTACGCTCCGAGGGACTTGTCTGAATGCTGGATAGCGTTGCATAAACTCCTCTATGCAGCGGTTTAAATTACATTTATATGTCATACCAATTTTAATGCCAGCACGAAAGTAGTATTCAACCATGAAGACGCCGTGGTCTGTGTTCATATCCAGGGGAAGCTGGTTGTATTAGTTACCACCATAACCACACTGAGAGCGCTGTAATTTGCTTACTGTTCTGCAAACATTATCACTTCTCCGTAGAGGGTACTATGATTTCAAGATAGATTCACCAGTCAACTATGACGTCCTTCTTGATCAATCGGAGGGTGGGAAATAACGAATAAAAATGAACAACGTGTATGAATCCAAAGTTGTGTCATTCTTGAGCTGCAGACTTTCTTTCTCTCGTCTGTCCTCGTTGTTGCAGTCCTCTTGGTTAACTTGCCACTTATGCACCTTCTTTCTAAATACGTCCCTGTCTAAGATATAGTCTTGTGTGATTCCTGACAATTTTAAATCATTGTTTACCTCACCAATCCATTTCATAGTGTCTAGTGTGAGCTACTCCTACAAGGCATGTCCGTAAAATAAGCTCTCCTATTTTATTTAATATGTAAAACATGTTTATTGTCAATGAACGTTA
This sequence comes from Mantis religiosa, assembly GCA_030765055.1. Classification (NCBI taxonomy): domain Eukaryota; kingdom Metazoa; phylum Arthropoda; class Insecta; order Mantodea; family Mantidae; genus Mantis; species Mantis religiosa. The sequence goes on from CM060947.1 coordinate 31,929,986, forward strand.
CATTGTTGGAAAGGCGGAACTTGCAGCTATTTTTCAACGTAATCACCATTGTGATCGATGCACTTTTGCATGCGCTGTGACAGTTTTTGTATACTCTTGTCATAGCACTCTCCCGCCAAGTTGCGCAGGTAGCGCTCAACCTCGTTTTTCAAATCATCGTCGGTCTGGAAATGTGTTCCACCCAGGTGTGACTTCAACTTAGGAAACAGATGATAATCACTAGGTGCTAAGTCTGGACTGTAGGGGGGATGGGTGAGGATGTCCCATCCGAACTGGGCCAGATCAGTCGGTGAGCATTTTGGGAACCCACCTCGCACACCTTGCGATAATGCAAATGTTCGGTCAAAATCTTGTCAATCGTAGTCTCACTGACTTCAGGGATAAGATCGCACAGCTCGCGAACTGTCACACGCCGATCCTTAAGCATTTCTTGCTCCGCTTTTGCAATTGTTTCGGCTGAAAGCGAAGGCCGACCAGAACGCTGTTCGTCATGGACGTCTATACGTCCGTCTTTGACCTCACTGACCCACTTTCACACGTTTTTGACGTCCATACACTGTGGCCCATAGACTTCGCATAATTGACGATGAATTTCAGTAGGGGTAGTGTGCCCTTGGCACTCAAAAGAAAGGATCACTGCACGCAACTCACACTTGGCGGCGGAAGTGATAGGAAGTTCCATAGCAAATGGCTGCCCAGCCAAGAGTAATTCTTGCAACGGGTTCGCTGTGGTGGGGATTTGAAGGGGGAAAACCAAGCTACACGCCAGTGTTGCCGGATCTCGCGTAATGGCGTTCCTCACGGCTCCAGCGTCTTGCAGACCTTATTTTACGGACACGTCTCGTATTTTCGTAAAATTCTATGATTTGTTTTGTGATTCTATTTTATGTTAATCGTTTAAAATGTCCTTAAAATTTTAAACTTCGTTTCCTAATATCACCATGGAAGTCTGTTTTTATTTTTTTTATTTTACGTCCGCCCCAACGTTAAGATATATCGGACGGTGAATGAATTGGGTGAAATGATGCTCAAATGAGTCCACGGTCCATGGAGCTTAAAGTTATCCGACATTCGCCTTGAAGGATAAGGGAAAACCCGGGAAAAACCTTATCCAGGTAACTCACCCTGACCGAGATTCGAGCTCGGGACCTCTTGAACGTGAGGGAGACATGCTACCATCTACGCTACCGACGTGGGCATGGATGTCTGTATATATTTTAAAATATAAAATATATGGATGTCTGTATATATTTTTCTTACATCTTTTGTACTTGTAAGTCTGTATTTTTCACCTACGACTTTTGTACGGAATTTTATGTTTTTTCTATATATTTTCGATATCTGCTTTTCGGTTCAAAATTAATAAGAGGCACTCTGGTCTAACTGCAGTGTTATAGTGTCTTAATTTTGTATATTTAGACGTGTTCATTTGTTACGAGTGTATTGTAGGCTACAGGAGATCTGTCCAGACTTTCCCCTGTTACGCTGGGCACACAAACCGTAATTTGAACAGTCGCCGGTCTGTCGCCTTTCAGTAAACAGATCATGATGGTCATGCAGGAGACCCTGGCTAAAGTACTCCAACCTGGTTGGTTGCCTTTCTCTCTGATTACCACCAGCCCAATTGGGAATTCCAGCACAAAATGACTATCAGGCATGTGTCGTCGTGCTGCCCCAGATTTCATTGGAGGAATAGGCTCTTGTCATTTTACACTCCGTGTGTGCACGTGCTTCCTGCCGCTGTCAGCAACAAGGCAATGTTTAATGACCGTTCTTACTGCACCACACGCCAGTAACAAAGTACATGAACTGTGCAAGTATTTACACATGGTCTACATGTAGAGACAGTGTCTAAGTGTACGAGATTTTCTTTTGATACCCTTATATTGTAATGTTAATTATTCTAAGTATAAAAATATATCATGAACAAGAAACAACCCAATGAAAAACTTAAGTTAATAAACACACTGTATTTAACGATAAAGAACTAGTGCTTCTGTCACGAATACTATAAAAATAAATATACGCCAGGTGAACAGATATAACACAAATATAAACAAAGACAAAATACTATCAAAATTCTCATTACTGAACAAAAGACTGTTGTCAGTAAATTAAATGCCAGGTCAGGAGATGGCGTGAGTATAGAAAATTGTGTCAAAGAAACATAACTACTTAACTTGATTATCAAGCTGTATACATCTGTGCTTCTTAAATCGACAGATTTCCATTTTCAAAGTCGGTTTCCAAGAGGAGCTGAACCGAAATCCAGCATCACGATTAAGCCTGCTCCTCTCGGAGGAAATGACAAAAGCCTCCTTTAAATCTCCGCTCCCAGTAACTGTTGCATTTTGCCAAGATGGTCGTCTCCCAGAGGTTGGTTCTATAGTGAATGCTCTGGCAGTCCAGACTTCTCAGGTTGCATTAAACGAATGCTCCGTTCATGTTCGTTTATTCTGGTAGCGGTAGTCCTTCTGGTTTGTCCTATATACGTGTCCCACATTCACAGAGAATTCGGTACACTCCTGGAACTTGGAAGTCCAGTTTGTCTTTCACTGGTCTCAACAGATGTTTAATCTTCGGAGGTGGCTTTTAGATGGTCCTGATGTTGTATTTGTCGAGAATTCTGAATTACAGATTTCCCTTTCCTAGCTCTGGTGATCGAGGCTGCTGATTCAGCCGGATAGATTGCCGGTAAACGGGATGTAGGCTGTAGCGACAGACTTATCTGACGCTTGCGGTATTATAGGTTTCCCTTTGCTAGCTCTGGTGATCGAGGATGCTGATTCTGCCGGATAGATTGCCGGTAAACGGGATGTAGGCTGTAGCGGTAGGCTTATCTGACGCTTGCTGTATTATAGGTTTCCCTTTGCTAGCTCTGGTGATCGAGGCTGCTGATTCTGCCGGATAGGTTGCCGGTAAACGGGATGTAGGATGTAGCGGTAGACTTATCTGACGCTTGCGGTATTATAGGTTTCCCTTTGCTAGCTCTGGTGATCGAGGATGCTGATTCTGCCGGATAGGTTGCCGGTAAACGGGATGTAGACTGTAGCGGTAGGCTTATCTGACGCTTGCTGTATTATAGGTTTCCCTTTGCTAGCTCTGGTGATCGAGGCTGCTGATTCTGCCGGATAGGTTGCCGGTAAACGGGATGTAGGCTGTAGCGGTAGGCTTATCTGACGCTTGCTGTATTATAGGTTTACCTTTCCTAGCTCTGGTGATCGAGGCTGCTGATTCTGCCGGATAGGTTGCCGGTAAACGGGATGTAGGCTGTAGCGGTAGGCTTATCTGACGCTTTCTGTATTACAGGTTTCCCTTTCCTAGCTTTGGTGATCGAGGCTACTAATTCTGTCGGATGGGTTGCCGGTAAACGGGATGTAGGCTGTAGCGGTAGGCTTATCTGACGCTTGCTGTATTACAGGTTTCCCTTTCCTAGCTCTGGTGATCGAGGCTGCTGATTCTGCCGGATAGGTTGCCGGTAAACGGGATGTAGGCTGTAGCGGTAGGCTTATCTGACGCTTGCTGTATTATAGGTTTACCTTTCCTAGCTCTGGTGATCGAGGCTGCTGATTCTGCCGGATAGATTGCCAGTAAACGGGATGCAGGCTGTAGCGGTAGGCTTATCTGACGCTTGCTGTATTACAGGTTTCCCTTTCCTAGCTCTGGTGATCGAGGCTGCTGATTCTGCCGGATAGGTTGCCGGTAAACGGGATGTAGGCTGTAGCGGTAGGCTTATCTGACGCTTGCTGTATTATAGGTTTACCTTTCCTAGCTCTGGTGATCGAGGCTGCTGATTCTGCCGGATAGGTTGCCGGTAAACGGGATGTAGGCTGTAGCGGTAGGCTTATCTGACGCTTGCTGTATTACAGGTTTCCCTTTCCTAGCTCTGGTGATCGAGGCTGCTGATTCTGCCGGATAGGATGCCGGTAAACGGGATGTAGGCTGTAGCGGTAGGCTTATCTGACGTTTGCTGTATTACAGGTTTCCCTTTCCTAGCTCTGGTGATAGAGGCTGCTGATTCTGCCGGATAGGTTGCCGGTAAACGGGATGTAGGCTGTAGCGGTAGGCTTATCTGACGCTTGCTGTATTACAGGTTTCCCTTTCCTAGCTCTGGTGATCGAGGCTGCTGATTCTGCCGGATAGGTTGCCGGTAAACGGGATGTAGGCTGTAGCGGTAGGCTTACTGACGCTTGCTGTATTATAGGTTTCCCTTTGCTAGCTCTGGTGATCGAGGCTTCAACGTCATATATTTGGAGCAGCCGTTTTGACGGAAAGTAAGTCTCAAGTGCTGTAATTCTTGTTTTAAGTGGCTGGGAACAGAGATAGACTTCCAAGTTCCGGAAGTGTGCCGCATTCTCTGTGAATGTGGGACACCGTATATAGGACAAACTGGAGGGACTACCGCTACCAGAATAAACGAACATGAATGGAACATTCATTTAACGTAATCTGAGAAGTCTGGATTGTCACAGCATTGTTTTGACGACCGTAGAGGTAACTTTCGGGAGACGACCATCTTGGCAATATGCAACGGTTCTTGGGAACGGAGAATTAAGGAGGCTTTGGCCATTTCCTCTGAATGGAGCAGTCTTAATCGTTATGCTGGATTTCGGTTCAACTCCTCTTGGAAACCGGTCTTAATAATGGAAATCCGTCGATTTAAGAAGCAGAGATCAATACAGCTTGATAATCAAGTTAATTAGTTACGTTTCTTTGACACAATTTTCTATACTCACACCATCTCCTGACCTGGCATTTAATTTACTGAAAACAGTCTTTTGTTCAGTAATGCGAATTTTGATAGTGTTTTGTCTTTGTTTATATTTGTGTTATATCCAGTATTTCATTTCTGGTTATAACATTTTATAAATATCCTGAGGTCGGGAGAGATGTACACTCCCTAAACGTTGATAGCTAATCGTCTTTTTTCCTGGCTTGTTTCCTGGGAAGAAGTTAAACATATTCGTCGTCAGGAAAACTTCAGGTCTTATTTTAATAAATATAAATATTTGTAAATCTGTCATATAAAAGACAGGATTTTGATTTGGATATATACATATATAATAAGTATAAAGGTATATATTATTCGTCAATTAACTGTACGTATTAGTACAGAATGAACGTACATGACCACCAGACAAACATATATATATTACGTCATATATATATTACGTCACCATTCCCTGATGAGTCTCTTACAGTGGACAGATGCGAATCAGACAGCGTCATACGTTCACAGAGTACAAAAATAATATTCAATATGTTACAGTTTTGTAAAGAAGAAAAACGTTTAAAGAAGAGTGTGTTGCTTGCCTAAATAGTCTAAACAGAAAAATAATCTTTCGTAAGATTATTCTGGAGACGCTATGTCAAATTAAAGAACAATGAGTACTGCAAGTTATGTAAGAGTTAAATGTACGGCATACCTGAAAGACTTATTTGAAGAACTTGTTCATAATGATCTTGTGTAGCTTTAGAGTTTGATTCAAGATTTCGTGTCGAGGGCTGTTCAATAACAAATGATCACAATTTTTATCACAACGTAGGTTTACTCAACCTCATAATTGTGATGGTCCTTCTCAAAATAGTCTTACCTGAATACGATGCACGTGTCCCAGCGTTTCTGCCAGTCTTCAAAGACATGCTGGAAACCATTTTTAAGAGATCCTTCAAAATCTCCTCCGCAGCCTTCACCACTGCTTCTGATGATGGATAATGCCTCCAACGAAGGCATTTCTTCAAGTTAGGGAATAGAAAAAAGTCACATGGGGCTAAATCCGGACTATAGGGATGGTGAGGGTAGCACTTCATGGTGATTTTTGCAAGATATTCAGCAAAAACATTGGCAATATGCGGCCGCGAATTATCGTAGTGCAGCATCAAGCCTGCTTCACGGAAATGTGGTCTTCTGCGCCTGATATGGACTTACAATGTTTTCAGGACATCCCTGTAGTATTGTCCGGTTACTGATGTGTGTGCAGGTACAACATGCTGATAAACCATTCCATAAATATCAAAGAATGAGATGACCATAACTTTCCCAGTAGAAGCAACCACTTTTGCTTTTTTGGGGGTTGGTGATGAAGGAGATTTCCACACTGAGCTCTGGTGTTTGCTCTCCGAATCAAAATGATGTAGCCAAGTTTCATCAGCAGTGATTACGTTAGAAAGAAACTCCGGATCTTCCTCTAACATCAACTTTAACTGCATGCAGACCTGCATGCGAATGTCCTTTTTTCGGGAATCAACAGTCCTGGAACACATCGCACACAAACACGTCTCATGTGTAATGTTTCTGTCACCAACGTGTGGATGGCACCCAATGAAATGTTCAGTATTTTAGAAAGTGATCTTCTATCTTCTCTCACAATGGCAGCAGCAGTGTTGGTGTTTTCTTCCGTAAGAGCAGTAACTGGTGCACCTTCCTTTGAAATTGATTTTCTCCCGTCTGAGCGGTGCTGTAGGGAAGAGCAGACTCTCCATAGGCCTCCTGTAACATTGTATAGGCTTCAACTGAAGATTTGTTGAGACGAAAGCAGAATTTCAAAGTCGCATATTGTTCCTCGCGTGTTACCTCCATTGCAGCGGTAGGTGATACTAAACATGTCTGAACTTGCTTGGTTCTCACAGGCGGGAGCCAGGAGTACCAACAATGAAACTACTACGGCGTGTTTGTTTCAGATTAATCTAACAGAATATAATAAGATTGAAATTTAGTGCGAAAAATTATGTTCATTCTTTACTGAACAGCCCTCGTATAACGGATGGGTGTTTGTTCAAAGGACAGCTTCTGTACTCTCTGTACTTGTAGCCTGTGGCCTCGTTGCTTCACTTCATCCCTTCTTCCTAATATGTATGTTCTCATAACTACGCTGTGCTGTAACGTAATAGTCCTCGCATGGAGCCCGCGTTTCCTGCACGGTATGCATCTCATTCGCTGCAGCTCAGAACTCTTTCTGTTTAAAAAAAAAACATACGGAACGAGAATGTACAGTATCTAAGGTAATGCACACATGGGTGTGGCATGAACACGTTTTTAGCAGGGAGTTCAGGATTTATATTTTATTTTTAATATTAATATTGCAAATATATTATACTTTAATGAGAAAATATAAATTAACGATAATTTTTCCATGTAAAGGTAGAAGGGAGCGCAAGATTTGGTGAAAAGCTAATGTTGTGCCATTATAAAGCTGTATTTATGAATTTGGTGTTAAGCTACTTTCTGTATTTTTAGAAATACGCGTGCTTGCTTTTTCTAAATATTTTTTTAATAATTTAGGGACAGTAAAATAACGTATTTTCAATTGTTAGTCTATCAACCGTAAAAAGTCACAGTGTTGTTATGGATGGTTCGTATTCTCAGTGGCTAGGAGGAGTGGCGATAAGCCAAGTTGGCAACCCTTTTATGTTGTGTTTCCTCTCGTCCTGTGGAACTAACCTTTGTTGAGTTGGCAGCCCTACAAAAAACTTGACTTTGCTCTTTGTCTGTCTCTGTTTGGAAAGAGACTATTAATGGACCATTTAGGTATTTGTTCAGCTAGCAGATAACGAGACAAAGTGTTTTCGAGCTTTAAACTTCCCTTCAAGGGCAGGTTTTCCAGCCTCTATGAAAACAAATGAACACAATTAAGCTGGGATTGCTAGAGTGCCCACTTACATATAGTATTACTGGTCAGTATGTCTTAAATAAAAAGAAAAATACCAAACGATGCAATTCTAGCAGCAAGGGGACGCTAAGATGTTTCCAAATGACACTTTCTTAGTTCAGACTTATTCCACAGCGCTTCTGTTTGCTTTAGTCAGCTATTTCTAAGGTTTCTGTTCGGGCTCCGATAAAACCTCCTTTGTTTTCTTCAACATTTGAGTTTCTTTTGTTTTTACATACTACGCGAGGGTGGGACAAAAAGTGATGCCTCTTATTTTTTCTCTCTCTTTTAATTGCCAAGAAAATTGAATCCAATTTACATAGCTTGAAAAGTACAACATTGACGATTAATTTGTCACTATTCAATATAATCTCCGTCCTTTTCCATAGTTTTGGTCCACCTTTTAACTAGGACATGTATTCCAGTGTGGTAAAACACAAGGTCTTGCTTCCTAAGCCATTGACGCACGGACGTTTTCACAGCCTCCTCATCTTCAAAATGAATCCCACGATGAGCTTCCTTTAGTGGCCCGAACAGATGAAAGTCTGATGGTGCCAGGTCAGGGCTGTAAGACTTGCCATCCCAATTTCTCAATTTCTGCAGTGGTGTAACGGCTGGTGTGTGGTCTTGTATTGTCATGCAAAAGAAGAACATCCGCCATAGTTTTTGTTGGGCGAACTCGCGAAGACATGCTTTCAGCTTTTTTAGAGTTCTGAGGTATTGGAGAGAATTTATTGTGCATCCCTGTTCCAAAAAATCAATCATAAGTACACCTTCTGCATCCCAAAACACTGTCGCCATAACTTTCCCTGCCGACCGCTGAGTTTTGAATTCTTTTTCTTTGGTGACGTTGTGTGATGCCATTCCATTGACTGCCTCTTTGATTCAGGTTCAAAAACATGAACCCACGTTTCGTCTCCAGTAACAATTTTTTCCAGAAACTCCTCGCCCTCCAAACTGAAGCGCTGCAAGTGTTCGGAGGCTATTGTTTTCCTTGTTTCTTTGTTTTGGGCGGTTAACATTCTTGGTACCCAACGTGAACAAAGTTTTGATTAACCCAGTTGTTGAATAATCATCACACTGCCTTTACTAAGGGAGGTAATGCGACACAATTTACCTGTTGTTACCCGGCGATCACCACGAATGATGTCATCGACTCGCTGAATGTTGCATGGAGTCACTGCCGCTTCGCTTTTCATCTGCCAATGGTGTTTGCCCTTCAGCTTCGTTACAGCGACGAACCCATCGTCTAACAGTGCTGACATCAGTGTGTCAGTGTGTGTGTGTGTTTGTGTGTGTTTGTGTGTGTGTGTGTGCGTGTGTGTTGGTGTGTGTGTGTGTGTGTGTGTGTGTGTGTGTGTGTGTGTGTGTGTGTGTTTTGCACTAATTCTCACTGGAATGACTGTTAAGTATTGTACTTTGTCTTGCTGCCTGGCGCGGAAATGGATTTGTTAGACGATGCCGAATATGCGTCCGTCTCGTGTAGATCACAGGACCGAACATATTCGTCTCCAGGAAAACTTCAGGTATTATTTTAAATTATTTATGTTATATACATGATTTTGTAGCGTTAAGGTCTTAGACATATTTTTTGTTATTAGTTTCAATTTTCAAGTAACTTCCTATTATAGTAAGTCGATATTCGTGGTTATGAAAGGAACAAGGCAATTTCAAAGCAATCAAATAGTGACACTCTTGTTAAACATCTGACAGTCACTTTAGGCAAATGTATCCTCATATCTGCCTGCGCTGCAGGACGTGCCGGATTCATTTTTTCTAAGAGTCCAGTGAACTGGACACTAGAATAGTACCAGGTTTAAAATCCCGAAGTCGGATGAAACCGTGGTCGGTGACTAGTGCTGCCAGACTCACGGCAGGGACTTGATTAGAAACAAATAGATAACACAAAGGAGAGTACAGAAAGATATGTTGTCTGTTCGAAAGATCGATAGAAAGGAATACATTCACCTCGAACTTGCAAGCCACACAAGTCCGGTAGCAAGAGAGAGAGAAATGATCTCTGCATTTGGTGTGATTGTTGTATTGTTGTAGCGTGCATCTGCCTTCTTCACGCTTGGCCGCTCGTGGCAAGGCCCTCTCAACACTGGAAAAAAACAGCCAAGAACATCACGATCGCCTTCAAGTGTCCAGTGGCGGGCAGCAGTTAGACTTCGGTACGTACACCTGCGAAATTGGATAAACATTCCGGAAAAATACAAGAACTCAAAGTTTTGTCTTTTCAAGCGTTTTTACTCGATTCTTTGAATTGACATCTTTCATTTATTAATATCGGCAATATTTATCATTATGTGTGTCCTTGGAAACACTCCTGAATGTAATGCACATTACATTTTAAATTCGATTATCCCAATACTTACTTTTCATAATTTTTAATTACCGAAAATGCTCCATCTGATTGATTCACTTTCTTCACTGTGACAGCTGACGGTCTACCAGCTCTTGGCTCATCTGTCAGGGACATGTGACCAGTTTGAAAATTCCTTTTCCACCTCACAATAGTGTCATACGATGGGCAATCATTTCCATAAACAGCCGTCATCTCATCATGGATTTCCCGGACAGTTTTGTCCTTCAAATGCAGGAACTTGATCACACTATGAGCTTCAATTTTCCCCATCTTACATCTCAGTCACTTCTGACACTCACTGTAAAAATACAAAAGGACTGAAATCACTGAAACTACCAGTGTCCCGAGGGATCAATGATGACACTGACAAATTTTCATTAATCTAGCATAAAAACTACTGGTGCGACACTTCCTGGACCAGTTTCATTTTCACGTATTTATTAAACATAATAACATTTTTAGACATTCAAATTAAAACAAGTGCTAGAGTGTGCTATAAATAATGTTTAATTTGATGATAAATGTGAATCTATAACAGTTGATTTGTCAGATATTCCATTCTTCTGTGGTGTGGCACAAAACGAAGCTTTCCTAACCTCAAAATTACTATCTGTCAAAATGGCATATCTTTTTACGTCCTCCAACGTTAAGCCATGTCGTATGACGCTCAAGGGAGGTGAATACCATAAACATTAGCTGTGTTAATGGAACCTAAGACCTTCCAAATGAGTCACACGTGCCACCTCGCTCGATATTTAAGTAAAAGTCATTTAACTGACTAAAATCATAAAGTACATTTGAGTACGCCACTGCAGAAAGGCTAGATGTTTATCTCTGTTAATAATGCTATTATCCGGCTAAACGTGGAGGGTGTGAATTAACAGCAGGTCCTTGGAGGTCAATTTAAGGTCTTCAATTATACAAGGTTCGGCATGGATGGGTCGGCACTCACAATGTCCTGAATGTGGAGTGCACAGGAGACGCTGTTGTCACACTGTTTAATTTTCTTAAACAAAACACCTCTACAATGTTGAACCAGAATCGAAATTAAGTTCTGTCTTACAGTTCATTTAAATATTTTAAATGCTGAAAATACATCGTATAAATGGACAAACGTAAGTACGTTTGAAATGTTCGAGCTTTCTTTTCTTGTAATCTTACGTTTCTGCCTCTTTAACTACATCGTGCATAATTCTAACAGGCTTTTCTTCATAGAAAACAACGTTTTGGATTTACGAACTTAATAATCTAACTTAAGGCATTATTGTTGTTGTAAATATTGCTTATGCTATATATGAGCTGGGATAATACGCAAAAATTAAAGTCGAACATTTTATATGGAAATTCATTCTACGTAAGAATCAAAGCGTGGCGCTGTGGTAGCGTATGTGACTCAATTCGGGAGGTACCGCGTTTAATCTCCGGCGACTGCCTTTGAACCCATTCATTTTTTATGATTTAGCCAGGTCACCCCCCAGTGGCCTACTGCGGTAGGTACGGGATTGGCGATCCCGGGGTCTCGAGTCAGATCTCCCAACGGGGTGCCTCTGATTGGTGAGAGAGCTAATGCCAAACGCCCAAACAAGGTCCACATCTGTGTTTGACCCTAATCTAAGTAAAGTAAATCAAAGTCAAAGAAAAACCAGACCGGATTCAGAGTGTAGCCAAAGCCAAGCCAGAGCGGGACCGGGGTGTTGAGCGGGGCCTAGCCAGAGCGAAGCCAGAGTCGGACCGGAACGGGGGCTGGAACCTAACCAGAGCCAAGTTGGACTGAATTTATAGAGAAGTTAGAGTGAGATTAGAGTAAAGCCGGAGGAAAGCCAAAGCAAAGCCAAAGCAAAGCTAAAGCGGAGCCAGAGGAGAGCCAAAGCAAAGCCAAAGCAAAGCTAAAGCGGAGCCAGAGGAGAGCCAAAGCAAAGCCAAAGCAAAGCTAAAGCGGAGCCAGAGGAGAGCCAAAGCAAAGCCAAAGCAAAGCTAAAGCGGAGCCAGAGGAGAGCCAAAGCAAAGCCAAAGCAAAGCTAAAGCGGAGCCAGAGGAGAGCCAAAGCAAAGCCAAAGCAAAGCTAAAGCGGAGCTAAAGCGGAGCCAGAGGAGAGCCAAAGCAAAGCCAAAGCAAAGCTAAAGCGGAGCCAGAGGAGAGCCAAAGCAAAGCCAAAGCAAAGCTAAAGCAAAGCCAAAGCAGAGCTAAAGCGGAGCCAGAGGAGAGCCAAAGCAAAGCCAAAGCAAAGCTAAAGCAAAGCTAAAGCGGAGCCAGAGGAGAGCCAAAGCAAAGCCAAAGCAAAGCTAAAGCAAAGCTAAAGCGGAGCCAGAGGAGAGCCAAAGCAAAGCCAAAGCAAAGCTAAAGCAAAGCTAAAGCGGAGCCAGAGGAGAGCCAAAGCAAAGCCAAAGCAAAGCCAAAGCAAAGCTAAAGCGGAGCCAGAGGAGAGCCAAAGCAAAGCCAAAGCAAAGCTAAAGCAAAGCCAAAGCAGAGCTAAAGCGGAGCCAGAGGAGAGCCAAAGCAAAGCCAAAGCAGAGCTAAAGCGGAGCCAGAGGAGAGCCAAAGCAAAGCCAAAGCAAAGCTAAAGCAAAGCTAAAGCAAAGCCAAAGCAAAGCTAAAGCAAAGCTAAAGCGGAGCCAGAGGAGAGCCAAAGCAAAGCCAAAGCAAAGCTAAAGCAAAGCTAAAGCAAAGCTAAAGCAAAGCCAAAGCAAAGCTAAAGCAAAGCTAAAGCGGAGCCAGAGGAGAGCCAAAGCAAAGCCAAAGCAAAGCTAAAGCAAAGCTAAAGCAAAGCTAAAGCAAAGCCAAAGCAAAGCTAAAGCAAAGCTAAAGCGGAGCCAGAGGAGAGCCAAAGCAAAGCCAAAGCAAAGCTAAAGCAAAGCTAAAGCAAAGCTAAGGCAAAGCCAAAGCAAAGCTAAAGCAAAGCTAAAGCGGAGCCAGAGGAGAGCCAAAGCAAAGCTAAAGCAAAGCTAAAGCAAAGCTAAAGCAAAGCCAAAGCAAAGCTAAAGCAAAGCTAAAGCAAAGCTAAAGCGGAGCCAGAGGAGAGCCAAAGCAAAGCCAAAGCAAAGCTAAAGCGGAGCCAGAGGAGAGCCAAAGCAAAGCCAAAGCAAAGCTAAAGCAAAGCTAAAGCAAAGCCAAAGCAAAGCCAAAGCAAAGCTAAAGCAAAGCTAAAGCAAAGCTAAAGCGGAGCCAGAGGAGAGCCAAAGCAAAGCCAAAGCAAAGCTAAAGCAAAGCCAAAGCAAAGCCAAAGCAAAGCTAAAGCAAAGCCAAAGCAGAGCTAAAGCGGAGCCAGAGGAGAGCCAAAGCAAAGCCAAAGCAAAGCCAAAGCAAAGCTAAAGCAAAGCCAAAGCAAAGCTAAAGCAAAGCTAAAGCAAAGCCAAAGCAAAGCTAAAGCAAAGCTAAAGCGGAGCCAGAGGAGAGCCAAAGCAAAGCTAAAGCAAAGCTAAAGCAAAGCTAAAGCAAAGCCAAAGCAAAGCTAAAGCAAAGCTAAAGCAAAGCTAAAGCGGAGCCAGAGGAGAGCCAAAGCAAAGCCAAAGCAAAGCTAAAGCGGAGCCAGAGGAGAGCCAAAGCAAAGCCAAAGCAAAGCTAAAGCGGAGCCAGAGGAGAGCCAAAGCAAAGCCAAAGCAGAGCTAAAGCGGAGCCAGAGGAGAGCCAAAGCAAAGCCAAAGCAAAGCTAAAGCGGAGCCAGAGGAGAGCCAAAGCAAAGCCAAAGCAAAGCTAAAGCAAAGCCAAAGCAAAGCTAAAGCAAAGCTAAAGCAAAGCTAAAGCGGAGCCAGAGGAGAGCCAAAGCAAAGCCAAAGCAAAGCTAAAGCAAAGCCAAAGCAAAGCTAAAGCGGAGCCAGAGGAGAGCCAAAGCAAAGCTAAAGCAAAGCTAAAGCAAAGCCAAAGCAAAGCTAAAGCAAAGCTAAAGCAAAGCTAAAGCGGAGCCAGAGGAGAGCCAAAGCAAAGCCAAAGCAAAGCTAAAGCGGAGCCAGAGGAGAGCCAAAGCAAAGCCAAAGCAAAGCTAAAGCAAAGCTAAAGCAAAGCCAAAGCAAAGCCAAAGCAAAGCTAAAGCAAAGCTAAAGCAAAGCTAAAGCGGAGCCAGAGGAGAGCCAAAGCAAAGCCAAAGCAAAGCTAAAGCAAAGCTAAAGCAAAGCCAAAGCAAAGCTAAAGCGGAGCCAGAGGAGAGCCAAAGCAAAGCTAAAGCAAAGCTAAAGCAAAGCCAAAGCAAAGCTAAAGCAAAGCTAAAGCAAAGCTAAAGCGGAGCCAGAGGAGAGCCAAAGCAAAGCCAAAGCAAAGCTAAAGCAAAGCTAAAGCAAAGCTAAAGCAGAGCTAAAGCGGAGCCAGAGGAGAGCCAAAGCAAAGCTAAAGCAAAGCTAAAGCGGAGCCAGAGGAGAGCCAAAGCAAAGCCAAAGCAAAGCTAAAGCGGAGCCAGAGGAGAGCCAAAGCAAAGCCAAAGCAAAGCTAAAGCGGAGCCAGAGCAGAGCCAAAGCAAAGCCAAAGCAAAGCTAAAGCGGAGCCAGAGGAGAGCCAAAGCAAAGCTAAAGCGGAGCCAGAGGAGAGCCAAAGCAAAGCCACAGCAAAGCTAAAGCGGAGCCAGAGGAGAGCCAAAGCAAAGCTAAAGCAAAGCTAAAGCGGAGCCAGAGGAGAGCCAAAGCAAAGCCAAAGCAAAGCTAAAGCGGAGCCAGAGGAGAGCCAAAGCAAAGCCAAAGCAAAGCTAAAGCGGAGCCAGAGGAGAGCCAAAGCAAAGCCAAAGCAAAGCTAAAGCGGAGCCAGAGGAGAGTCAAAGCAAAGCCAAAGCAAAGCTAAAGCGGAGCCAGAGGAGAGCCAAAGCAAAGCCAAAGCAAAGCTAAGGCGGAGCCAGAGGAGAGCCAAAGCAAAGCCAAAGCAAAGCTAAAGCGGAGCCAGAGGAGAGCCAAAGCAAAGCCAAAGCAAAGCTAAAGCAAAGCTAAAGCAAAGCTAAAGCAAAGCTAAAGCAAAGCTAAAGCGGAGCCAGAGGAGAGCCAAAGCAAAGCCAAAGCAAAGCTAAAGCGGAGCCAGAGGAGAGCCAAAGCAAAGCCAAAGCAAAGCTAAAGCAAAGCTAAAGCGGAGCCAGAGGAGAGCCAAAGCAAAGCCAAAGCAAAGCTAAAGCGGAGCCAGAGGAGAGCCAAAGCAAAGCCAAAGCAAAGCTAAAGCAAAGCTAAAGCAAAGCTAAAGCAAAGCTAAAGCGGAGCCAGAGGAGAGCCAAAGCAAAGCCAAAGCAAAGCTAAAGCGGAGCCAGAGGAGAGCCAAAGCAAAGCCAAAGCAAAGCTAAAGCAAAGCTAAAGCGGAGCCAGAGGAGAGCCAAAGCAAAGCCAAAGCAAAGCTAAAGCGGAGCCAGAGGAGAGCCAAAGCAAAGCCAAAGCAAAGCTAAAGCGGAGCCAGAGGAGAGCCAAAGCAAAGCCAAAGCAAAGCTAAAGCGGAGCCAGAGGAGAACCAAAGCAAAGCCAAAGCAAAGCTAAAGCAAAGCTAAAGCGGAGCCAGAGGAGAGCCAAAGCAAAGCCACAGCAAAGCTAAAGCGGAGCCAGAGGAGAGCCAAAGCAAAGCTAAAGCAAAGCTAAAGCGGAGCCAGAGGAGAGCCAAAGCAAAGCCAAAGCAAAGCTAAAGCAAAGCTAAAGCGGAGCCAGAGGAGAGCCAAAGCAAAGCCAAAGCAAAGCTAAAGCAAAGCTAAAGCGGAGCCAGAGGAGAGCCAAAGCAAAGCCAAAGCAAAGCTAAAGCAAAGCTAAAGCGGAGCCAGAGGAGAGCCAAAGCAAAGCCAAAGCAAAGCTAAAGCGGAGCCAGAGGAGAGCCAAAGCAAAGCCAAAGCAAAGCTAAAGCAAAGCTAAAGCAAAGCTAAAGCAAAGCTAAAGCGGAGCCAGAGGAGAGCCAAAGCAAAGCCAAAGCAAAGCTAAAGCGGAGCCAGAGGAGAGCCAAAGCAAAGCCAAAGCAAAGCTAAAGCAAAGCTAAAGCGGAGCCAGAGGAGAGCCAAAGCAAAGCCAAAGCAAAGCTAAAGCGGAGCCAGAGGAGAGCCAAAGCAAAGCCAAAGCAGAGCTAAAGCAAAGCTAAAGCAAAGCTAAAGCAAAGCTAAAGCGGAGCCAGAGGAGAGCCAAAGCAAAGCCAAAGCAAAGCCAAAGCAAAGCTAAAGCAAAGCTAAAGCAAAGCTAAAGCGGAGCCAGAGGAGAGCCAAAGCAAAGCCAAAGCAAAGCTAAAGCAAAGCTAAAGCAAAGCTAAAGCAGAGCTAAAGCGGAGCCAGAGGAGAGCCAAAGCAAAGCTAAAGCAAAGCTAAAGCGGAGCCAGAGGAGAGCCAAAGCAAAGCCAAAGCAAAGCTAAAGCGGAGCCAGAGGAGAGCCAAAGCAAAGCCAAAGCAAAGCTAAAGCGGAGCCAGAGCAGAGCCAAAGCAAAGCCAAAGCAAAGCTAAAGCGGAGCCAGAGGAGAGCCAAAGCAAAGCTAAAGCGGAGCCAGAGGAGAGCCAAAGCAAAGCCAAAGCAAAGCTAAAGCGGAGCCAGAGGAGAGCCAAAGCAAAGCTAAAGCAAAGCTAAAGCGGAGCCAGAGGAGAGCCAAAGCAAAGCCAAAGCAAAGCTAAAGCGGAGCCAGAGGAGAGCCAAAGCAAAGCCAAAGCAAAGCTAAAGCGGAGCCAGAGGAGAGCCAAAGCAAAGCCAAAGCAAAGCTAAAGCAAAGCTAAAGCGGAGCCAGAGGAGAGCCAAAGCAAAGCCAAAGCAAAGCTAAAGCGGAGCCAGAGGAGAGCCAAAGCAAAGCCAAAGCAAAGCTAAAGCAAAGCTAAAGCAAAGCTAAAGCAAAGCTAAAGCAAAACTAAAGCGGAGCCAGAGGAGAGCCAAAGCAAAGCCAAAGCAAAGCTAAAGCGGAGCCAGAGGAGAGCCAAAGCAAAGCCAAAGCAAAGCTAAAGCAAAGCTAAAGCGGAGCCAGAGGAGAGCCAAAGCAAAGCCAAAGCAAAGCTAAAGCGGAGCCAGAGGAGAGCCAAAGCAAAGCCAAAGCAAAGCTAAAGCAAAGCTAAAGCAAAGCTAAAGCAAAGCTAAAGCAAAGCTAAAGCGGAGCCAGAGGAGAGCCAAAGCAAAGCCAAAGCAAAGCTAAAGCGGAGCCAGAGGAGAGCCAAAGCAAAGCCAAAGCAAAGCTAAAGCAAAGCTAAAGCGGAGCCAGAGGAGAGCCAAAGCAAAGCCAAAGCAAAGCTAAAGCGGAGCCAGAGGAGAGCCAAAGCAAAGCCAAAGCAAAGCTAAAGCGGAGCCAGAGGAGAGCCAAAGCAAAGCCAAAGCAAAGCTAAAGCGGAGCCAGAGGAGAACCAAAGCAAAGCCAAAGCAAAGCTAAAGCAAAGCTAAAGCGGAGCCAGAGGAGAGCCAAAGCAAAGCCAAAGCAAAGCTAAAGCGGAGCCAGAGGAGAGCCAAAGCAAAGCTAAAGCAAAGCTAAAGCGGAGCCAGAGGAGAGCCAAAGCAAAGCCAAAGCAAAGCTAAAGCAAAGCTAAAGCGGAGCCAGAGGAGAGCCAAAGCAAAGCCAAAGCAAAGCTAAAGCAAAGCTAAAGCGGAGCCAGAGGAGAGCCAAAGCAAAGCCAAAGCAAAGCCAAAGCAAAGCTAAAGCGGAGCCAGAGGAGAGCCAAAGCAAAGCCAAAGCAAAGCTAAAGCAAAGCTAAAGCGGAGCCAGAGGAGAGCCAAAGCAAAGCCAAAGCAAAGCTAAAGCAAAGCTAAAGCGGAGCCAGAGGAGAGCCAAAGCAAAGCCAAAGCAAAGCTAAAGCAAAGCCAAAGCAGAGCTAAAGCGGAGCCAGAGGAGAGCCAAAGCAAAGCCAAAGCAAAGCCAAAGCAAAGCTAAAGCAAAGCTAAAGCGGAGCCAGAGGAGAGCCAAAGCAAAGCCAAAGCAGAGCTAAAGCAAAGCTAAAGCGGAGCCAGAGGAGAGCCAAAGCAAAGCCAAAGCAAAGCCAAAGCAGAGCCAAAGCAAAGCCAAAGCAAAGCTAAAGCGGAGCCAGAGGAGAGCCAAAGCAAAGCCAAAGCAAAGCTAAAGCGGAGCCAGAGGAGAGCCAAAGCAAAGCCAAAGCAAAGCCAAAGCAGAGCCAAAGCAAAGCCAAAGCAAAGCTAAAGCGGAGCCAGAGGAGAGCCAAAGCAAAGCCAAAGCAAAGCTAAAGCGGAGCCAGAGGAGAGCCAAAGCAAAGCCAAAGCAAAGCCAAAGCAAAGCTAAAGCAAAGCTAAAGCGAAGCCAGAGGAGAGCCAAAGCGGAGCTAAAGCAAAGCTAAAGCGGAGCCAGAGGAGAGCCAAAGCAAAGCCAAAGCAAAGCCAAAGCGGAGCCAGAGGAGAGCCAAAGCAAAGCCAAAGCAAAGCTAAAGCAAAGCTAAAGCGGAGCCAGAGGAGAGCCAAAGCAAAGCCAAAGCAAAGCTAAAGCGGAGCCAGAGGAGAGCCAAAGCAAAGCTAAAGCGGAGCCAGAGGAGAGCCAAAGCAAAGCCAAAGCAAAGCTAAAGCGGAGCCAGAGGAGAGCCAAAGCAAAGCCAAAGCAAAGCTAAAGCAAAGCTAAAGCGGAGCCAGAGGAGAGCCAAAGCAAAGCCAAAGCAAAGCTAAAGCGGAGCCAGAGGAGAGCCAAAGCAAAGCCAAAGCAAAGCTAAAGCAAAGCTAAAGCGGAGCCAGAGGAGAGCCAAAGCAAAGCCAAAGCAGAGCCAGAGGAGAGCCAAAGCAAAGCCAAAGCAAAGCTAAAGCGGAGCCAGAGGAGAGCCAAAGCAAAGCTAAAGCGGAGCCAGAGGAGAGCCAAAGCAAAGCCAAAGCAAAGCTAAAGCGGAGCCAGAGGAGAGCCAAAGCAAAGCCAAAGCAAAGCTAAAGCAAAGCTAAAGCGGAGCCAGAGGAGAGCCAAAGCAAAGCCAAAGCAAAGCTAAAGCGGAGCCAGAGGAGAGCCAAAGCAAAGCCAAAGCAAAGCTAAAGCAAAGCTAAAGCGGAGCCAGAGGAGAGCCAAAGCAAAGCCAAAGCAGAGCTAAAGCAAAGCTAAAGCGGAGCCAGAGGAGAGCCAAAGCAAAGCCAAAGCAAAGCTAAAGCGGAGCCAGAGGAGAGCCAAAGCAAAGCCAAAGCAGAGCTAAAGCGGAGCCAGAGGAGAGCCAAAGCAAAGCCAAAGCAAAGCTAAAGCGGAGCCAGAGGAGAGCCAAAGCAAAGCCAAAGCAAAGCTAAAGCGGAGCCAGAGGAGAGCCAAAGCAAAGCCAAAGCAAAGCTAAAGCGGAGCCAGAGGAGAGCCAAAGCAAAGCCAAAGCAAAGCTAAAGCGGAGCCAGAGGAGAGCCAAAGCAAAGCCAAAGCAGAGCTAAAGCAAAGCTAAAGCGGAGCCAGAGGAGAGCCAAAGCAAAGCCAAAGCAAAGCTAAAGCGGAGCCAGAGGAGAGCCAAAGCAAAGCCAAAGCAAAGCTAAAGCAAAGCTAAAGCGGAGCCAGAGGAGAGCCAAAGCAAAGCCAAAGCAGAGCTAAAGCAAAGCTAAAGCGGAGCCAGAGGAGAGCCAAAGCAAAGCCAAAGCAAAGCTAAAGCGGAGCCAGAGGAGAGCCAAAGCAAAGCCAAAGCAGAGCTAAAGCGGAGCCAGAGGAGAGCCAAAGCAAAGCCAAAGCAAAGCTAAAGCGGAGCCAGAGGAGAGCCAAAGCAAAGCCAAAGCAAAGCTAAAGCGGAGCCAGAGGAGAGCCAAAGCAAAGCCAAAGCAAAGCTAAAGCGGAGCCAGAGGAGAGCCAAAGCAAAGCCAAAGCAAAGCTAAAGCGGAGCCAGAGGAGAGCCAAAGCAAAGCCAAAGCAGAGCTAAAGCAAAGCTAAAGCGGAGCCAGAGGAGAGCCAAAGCAAAGCCAAAGCAAAGCTAAAGCGGAGCCAGAGGAGAGCCAAAGCAAAGCTAAAGCAAAGCTAAAGCGGAGCCAGAGGAGAGCCAAAGCAAAGCCAAAGCAAAGCCAAAGCAAAGCTAAAGCGGAGCCAGAGGAGAGCCAAAGCAAAGCCAAAGCAAAGCTAAAGCGGAGCCAGAGGAGAGCCAAAGCAAAGCCAAAGCAAAGCTAAAGCGGAGCCAGAGGAGAGCCAAAGCAAAGCCAAAGCAAAGCCAAAGCAAAGCTAAAGCGGAGCCAGAGGAGAGCCAAAGCAAAGCCAAAGCAGAGCTAAAGCGCAGCCAGAGGAGAGCCAAAGCAAAGCCAAAGCAAAGCTAAAGCGGAGCCAGAGGAGAGCCAAAGCAAAGCCAAAGCAGAGCTAAAGCGGAGCCAGAGGAGAGCCAAAGCAAAGCCAAAGCAAAGCCAAAGCAAAGCTAAAGCGGAGCCAGAGGAGAGCCAAAGCAAAGCCAAAGCAAAGCTAAAGCGGAGCCAGAGGAGAGCCAAAGCAAAGCCAAAGCAAAGCCAAAGCAAAGCTAAAGAGGAGCCAGAGGAGAGCCAAAGCAAAGCCAAAGCAGAGCTAAAGCGGAGCCAGAGGAGAGCCAAAGCAAAGCCAAAGCAGAGCTAAAGCGGAGCCAGAGGAGAGCCAAAGCAAAGCCAAAGCAGAGCTAAAGCGGAGCCAGAGGAGAGCCAAAGCAAAGCTAAAGCAAAGCTAAAGCGGAGCCAGAGGAGAGCCAAAGCAAAGCCAAAGCAAAGCTAAAGCAAAGCTAAAGCGGAGCCAGAGGAGAGCCAAAGCAAAGCCAAAGCAAAGCCAAAGCAAAGCTAAAGCGGAGCCAGAGGAGAGCCAAAGCAAAGCCAAAGCAGAGCTAAAGCGGAGCCAGAGGAGAGCCAAAGCAAAGCTAAAGCAAAGCTAAAGCGGAGCCAGAGGAGAGCCAAAGCAAAGCCAAAGCAAAGCTAAAGCGGAGCCAGAGGAGAGCCAAAGCAAAGCCAAAGCAAAGCTAAAGCGGAGCCAGAGGAGAGCCAAAGCAAAGCCAAAGCAAAGCTAAAGCGGAGCCAGAGGAGAGCCAAAGCAAAGCCAAAGCAAAGCTAAAGCGGAGCCAGAGGAGAGCCAAAGCAAAGCCAAAGCAGAGCTAAAGCGGAGCCAGAGGAGAGCCAAAGCAAAGCCAAAGCAAAGCTAAAGCGGAGCCAGAGGAGAGCCAAAGCAAAGCCAAAGCAAAGCCAAAGCAAAGCTAAAGCGGAGCCAGAGGAGAGCCAAAGCAAAGCCAAAGCAAAGCCAAAGCAAAGCTAAAGCGGAGCCAGAGGAGAGCCAAAGCAAAGCCAAAGCAAAGCTAAAGCGGAGCCAGGGGAGAGCCAAAGCAAAGCCAAAGCAAAGCTAAAGCGGAGCCAGAGGAGAGCCAAAGCAAAGCCAAAGCAAAGCTAAAGCAAAGCTAAAGCAAAGCTAAAGCGGAGCCAGAGGAGAGCCAAAGCAAAGCCAAAGCAAAGCTAAAGCGGAGCCAGAGGAGAGCCAAAGCAAAGCCAAAGCAGAGCTAAAGCGGAGCCAGAGGAGAGCCAAAGCAAAGCCAAAGCAAAGCTAAAGCGGAGCCAGAGGAGAGCCAAAGCAAAGCCAAAGCAGAGCTAAAGCGGAGCCAGAGGAGAGCCAAAGCAAAGCCAAAGCAGAGCTAAAGCGGAGCCAGAGGAGAGCCAAAGCAAAGCCAAAGCAAAGCTAAAGCGGAGCCAGAGGAGAGCCAAAGCAAAGCCAAAGCAGAGCTAAAGCGGAGCCAGAGGAGAGCCAAAGCAAAGCCAAAGCAAAGCTAAAGCGGAGCCAGAGGAGAGCCAAAGCAAAGCCAAAGCAGAGCTAAAGCGGAGCCAGAGGAGAGCCAAAGCAAAGCCAAAGCAAAGCTAAAGCGGAGCCAGAGGAGAGCCAAAGCAAAGCCAAAGCAAAGCTAAAGCGGAGCCAGAGGAGAGCCAAAGCAAAGCCAAAGCAAAGCTAAAGCGGAGCCAGAGGAGAGCCAAAGCAAAGCCAAAGCAAAGCTAAAGCGGAGCCAGAGGAGAGCCAAAGCAAAGCTAAAGCGGAGCCAGAGGAGAGCCAAAGCAAAGCTAAAGCGGAGCCAGAGGAGAGCCAAAGCAAAGCCAAAGCAAAGCTAAAGCGGAGCCAGAGGAGAGCCAAAGCAAAGCCAAAGCAAAGCTAAAGAAGAGCCAGAGGAGAGCCAAAGCAAAGCCAAAGCAAAGCTAAAGCGGAGCCAGAGGAGAGCCAAAGCAAAGCCAAAGCAAAGCTAAAGCGGAGCCAGAGGAGAGCCAAAGCAAAGCCAAAGCAAAGCTAAAGCGGAGCCAGAGGAGAGCCAAAGCAAAGCTAAAGCGGAGCCAGAGGAGAGCCAAAGCAAAGCCAAAGCAAAGCCAAAGCAAAGCTAAAGCGGAGCCAGAGGAGAGCCAAAGCAAAGCCAAAGCAAAGCTAAAGCGGAGCCAGAGGAGAGCCAAAGCAAAGCCAAAGCAAAGCCAAAGCAAAGCTAAAGCGGAGCCAGAGGAGAGCCAAAGCAAAGCCAAAGCAAAGCTAAAGCGGAGCCAGAGGAGAGCCAAAGCAAAGCCAAAGCAGAGCTAAAGCGGAGCCAGAGGAGAGCCAAAGCAAAGCCAAAGCAAAGCCAAAGCAAAGCCAAAGCAAAGCTAAAGCGGAGCCAGAGGAGAGCCAAAGCAAAGCCAAAGCAAAGCTAAAGCGGAGCCAGAGGAGAGCCAAAGCAAAGCCAAAGCAAAGCCAAAGCAAAGCTAAAGCGGAGCCAGAGGAGAGCCAAAGCAAAGCCAAAGCAAAGCTAAAGCGGAGCCAGAGGAGAGCCAAAGCAAAGCTAAAGCGGAGCCAGAGGAGAGCCAAAGCAAAGCCAAAGCAAAGCCAAAGCAAAGCTAAAGCGGCGCCAGAGGAGAGCCAAAGCAAAGCCAAAGCAAAGCCAAAGCAAAGCCAAAGCAAAGCTAAAGCGGAGCCAGAGGAGAGCCAAAGCAAAGCTAAAGCAAAGCTAAAGCGGAGCCAGAGGAGAGCCAAAGCAAAGCCAAAGCAAAGCCAAAGCAAAGCTAAAGCGGAGCCAGAGGAGAGCCAAAGCAAAGCCAAAGCAAAGCCAAAGCAAAGCTAAAGCGGAGCCAGAGGAGAGCCAAAGCAAAGCCAAAGCAAAGCTAAAGCGGAGCCAGAGGAGAGCCAAAGCAAAGCTAAAGCGGAGCCAGAGGAGAGCCAAAGCAAAGCCAAAGCAAAGCCAAAGCAAAGCTAAAGCGGAGCCAGAGGAGAGCCAAAGCAAAGCCAAAGCAAAGCCAAAGCAAAGCCAAAGCAAAGCTAAAGCGGAGCCAGAGGAGAGCCAAAGCAAAGCTAAAGCAAAGCTAAAGCGGAGCCAGAGGAGAGCCAAAGCAAAGCCAAAGCAAAGCTAAAGCGGAGCCAGAGGAGAGCCAAAGCAAAGCTAAAGCAGAGCTAAAGCGGAGCCAGAGGAGAGCCAAAGCAAAGCCAAAGCAAAGCTAAAGCGGAGCCAGAGGAGAGCCAAAGCAAAGCCAAAGCAAAGCCAAAGCAAAGCTAAAGCGGAGCCAGAGGAGAGCCAAAGCAAAGCCAAAGCAAAGCCAAAGCAAAGCTAAAGCGGAGCCAGAGGAGAGCCAAAGCAAAGCCAAAGCAAAGCTAAAGCGGAGCCAGAGGAGAGCCAAAGCAAAGCCAAAGCAAAGCCAAAGCAAAGCTAAAGCGGAGCCAGAGGAGAGCCAAAGCAAAGCCAAAGCAAAGCTAAAGCGGAGCCAGAGGAGAGCCAAAGCAAAGCCAAAGCAAAGCCAAAGCAAAGCTAAAGCGGAGCCAGAGGAGAGCCAAAGCAAAGCCAAAGCAGAGCTAAAGCGGAGCCAGAGGAGAGCCAAAGCAAAGCCAAAGCAAAGCTAAAGCGGAGCCAGAGGAGAGCCAAAGCAAAGCCAAAGCAAAGCTAAAGCGGAGCCAGAGGAGAGCCAAAGCAAAGCCAAAGCAGAGCTAAAGCGGAGCCAGAGGAGAGCCAAAGCAAAGCTAAAGCAAAGCTAAAGCGGAGCCAGAGGAGAGCCAAAGCAAAGCCAAAGCAGAGCTAAAGCGGAGCCAGAGGAGAGCCAAAGCAAAGCTAAAGCAAAGCTAAAGCGGAGCCAGAGGAGAGCCAAAGCAAAGCCAAAGCAAAGCCAAAGCAAAGCTAAAGCGGAGCCAGAGGAGAGCCAAAGCAAAGCCAAAGCAAAGCCAAAGCAAAGCTAAAGCGGAGCCAGAGGAGAGCCAAAGCAAAGCCAAAGCAAAGCCAAAGCAAAGCTAAAGCGGAGCCAGAGGAGAGCCAAAGCAAAGCTAAAGCAAAGCTAAAGCGGAGCCAGAGGAGAGCCAAAGCAAAGCCAAAGCAGAGCTAAAGCGGAGCCAGAGGAGAGCCAAAGCAAAGCCAAAGCAGAGCTAAAGCGGAGCCAGAGGAGAGCCAAAGCAAAGCCAAAGCAGAGCTAAAGCGGAGCCAGAGGAGAGCCAAAGCAAAGCTAAAGCAAAGCTAAAGCGGAGCCAGAGGAGAGCCAAAGCAAAGCCAAAGCAAAGCTAAAGCGGAGCCAGAGGAGATCCAAAGCAAAGCCAAAGCAAAGCTAAAGCGGAGCCAGAGGAGAGCCCAACCAAAGCTAAAGCAAAGCTAAAGCGGAGCCAGAGGAGAGCCAAAGCAAAGCCAAAGCAAAGCTAAAGCGGAGCCAGAGGAGAGCCAAAGCAAAGCCAAAGCAGAGCTAAAGCGGAGCCAGAGGAGAGCCAAAGCAAAGCCAAAGCAAAGCTAAAGCGGAGCCAGAGGAGAGCCAAAGCAAAGCCAAAGCAAAGCCAAAGCAAAGCTAAAGCGGAGCCAGAGGAGAGCCAAAGCAAAGCCAAAGCAAAGCTAAAGCGGAGCCAGAGGAGAGCCAAAGCAAAGCCAAAGCAAAGCTAAAGCGGAGCCAGAGGAGAGCCAAAGCAAAGCTAAAGCAAAGCTAAAGCGGAGCCAGAGGAGAGCCAAAGCAAAGCTAAAGCAAAGCTAAAGCGGAGCCAGAGGAGAGCCAAAGCAAAGCCAAAGCAGAGCTAAAGCGGAGCCAGAGGAGAGCCAAAGCAAAGCTAAAGCAAAGCTAAAGCGGAGCCAGAGGAGAGCCAAAGCAAAGCTAAAGCAAAGCTAAAGCGGAGCCAGAGGAGAGCCAAAGCAAAGCTAAAGCAAAGCTAAAGCGGAGCCAGAGGAGAGCCAAAGCAAAGCTAAAGCAAAGCTAAAGCGGAGCCAGAGGAGAGCCAAAGCAAAGCTAAAGCAAAGCTAAAGCGGAGCCAGAGGAGAGCCAAAGCAAAGCTAAAGCAAAGCTAAAGCGGAGCCAGAGGAGAGCCAAAGCAAAGCTAAAGCAAAGCTAAAGCGGAGCCAGAGGAGAGCCAAAGCAAAGCTAAAGCAAAGCTAAAGCGGAGCCAGAGGAGAGCCAAAGCAAAGCCAAAGCAAAGCTAAAGCGGAGCCAGAGGAGAGCCAAAGCAAAGCTAAAGCAAAGCTAAAGCGGAGCCAGAGGAGAGCCAAAGCAAAGCTAAAGCAAAGCTAAAGCGGAGCCAGAGGAGACCCAAAGCAAAGCCAAAGCAGAGCTAAAGCGGAGCCAGAGGAGAGCCAAAGCAAAGCTAAAGCAAAGCTAAAGCGGAGCCAGAGGAGAGCCAAAGCAAAGCCAAAGCAAAGCTAAAGCGGAGCCAGAGGAGAGCCAAAGCAAAGCCAAAGCAAAGCTAAAGCAAAGCTAAAGCAAAGCTAAAGCGGAGCCAGAGGAGAGCCAAAGCAAAGCTAAAGCGGAGCCAGAGGAGAGCCAAAGCAAAGCCAAAGCAAAGCTAAAGCGGAGCCAGAGGAGAGCCAAAGCAAAGCCAAAGCAAAGCTAAAGCGGAGCCAGAGGAGAGCCAAAGCAAAGCCAAAGCAGAGCTAAAGCGGAGCCAGAGGAGAGCCAAAGCAAAGCTAAAGCAAAGCTAAAGCGGAGCCAGAGGAGAGCCAAAGCAAAGCCAAAGCAGAGCTAAAGCGGAGCCAGAGGAGAGCCAAAGCAAAGCTAAAGCAAAGCTAAAGCGGAGCCAGAGGAGAGCCAAAGCAAAGCCAAAGCAAAGCTAAAGCGGAGCCAGAGGAGAGCCAAAGCAAAGCCAAAGCAAAGCTAAAGCAAAGCTAAAGCAAAGCTAAAGCGGAGCCAGAGGAGAGCCAAAGCAAAGCTAAAGCAAAGCTAAAGCAAAGCTAAAGCAAAGCTAAAGCGGAGCCAGAGGAGAGCCAAAGCAAAGCTAAAGCGGAGCCAGAGGAGAGCCAAAGCAAAGCCAAAGCAAAGCTAAAGCGGAGCCAGAGGAGAGCCAAAGCAAAGCCAAAGCAAATCTAAAGCGGAGCCAGAGGAGAGCCAAAGCAAAGCTAAAGCAAAGCTAAAGCAAAGCTAAAGCAAAGCTAAAGCGGAGCCAGAGGAGAGCCAAAGCAAAGCCAAAGCAAAGCTAAAGCAAAGCTAAAGCAAAGCTAAAGCGGAGCCAGAGGAGAGCCAAAGCAAAGCCAAAGCAGAGCTAAAGCGGAGCCAGAGGAGAGCCAAAGCAAAGCTAAAGCAAAGCTAAAGCGGAGCCAGAGGAGAGCCAAAGCAAAGCTAAAGCAAAGCTAAAGCGGAGCCAGAGGAGAGCCAAAGCAAAGCCAAAGCAAAGCTAAAGCGGAGCCAGAGGAGAGCCAAAGCAAAGCTAAAGCAAAGCTAAAGCGGAGCCAGAGGAGAGCCAAAGCAAAGCCAAAGCAAAGCTAAAGCGGAGCCAGAGGAGAGCCAAAGCAAAGCCAAAGCAAAGCTAAAGCGGAGCCAGAGGAGAGCCAAAGCAAAGCCAAAGCAAAGCTAAAGCGGAGCCAGAGGAGAGCCAAAGCAAAGCCAAAGCAAAGCCAAAGCGGAGCCAGAGGAGAGCCAAAGCAAAGCCAAAGCAAAGCTAAAGCGGAGCCAGAGGAGAGCCAAAGCAAAGCCAAAGCAAAGCTAAAGCAAAGCTAAAGCGGAGCCAGAGGAGAGCCAAAGCAAAGCCAAAGCAAAGCTAAAGCGGAGCCAGAGGAGAGCCAAAGCAAAGCCAAAGCAAAGCTAAAGCGGAGCCAGAGGAGAGCCAAAGCAAAGCTAAAGCAAAGCTAAAGCGGAGCCAGAGGAGAGCCAAAGCAAAGCCAAAGCAAAGCCAAAGCAAAGCTAAAGCGGAGCCAGAGGAGAGCCAAAGCAAAGCCAAAGCAAAGCTAAAGCGGAGCCAGAGGAGAGCCAAAGCAAAGCCAAAGCAAAGCCAAAGCAGAGCTAAAGCGGAGCCAGAGGAGAGCCAAAGCAAAGCCAAAGCAAAGCTAAAGCAAAGCTAAAGCGGAGCCAGAGGAGAGCCAAAGCAAAGCCAAAGCAAAGCTAAAGCGGAGCCAGAGGAGAGCCAAAGCAAAGCCAAAGCAAAGCTAAAGCGGAGCCAGAGCAGAGCCAAAGCAAAGCCAAAGCAAAGCTAAAGCGGAGCCAGAGGAGAGCCAAAGCAAAGCCAAAGCAAAGCTAAAGCGGAGCCAGAGGAGAGCCAAAGCAAAGCCAAAGCAAAGCTAAAGCGGAGCCAGAGGAGAGCCAAAGCAAAGCCAAAGCAAAGCCAAAGCAAAGCTAAAGCGGAGCCAGAGGAGAGCCAAAGCAAAGCCAAAGCAAAGCTAAAGCGGAGCCAGAGGAGAGCCAAAGCAAAGCCAAAGCAAAGCCAAAGCAAAGCTAAAGCGGAGCCAGAGGAGAGCCAAAGCAAAGCCAAAGCAAAGCTAAAGCGGAGCCAGAGGAGAGCCAAAGCAAAGCCAAAGCAAAGCCAAAGCAAAGCTAAAGCGGAGCCAGAGGAGAGCCAAAGCAAAGCCAAAGCAAAGCCAAAGCAAAGCTAAAGCGGAGCCAGAGGAGAGCCAAAGCAAAGCCAAAGCAAAGCTAAAGCGGAGCCAGAGGAGAGCCAAAGCAAAGCCAAAGCAAAGCTAAAGCAAAGCTAAAGCGGAGCCAGAGGAGAGCCAAAGCAAAGCCAAAGCAAAGCCAAAGCAAAGCTAAAGCGGAGCCAGAGGAGAGCCAAAGCAAAGCCAAAGCAAAGCTAAAGCGGAGCCAGAGGAGAGCCAAAGCAAAGCCAAAGCAAAGCCAAAGCAAAGCTAAAGCGGAGCCAGAGGAGAGCCAAAGCAAAGCCAAAGCAAAGCCAAAGCAAAGCTAAAGCGGAGCCAGAGGAGAGCCAAAGCAAAGCCAAAGCAAAGCCAAAGCAAAGCTAAAGCGGAGCCAGAGGAGAGCCAAAGCAAAGCCAAAGCAAAGCTAAAGCGGAGCCAGAGGAGAGCCAAAGCAAAGCCAAAGCAAAGCCAAAGCAAAGCTAAAGCGGAGCCAGAGGAGAGCCAAAGCAAAGCCAAAGCAAAGCCAAAGCAAAGCTAAAGCGGAGCCAGAGGAGAGCCAAAGCAAAGCCAAAGCAAAGCTAAAGCGGAGCCAGAGGAGAGCCAAAGCAAAGCCAAAGCAGAGCTAAAGCGGAGCCAGAGGAGAGCCAAAGCAAAGCCAAAGCAAAGCCAAAGCAGAGCTAAAGCGGAGCCAGAGGAGAGCCAAAGCAAAGCCAAAGCAAAGCTAAAGCGGAGCCAGAGGAGAGCCAAAGCAAAGCCAAAGCAGAGCTAAAGCGGAGCCAGAGGAGAGCCAAAGCAAAGCCAAAGCAGAGCTAAAGCGGAGCCAGAGGAGAGCCAAAGCAAAGCCAAAGCAGAGCTAAAGCGGAGCCAGAGGAGAGCCAAAGCAAAGCCAAAGCAAAGCTAAAGCGGAGCCAGAGGAGAGCCAAAGCAAAGCCAAAGCAAAGCCAAAGCAAAGCTAAAGCGGAGCCAGAGGAGAGCCAAAGCAAAGCCAAAGCAAAGCTAAAGCAAAGCTAAAGCGGAGCCAGAGGAGAGCCAAAGCAAAGCCAAAGCAAAGCTAAAGCGGAGCCAGAGGAGAGCCAAAGCAAAGCCAAAGCAAAGCTAAAGCAAAGCTAAAGCGGAGCCAGAGCAGAGCCAAAGCAAAGCCAAAGCAAAGCTAAAGCGGAGCCAGAGGAGAGCCAAAGCAAAGCCAAAGCAAAGCCAAAGCAAAGCTAAAGCGGAGCCAGAGGAGAGCCAAAGCAAAGCCAAAGCAAAGCTAAAGCGGAGCCAGAGGAGAGCCAAAGCAAAGCCAAAGCAAAGCCAAAGCAAAGCTAAAGCGGAGCCAGAGGAGAGCCAAAGCAAAGCCAAAGCAAAGCTAAAGCGGAGCCAGAGGAGAGCCAAGGCAAAGCCAAAGCAAAGCTAAAGCGGAGCCAGAGGAGAGCCAAAGCAAAGCCAAAGCAAAGCTAAAGCGGAGCCAGAGGAGAGCCAAAGCAAAGCCAAAGCAGAGCTAAAGCGGAGCTAAAGCGGAGCCAGAGGAGAGCCAAAGCAAAGCCAAAGCAAAGCTAAAGCGGAGCCAGAGGAGAGCCAAAGCAAAGCCAAAGCAAAGCTAAAGCAAAGCTAAAGCGGAGCCAGAGGAGAGCCAAAGCAAAGCCAAAGCAAAGCCAAAGCAAAGCTAAAGCGGAGCCAGAGGAGAGCCAAAGCAAAGCCAAAGCAAAGCTAAAGCGGAGCCAGAGGAGAGCCAAAGCAAAGCCAAAGCAAAGCTAAAGCAAAGCTAAAGCGGAGCCAGAGGAGAGCCAAAGCAAAGCTAAAGCAAAGCCAAAGCAGAGCTAAAGCGGAGCCAGAGGAGAGCCAAAGCAAAGCTAAAGCAAAGCTAAAGCGGAGCCAGAGGAGAGCCAAAGCAAAGCCAAAGCAAAGCCAAAGCAAAGCTAAAGCGGAGCCAGAGGAGAGCCAAAGCAAAGCCAAAGCAAAGCTAAAGCGGAGCCAGAGGAGAGCCAAAGCAAAGCCAAAGCAAAGCTAAAGCGGAGCCAGAGGAGAGCCAAAGCAAAGCCAAAGCAAAGCTAAAGCGGAGCCAGAGGAGAGCCAAAGCAAAGCCAAAGCAAAGCCAAAGCAAAGCCAAAGCAAAGCTAAAGCGGAGCCAGAGGAGAGCCAAAGCAAAGCTAAAGCAAAGCCAAAGCAGAGCTAAAGCGGAGCCAGAGGAGAGCCAAAGCAAAGCCAAAGCAAAGCCAAAGCAGAGCTAAAGCGGAGCCAGAGGAGAGCCAAAGCAAAGCTAAAGCAAAGCTAAAGCGGAGCCAGAGGAGAGCCAAAGCAAAGCCAAAGCAAAGCTAAAGCGGAGCCAGAGGAGAGCCAAAGCAAAGCCAAAGCAAAGCTAAAGCAAAGCTAAAGCGGAGCCAGAGGAGAGCCAAAGCAAAGCCAAAGCAAAGCTAAAGCGGAGCCAGAGGAGAGCCAAAGCAAAGCCAAAGCAAAGCTAAAGCGGAGCCAGAGGAGAGCCAAAGCAAAGCCAAAGCAAAGCCAAAGCAGAGCTAAAGCGGAGCCAGAGGAGAGCCAAAGCAAAGCCAAAGCAGAGCTAAAGCGGAGCCAGAGGAGAGCCAAAGCAAAGCCAAAGCAAAGCCAAAGCAAAGCTAAAGCGGAGCCAGAGGAGAGCCAAAGCAAAGCTAAAGCAAAGCCAAAGCGGAGCCAGAGGAGAGCCAAAGCAAAGCTAAAGCAAAGCCAAAGCGGAGCCAGAGGAGAGCCAAAGCAAAGCCAAAGCAGAGCTAAAGCGGAGCCAGAGGAGAGCCAAAGCAAAGCCAAAGCAAAGCTAAAGCAAAGCCAAAGCAGAGCTAAAGCGGAGCCAGAGGAGAGCCAAAGCAAAGCCAAAGCAAAGCTAAAGCGGAGCCAGAGGAGAGCCAAAGCAAAGCCAAAGCAAAGCTAAAGCGGAGCCAGAGGAGAGCCAAAGCAAAGCCAAAGCAAAGCTAAAGCGGAGCCAGAGGAGAGCCAAAGCAAAGCCAAAGCAAAGCTAAAGCGGAGCCAGAGGAGAGCCAAAGCAAAGCCAAAGCAAAGCTAAAGCGGAGCCAGAGGAGAGCCAAAGCAAAGCTAAAGCAAAGCTAAAGCGGAGCCAGAGGAGAGCCAAAGCAAAGCCAAAGCAAAGCTAAAGCGGAGCCAGAGGAGAGCCAAAGCAAAGCCAAAGCAGAGCTAAAGCGGAGCCAGAGGAGAGCCAAAGCAAAGCCAAAGCAAAGCTAAAGCGGAGCCAGAGGAGAGCCAAAGCAAAGCCAAAGCAGAGCTAAAGCAGAGCCAGAGGAGAGCCAAAGCAAAGCCAAAGCAAATCCAAAGCAAAGCTAAAGCGGAGCCAGAGGAGAGCCAAAGCAAAGCCAAAGCAAAGCTAAAGCGGAGCCAGAGGAGAGCCAAAGCAAAGCCAAAGCAAAGCCAAAGCAGAGCTAAAGCGGAGCCAGAGGAGAGCCAAAGCAAAGCTAAAGCAAAGCTAAAGCGGAGCCAGAGGAGAGCCAAAGCAAAGCCAAAGCAAAGCTAAAGCAAAGCTAAAGCGGAGCCAGAGGAGAGCCAAAGCAAAGCCAAAGCAAAGCTAAAGCAGAGCTAAAGCGGAGCTAAAGCAAAGCTAAAGCAAAGCTAAAGCAAAGCTAAAGCAAAGCTAAAGCAAAGCTAAAGCGGAGCCAGAGGAGAGCCAAAGCAAAGCCAAAGCAAAGCTAAAGCGGAGCCAGAGGAGAGCCAAAGCAAAGCTAAAGCAAAGCTAAAGCAAAGCTAAAGCAAAGCTAAAGCAAAGCCAAAGCAAAGCTAAAGCGGAGCCAGAGGAGAGCCAAAGCAAAGCCAAAGCAAAGCTAAAGCGGAGCCAGAGGAGAGCCAAAGCAAAGCTAAAGCGGAGCCAGAGGAGAGCCAAAGCAAAGCCAAAGCAAAGCTAAAGCGGAGCCAGAGGAGAGCCAAAGCAAAGCCAAAGCAAAGCTAAAGCAAAGCTAAAGCGGAGCCAGAGGAGAGCCAAAGCAAAGCTAAAGCAAAGCTAAAGCAAAGCTAAAGCGGAGCCAGAGGAGAGCCAAAGCAAAGCCAAAGCAAAGCTAAAGCAAAGCTAAAGCGGAGCCAGAGGAGAGCCAAAGCAAAGCCAAAGCAAAGCTAAAGCGGAGCCAAAGGAGAGCCAAAGCAAAGCCAAAGCAAAGCTAAAGCAAAGCTAAAGCGGAGCCAGAGGAGAGCCAAAGCAAAGCCAAAGCAAAGCCAAAGCAAAGCTAAAGCAAAGCTAAAGCAAAGCTAAAGCAAAGCTAAAGCAAAGCTAAAGCGGAGCCAGAGGAGAGCCAAAGCAAAGCCAAAGCAAAGCTAAAGCAAAGCTAAAGCGGAGCCAGAGGAGAGCCAAAGCAAAGCTAAAGCAAAGCTAAAGCGGAGCCAGAGGAGAGCCAAAGCAAAGCCAAAGCAAAGCTAAAGCGGAGCCAGCGGAGAGCCAAAGCAAAGCCAAAGCAAAGCTAAAGCGGAGCCAGAGGAGAGCCAAAGCAAAGCCAAAGCAAAGCTAAAGCGGAGCCAGAGGAGAGCCAAAGCAAAGCCAAAGCAAAGCTAAAGCGGAGCCAGAGGAGAGCCAAAGCAAAGCCAAAGCAAAGCTAAAGCGGAGCCAGAGGAGAGCCAAAGCAAAGCCAAAGCAAAGCTAAAGCGGAGCCAGAGGAGAGCCAAAGCAAAGCCAAAGCAAAGCTAAAGCGGAGCCAGAGGAGAGCCAAAGCAAAGCCAAAGCAGAGCTAAAGCGGAGCCAGAGGAGAGCCAAAGCAAAGCCAAAGCAGAGCTAAAGCAAAGCCAAAGCAAAGCTAAAGCAAAGCTAAAGCGGAGCCAGAGGAGAGCCAAAGCAAAGCCAAAGCAAAGCTAAAGCGGAGCTAAAGCAAAGCTAAAGCGGAGCCAGAGGAGAGCCAAAGCAAAGCTAAAGCAAAGCTAAAGCGGAGCCAGAGGAGAGCCAAAGCAAAGCCAAAGCAAAGCTAAAGCGGAGCCAGAGGAGAGCCAAAGCAAAGCCAAAGCAAATTAAAGCGGAGCCAGCGGAGAGCCAAAGCAAAGCCAAAGCAAAGCTAAAGCGGAGCCAGAGGAGAGCCAAAGCAAAGCCAAAGCAAAGCTAAAGCGGAGCCAGAGGAGAGCCAAAGCAAAGCCAAAGCAAAGCTAAAGCGGAGCCAGAGGAGAGCCAAAGCAAAGCCAAAGCAAAGCTAAAGCGGAGCCAGAGGAGAGCCAAAGCAAAGCCAAAGCAAAGCTAAAGCGGAGCCAGAGGAGAGCCAAAGCAAAGCCAAAGCAAAGCTAAAGCGGAGCCAGAGGAGAGCCAAAGCAAAGCCAAAGCAAAGCCAAAGCAAAGCTAAAGCGGAGCCAGAGGAGAGCCAAAGCAAAGCCAAAGCAAAGCTAAAGCGGAGCCAGAGGAGAGCCAAAGCAAAGCCAAAGCAAAGCCAAAGCAAAGCTAAAGCGGAGCCAGAGGAGAGCCAATGCAAAGCCAAAGCAAAGCTAAAGCAAAGCTAAAGCGGAGCCAGAGGAGAGCCAAAGCAAAGCCAAAGCAAAGCTAAAGCGGAGCCAGAGGAGAGCCAAAGCAAAGCCAAAGCAAAGCTAAAGCGGAGCCAGAGGAGAGCCAAAGCAAAGCCAAAGCAAAGCCAAAGCAAAGCTAAAGCGGAGCCAGAGGAGAGCCAAAGCAAAGCCAAAGCAAAGCTAAAGCAAAGCTAAAGCGGAGCCAGAGGAGAGCCAAAGCAAAGCCAAAGCAAAGCTAAAGCGGAGCCAGAGGAGAGCCAAAGCAAAGCCAAAGCAAAGCCAAAGCAAAGCTAAAGCGGAGCTAAAGCAAAGCTAAAGCGGAGCCAGAGGAGAGCCAAAGCAAAGCCAAAGCAGAGCTAAAGCGGAGCCAGAGGAGAGCCAAAGCAAAGCCAAAGCAAAGCCAAAGCAAAGCTAAAGCGGAGCTAAAGCAAAGCTAAAGCGGAGCCAGAGGAGAGCCAAAGCAAAGCCAAAGCAAAGCTAAAGCGGAGCCAGAGGAGAGCCAAAGCAAAGCCAAAGCAGAGCTAAAGCGGAGCCAGAGGAGAGCCAAAGCAAAGCCAAAGCAAAGCTAAAGCGGAGCCAAAGCAAAGCTAAAGCGGAGCCAGAGGAGAGCCAAAGCAAAGCCAAAGCAAAGCTAAAGCGGAGCCAGAGGAGAGCCAAAGCAAAGCCAAAGCAGAGCTAAAGCGGAGCCAGAGGAGAGCCAAAGCAAAGCCAAAGCAAAGCTAAAGCAAAGCTAAAGCGGAGCCAGAGGAGAGCCAAAGCAAAGCCAAAGCAAAGCTAAAGCAAAGCTAAAGCGGAGCCAGAGGAGAGCCAAAGCAAAGCCAAAGCAAAGCTAAAGCGGAGCCAGAGGAGAGCCAAAGCAAAGCCAAAGCAAAGCCAAAGCAAAGCTAAAGCGGAGCCAGAGGAGAGCCAAAGCAAAGCCAAAGCAAAGCCAAAGCAAAGCTAAAGCGGAGCCAGAGGAGAGCCAAAGCAAAGCCAAAGCAAAGCTAAAGCAAAGCTAAAGCGGAGCCAGAGGAGAGCCAAAGCAAAGCCAAAGCAAAGCTAAAGCGGAGCCAGAGGAGAGCCAAAGCAAAGCCAAAGCAAAGCTAAAGCGGAGCCAGAGGAGAGCCAAAGCAAAGCCAAAGCAAAGCTAAAGCAAAGCTAAAGCGGAGCCAGAGGAGAGCCAAAGCAAAGCCAAAGCAAAGCTAAAGCGGAGCCAGAGGAGAGCCAAAGCAAAGCCAAAGCAGAGCTAAAGCGGAGCCAGAGGAGAGCCAAAGCAAAGCCAAAGCAAAGCTAAAGCGGAGCCAAAGCAAAGCCAAAGCAGAGCTAAAGCAAAGCTAAAGCGGAGCCAGAGGAGAGCCAAAGCAAAGCCAAAGCAAAGCTAAAGCGGAGCCAGAGGAGAGCCAAAGCAAAGCCAAAGCAGAGCTAAAGCGGAGCCAGAGGAGAGCCAAAGCAAAGCCAAAGCAAAGCTAAAGCAAAGCTAAAGCGGAGCCAGAGGAGAGCCAAAGCAAAGCCAAAGCAAAGCTAAAGCAAAGCTAAAGCGGAGCCAGAGGAGAGCCAAAGCAAAGCCAAAGCAAAGCTAAAGCGGAGCCAGAGGAGAGCCAAAGCAAAGCCAAAGCAAAGCTAAAGCGGAGCCAGAGGAGAGCCAAAGCAAAGCCAAAGCAAAGCTAAAGCGGAGCCAGAGGAGAGCCAAAGCAAAGCCAAAGCAAAGCTAAAGCGGAGCCAGAGGAGAGCATAGCAAAGCCAAAGCAAAGCTAAAGCGGAGCCAGAGGAGAGCCAAAGCAAAGCTAAAGCAAAGCTAAAGCGGAGCCAGAGGAGAGCCAAAGCAAAGCCAAAGCAGAGCTAAAGCGGAGCCAGAGGAGACCCAAAGCAAAGCCAAAGCAAAGCTAAAGCGGAGCCAGAGGAGAGCCAAAGCAAAGCCAAAGCAAAGCTAAAGCGGAGCCAGAGGAGAGCCAAAGCAAAGCCAAAGCAAAGCCAAAGCAAAGCCAAAGCAAAGCTAAAGCGGAGCCAGAGGAGAGCCAAAGCAAAGCCAAAGCAAAGCTAAAGCGGAGCCAGAGGAGAGCCAAAGCAAAGCTAAAGCGGAGCCAGAGGAGAGCCAAAGCAAAGCCAAAGCAAAGCTAAAGCGGAGCCAGAGGAGAGCCAAAGCAAAGCCAAAGCAAAGCTAAAGCGGAGCCAGAGGAGAGCCAAAGCAAAGCCAAAGCAAAGCCAAAGCGGAGCCAGAGGAGAGCCAAAGCAAAGCCAAAGCAAAGCTAAAGCGGAGCCAGAGGAGAGCCAAAGCAAAGCCAAAGCAAAGCTAAAGCGGAGCCAGAGGAGAGCCAAAGCAAAGCCAAAGCAAAGCTAAAGCGGAGCCAGAGGAGAGCCAAAGCAAAGCCAAAACAAAGCTAAAGCGGAGCCAGAGGAGAGCCAAAGCAAAGCCAAAGCAAAGCTAAAGCGGAGCCAGAGGAGAGCCAAAGCAAAGCTAAAGCGGAGCCAGAGGAGAGCCAAAGCAAAGCCAAAGCAAAGCTAAAGCGGAGCCAGAGGAGAGCCAAAGCAAAGCCAAAGCAAAGCTAAAGCGGAGCCAGAGGAGAGCCAAAGCAAAGCCAAAGCAAAGCTAAAGCGGAGCCAGAGGAGAGCCAAAGCAAAGCCAAAGCAAAGCTAAAGCAAAGCTAAAGCGGAGCCAGAGGAGAGCCAAAGCAAAGCCAAAGCAAAGCTAAAGCGGAGCCAGAGGAGAGCCAAAGCAAAGCCAAAGCAAAGCTAAAGCGGAGCCAGAGGAGAGCCAAAGCAAAGCTAAAGCAAAGCTAAAGCGGAGCCAGAGGAGAGCCAAAGCAAAGCCAAAGCAAAGCTAAAGCGGAGCCAGAGGAGAGCCAAAGCAAAGCTAAAGCAAAGCTAAAGCGGAGCCAGAGGAGAGCCAAAGCAAAGCCAAAGCAAAGCTAAAGCGGAGCCAGAGGAGAGCCAAAGCAAAGCTAAAGCGGAGCCAGAGGAGAGCCAAAGCAAAGCCAAAGCAAAGCTAAAGCGGAGCCAGAGGAGAGCCAAAGCAAAGCTAAAGCAAAGCTAAAGCGGAGCCAGAGGAGAGCCAAAGCAAAGCCAAAGCAAAGCTAAAGCGGAGCCAGAGGAGAGCCAAAGCAAAGCCAAAGCAAAGCTAAAGCGGAGCCAGAGGAGAGCCAAAGCAAAGCCAAAGCAAAGCTAAAGCGGAGCCAGAGGAGAGCCAAAGCAAAGCCAAAGCAGAGCTAAAGCGGAGCCAGAGGAGAGCCAAAGCAAAGCCAAAGCAAAGCTAAAGCGGAGCCAGAGGAGAGCCAAAGCAAAGCCAAAGCAAAGCTAAAGCGGAGCCAGAGGAGAGCCAAAGCAAAGCCAAAGCAGAGCTAAAGCGGAGCCAGAGGAGAGCCAAAGCAAAGCCAAAGCAAAGCTAAAGCGGAGCCAGAGGAGAGCCAAAGCAAAGCCAAAGCAAAGCTAAAGCGGAGCCAGAGGAGAGCCAAAGCAAAGCCAAAGCAGAGCTAAAGCGGAGCCAGAGGAGAGCCAAAGCAAAGCCAAAGCAAAGCTAAAGCGGAGCCAGAGGAGAGCCAAAGCAAAGCCAAAGCAAAGCTAAAGCGGAGCCAGAGGAGAGCCAAAGCAAAGCCAAAGCAAAGCCAAAGCAAAGCCAAAGCAAAGCTAAAGCGGAGCCAGAAGAGAGCCAAAGCAAAGCCAAAGCAAAGCTAAAGCGGAACCAGAGGAGAGCCAAAGCAAAGCCAAAGCAAAGCTAAAGCGGAGCCAGAGGAGAGCCAAAGCAAAGCTAAAGCAAAGCTAAAGCGGAGCCAGAGGAGAGCCAAAGCAAAGCCAAAGCAAAGCTAAAGCGGAGCCAGAGGAGAGCCAAAGCAAAGCCAAAGCAAAGCTAAAGCGGAGCCAGAGGAGAGCCAAAGCAAAGCCAAAGCAAAGCCAAAGCAAAGCCAAAGCAAAGCTAAAGCGGAGCCAGAGGAGAGCCAAAGCAAAGCCAAAGCAAAGCTAAAGCGGAGCCAGAGGAGAGCCAAAGCAAAGCCAAAGCAAAGCTAAAGCGGAGCCAGAGGAGAGCCAAAGCAAAGCCAAAACAAAGCTAAAGCGGAGCCAGAGGAGAGCCAAAGCAAAGCCAAAGCAGAGCTAAAGCGGAGCCAGAGGAGAGCCAAAGCAAAGCTAAAGCGGAGCCAGAGGAGAGCCAAAGCAAAGCCAAAGCAAAGCTAAAGCGGAGCCAGAGGAGAGCCAAAGCAAAGCTAAAGCGGAGCCAGAGGAGAGCCAAAGCAAATTCAAAGCAAAGCTAAAGCGGAGCCAGAGGAGAGCCAAAGCAAAGCCAAAGCAAAGCTAAAGCGGAGCCAGAGGAGAGCCAAAGCAAAGCCAAAGCAGAGCTAAAGCGGAGCCAGAGGAGAGCCAAAGCAAAGCCAAAGCAGAGCTAAAGCGGAGCCAGAGGAGAGCCAAAGCAAAGCTAAAGCGGAGCCAGAGGAGAGCCAAAGCAAAGCCAAAGCAAAGCTAAAGCGGAGCCAGAGGAGAGCCAAAGCAAAGCTAAAGCGGAGCCAGAGGAGAGCCAAAGCAAAGCTAAAGCAAAGCTAAAGCGGAGCCAGAGGAGAGCCAAAGCAAAGCCAAAGCAAAGCTAAAGCGGAGCCAGAGGAGAGCCAAAGCAAAGCCAAAGCAAAGCTAAAGCGGAGCCAGAGGAGAGCCAAAGCAAAGCCAAAGCAAAGCCAAAGCAAAGCTAAAGCGGAGCCAGAGGAGAGCCAAAGCAAAGCCAAAGCAAAGCCAAAGCAAAGCTAAAGCGGAGCCAGAGGAGAGCCAAAGCAAAGCCAAAGCAAAGCTAAAGCGGAGCCAGAGGAGAGCCAAAGCAAAGCCAAAGCAAAGCCAAAGCAAAGCCAAAGCAAAGCTAAAGCGGAGCCAGAGGAGAGCCAAAGCAAAGCCAAAGCAAAGCTAAAGCGGAGCCAGAGGAGAGCCAAAGCAAAGCCAAAGCAAAGCCAAAGCAAAGCTAAAGCGGAGCCAGAGGAGAGCCAAAGCAAAGCCAAAGCAAAGCCAAAGCGGAGCCAGAGGAGAGCCAAAGCAAAGCCAAAGCAAAGCCAAAGCAAAGCCAAAGCAAAGCTAAAGCGGAGCCAGAGGAGAGCCAAAGCAAAGCCAAAGCAAAGCTAAAGCGGAGCCAGAGGAGAGCCAAAGCAAAGCCAAAGCAAAGCTAAAGCGGAGCCAGAGGAGAGCCAAAGCAAAGCCAAAGCAAAGCTAAAGCGGAGCCAGAGGAGAGCCAAAGCAAAGCTAAAGCGGAGCCAGAGGAGAGCCAAAGCAAAGCCAAAGCAAAACTAAAGCGGAGCCAGAGGAGAGCCAAAGCAAAGCCAAAGCAAAGCTAAAGCGGAGCCAGAGGAGAGCCAAAGCAAAGCCAAAGCAAAGCTAAAGCGGAGCCAGAGGAGAGCCAAAGCAAAGCCAAAGCAAAGCTAAAGCGGAGCCAGAGGAGAGCCAAAGCAAAGCCAAAGCAAAGCCAAAGCAAAGCTAAAGCGGAGCCAGAGGAGAGCCAAAGCAAAGCCAAAGCAAAGCCAAAGCAAAGCTAAAGCGGAGCCAGAGGAGAGCCAAAGCAAAGCCAAAGCAAAGCCAAAGCAAAGCCAAAGCAAAGCTAAAGCGGAGCCAGAGGAGAGCCAAAGCAAAGCCAAAGCAAAGCTAAAGCGGAGCCAGAGGAGAGCCAAAGCAAAGCCAAAGCAAAGCCAAAGCAAAGCTAAAGCGGAGCCAGAGGAGAGCCAAAGCAAAGCTAAAGCAAAGCTAAAGCGGAGCCAGAGGAGAGCCAAAGCAAAGCCAAAGCAAAGCTAAAGCGGAGCCAGAGGAGAGCCAAAGCAAAGCCAAAGCAAAGCTACAGCGGAGCCAGAGGAGAGCCAAAGCAAAGCCAAAGCAGAGCTAAAGCGGAGCCAGAGGAGAGCCAAAGCAAAGCCAAAGCAAAGCTAAAGCGGAGCCAGAGGAGAGCCAAAGCAAAGCCAAAGCAAAGCTAAAGCAAAGCTAAAGCGGAGCCAGAGGAGAGCCAAAGCAAAGCCAAAGCAAAGCCAAAGCAAAGCTAAAGCGGAGCCAGAGGAGAGCCAAAGCAAAGCCAAAGCAAAGCCAAAGCAAAGCTAAAGCGGAGCCAGAGGAGAGCCAAAGCAAAGCCAAAGCAAAGCCAAAGCGAAGCCAAAGCAAAGCTAAAGCGGAGCCAGAGGAGAGCCAAAGCAAAGCCAAAGCAAAGCTAAAGCAAAGCTAAAGCGGAGCCAGAGGAGAGTCAAAGCAAAGCCAAAGCAAAGCTAAAGCGGAGCCAGAGGAGAGCCAAAGCAAAGCCAAAGCAAAGCTAAAGCGGAGCCAGAGGAGAGCCAAAGCAAAGCCAAAGCAGAGCTAAAGCGGAGCCAGAGGAGAGCCAAAGCAAAGCTAAAGCAAAGCTAAAGCGGAGCCAGAGGAGAGCCAAAGCAAAGCCAAAGCAAAGCTAAAGCAAAGCTAAAGCGGAGCCAGAGGAGAGTCAAAGCAAAGCCAAAGCAAAGCTAAAGCGGAGCCAGAGGAGAGCCAAAGCAAAGCCAAAGCAGAGCTAAAGCGGAGCCAGAGGAGAGCCAAAGCAAAGCCAAAGCAGAGCTAAAGCGGAGCCAGAGGAGAGCCAAAGCAAAGCTAAAGCAAAGCTAAAGCGGAGCCAGAGGAGAGCCAAAGCAAAGCCAAAGCAAAGCTAAAGCGGAGCTAAAGCGGAGCCAGAGGAGAGCCAAAGCAAAGCCAAAGCAAAGCTAAAGCGGAGCCAGAGGAGAGCCAAAGCAAAGCCAAAGCAAAGCTAAAGCGGAGCCAGAGGAGAGCCAAAGCAAAGCCAAAGCAAAGCTAAAGCGGAGCCAGAGGAGAGCCAAAGCAAAGCCAAAGCAAAGCTAAAGCGGAGCCAGAGGAGAGCCAAAGCAAAGCCAAAGCAGAGCTAAAGCGGAGCCAGAGGAGAGCCAAAGCAAAGCCAAAGCAAAGCTAAAGCGGAGCCAGAGGAGAGCCAAAGCAAAGCCAAAGCAGAGCTAAAGCAAAGTCAGCGGAAAGTTAAAGCAAAGCCAAAGCAGAGGTAAAGCAAAGTCAGCGGAAAGTTAAAGCAAAGCCAAAGCAAAGTCAGCGGAAAGTTGAAGCAAAGCCAAAGCAGAGCTAAAGCAAAGTCAGCGGAAAGTTAAAGCAAAGCCAAAGCAAAGTCAGTGGAAAGTTAAAGCAAAGCCAAAGCAGAGCTAAAGCAAAGTCAGCGGAAAGTTAAAGCAAAGCCAAAGCAAAGTCAGCGGAAAGTTGAAGCAAAGCCAAAGCAGAGCTAAAGCAAAGTCAGCGGAAAGTTAAAGCAAAGCCAAAGCAAAGTCAGCGGAAAGTTAAAGCAAAGCCAAAGCAGAGCTAAAGCAAAGTCAGCGGAAAGTTAAAGCAAAGCCAAAGCAAAGCCAAAGCGGAGCCAGAGCAAAGTCAGCGGAAAGTTAAAGCAAAGCCAAAGCAAAGTCAGCGGAAAGTTAAAGCAAAGCCAAAGCAGAGCTAAAGCAAAGTCAGCGGAAAGTTAAAGCAAAGCCAAAGCAAAACCAAAGCAAAGTTAAAGCAAAGTCAGCGGAAAGTTAAAGCAAAGCCAAAGCAAAGCCAAAGCGGAGCCAGAGCAAAGTCAGCGGAAAGTTAAAGCAAAGCCAAAGCAAAGTCAGCGGAAAGTTAAAGCAAAGCCAAAGCAGAGCTAAAGCAAAGTCAGCGGAAAGTTAAAGCAAAGCCAAAGCAAAACCAAAGCAAAGTTAAAGCAAAGTCAGCGGAAAGTTAAAGCAAAGCCAAAGCGGAGCCAGAGCAAAGTCAGCGGAAAGTTAAAGCAAAGCCAAAGCAAAGTCAGCGGAAAGTTAAAGCAAAGCCAAAGCAGAGCTAAAGCAAAGTCAGCGGAAAGTTAAAGCAAAGCCAAAGCAAAGCCAAAGCGGAGCCAGAGCAAAGTCAGCGGAAAGTTAAAGCAAAGCCAAAGCAAAGTCAGCGGAAAGTTAAAGCAAAGCCAAAGCAGAGCTAAAGCAAAGTCAGCGGAAAGTTAAAGCAAAGCCAAAGCAAAACCAAAGCAAAGTTAAAGCAAAGTCAGCGGAAAGTTAAAGCAAAGCCAAAGCAAAGCCAAAGCGGAGCCAGAGCAAAGTCAGCGGAAAGTTAAAGCAAAGCCAAAGCAAAGTCAGCGGAAAGTTAAAGCAAAGCCAAAGCAGAGCTAAAGCAAAGTCAGCGGAAAGTTAAAGCAAAGCCAAAGCAAAACCAAAGCAAAGTTAAAGCAAAGTCAGCGGAAAGTTAAAGCGGAGCCAGAGCAAAACCAAGGCAAAGTTAAAGCAAAGCCAAACCGAAGTTAAAGTTAAGGTAAAGTCAAAGGAAGGTTATAATAAAGTAAAATACAGTTTTTCAAAGGGCGCTGATGACCATGGAGTTGAGAAACCTTATATAGAAATCATCATCATCATCATCATCATCACTATCCAGGTCTCTGGATGAGTGTAAAGTGGTATTATTCTATGACTATCCTGAACCGATTTCCTAAACCTGTGTAAAGGTTTCCTCCTGGGTAAGCTAAGGTAGCGTCGCGAGCAATCGAACTGGAAAAGCTAGGGCGCCGTTCTTTGGGTCCCTGTCCACATCGCTCCCTCTCACGGAAGAAGTCTCTATTATAGTAGAAGCATAAAGTGCGGGATGGACTACTCTATTACCTTTGTATAACTGGTAAACGCCGACGACATCTTACTGCTCGGAAAATGTAAATCTCGTTAAAGTAGATACTAGATTATATCGAAGAACTTCTGTGTGGATATTTCTGTTACTTTTTCGAATTTTGAGATAGCTGTGTTTTCTCACAGAATGGCGTTATTGTTTTCTTATATCGTGACCAAGCAAAGGGACTGGAATGACAAATCCATGACTTAGCAGGACGTCTTAAAATATGTGAACATCGCTGGCGTCTGGTATATTCTCATATGTCAGTTCGAACTACAACAAAACTGTCATCTGTTTATTTGAAAGCACACGTGACAGTACACGTAACTATGAATATTCAAATTTCTACTTTGTAATAAGCCAAGAGACCTATTGAATATTACAATAAAATTTTAAAATTTTACTCTGTTCTCCGAGCGCAATTTTCAGATGAGGGAACAAAAAGAAGTCGCTTGGAGTTAGATTTGGTGAGTCAAGCAGTTCAAACAGTAATTCGTGGATTTTCGCCATTGCAACCACTGAGTTGTGAGACGATGCGTTGTGTTGGTGAATCAAGGTTTTCTATTTCTGCAAATGTGGCCGTTTTTCCGCAAGTTCTGTCTTCAGCTTGTCAAGTAATGATGCGTAGTATGCTCCTGTAATGGGTTTTCCGTTTTGAAGATAATGGATTAAAATAGCTCCATGACTATCCCAAAGAAAGAGTCGCCTTCACTTTTCCAGCCGAAAAGAAACAATTTTTTTTTTTATTTTGGAGCCAGTTCCCCTTTTACAGACCACTCTTTGGACTGTATTTTTGTTTCGGGTGTATAATGGTGTATCCAAGTTTCATCTACAGTAATTAATCGGCGCCAAAACTCGGATTTATTTCGCCTAAACTGCGCCAACAGAGCGTTAGTTCATTCGAACACCTTTTTGGTCTAACGTGAGCAAACGCGGCACCCAACGCGCGGACAGCTTTCTCATGTCTAAATGTTGATTTCATATGTGACAAGCACGTTCTTTTGACATGCTCATGCCCTCTGCTATCTCTCTCACTTAATTCAGCTGTTGTCCAGCCCTATTTGGTAAACTTTGGCGATGTTTTCGTAGGTAGTAGCGGTTTTTGGACGTCCAGAACGTTCATCGTCTCCCAAGCTCTTACGGCTTCGCTGTGGTAAATTATGGTACAGAGTCCTCATACGCAGAATCCAATTCATCTTTGATTTGCGTAGGCGTATTGTCTTTCAAAAACAAATATTTAATGACAGCTCGATACTCGATTTTGTGCATGTTCATAAAAGCACTCACATCAACTCACTCAAACGACTTTTACATAACAACTGAGCGTCCATAATGGCTGAAACCTTG
The DNA here is from genome assembly GCA_030765055.1 of Mantis religiosa. Classification (NCBI taxonomy): domain Eukaryota; kingdom Metazoa; phylum Arthropoda; class Insecta; order Mantodea; family Mantidae; genus Mantis; species Mantis religiosa. The sequence continues at coordinate 31,972,842 of CM060947.1, forward strand.
GTGAGTAACTGTCAACAGATGAACAACGAAATTCACTAGCTTTTATTTACGTGTGCTGCCATCTTAATTTTGAGATCACAAACTTACCAGACCACCCTCGTACATAGGAAAATTGGAAGGGTGTGATGCTTAATAGGCGGGACTTAATAAAACAGTATATTTGGAAATGAATTGCTCTCTTACACTAGCCGTGTGTAGGAAAGATTTTTAAAGGTAGTCAGACTGAAAAATTCAGTGCCATAGCCGGGATTTGAACTACGGATTCTTGTACAAGAGCAGAGAAAGAAATGTAAGTGCATCACATAGTTTTTAAGAAACATTTGGTAAGAAACCAACCGCGTCAGGTGCAGCAACTGCATGCTGCACAAAACCGCGACCTTGCAGGCCAGACATGGTCATCGCCAGGCTAAGGAACGTCCTTGATCGTGCTGGCTCATCCTCTAAGAACGTGTTTATTTATTTACGAGCTTCACGCTTGCCTCCGGCGAAAATCTGCTCATTCTTTGTTCCTTTTCATGGTCAGCTTTGGAGTAAATACTTGGTCATTCGTCCTTATTTTCTTCAAGGATTCAAACACGTGAGATGAGCTAAGCACAATTTAATCGAGACAAACCAGGAATGTGACGCATAGCTACGGAGTTAAAAAGTGTAAGGTCGTGATTTCCAAGCTCAAAGAACAAAACGAGTAATTTCCTGGAAAGAATGTATAAATCTCTAAATGTTATTCTTAATGGTTTTATACAGTGCGATCCAAATAAACCTGAACCATTTCAATAGACCATAACTTCCCTTTCAAGGCTCATATAATGTAGAAATTTGTTTTAATGATGTCAGTGGCTCTGGCAGAATTGACAACACTGACAATCGTAGACAGTTGACAGTCTTAAATGTGAAGTCATAACAGCAACATGCAGTACTCACTACGAGAGCGTGTTTACATTTTGAAAACATACTGGAAGACAAATTCCTTGGTAACAACACAACGGGAATTTCAAAGAGAATTTAATGTACGCGATGTTGCGATGTTTATCGCTCGTAAGAAAGCTGGAGACAACTGACAGTGGAAAACATAGACCGTCATCTGTTACAGATGTTCGCAGAAGGCTATTGAATTCTCCAAACAAATCGTGGTGTCGATTGAGCCAGGAATCAGGGTATTCATATGGAACATGTCAAAGAGCTACGACCTTACAGAGTGCATATGGTGAAACAACTGAAAGAAGCAGATTATGATAAACGAATCAGTTACTGTCGATTGTTTCAGGGTACTCTTATTCCACGTCCATGACGTGGTTTACAGGTGAGGCATGGTTTCATCTGTCAGGCTACATAACCACACAAAACACCAGATATTGGGCTGCTGTAAACCCCCAAGTGATCCACGAAACCCCATTGCATGATGTCAGCATCCAGGATCGTTGGTCCCATTTTCTTTGTTACGACTGTAGACACTGAAGTTTATATGGGTATCTTCAAGACATTTGTGGAGCAGCTGGATGATATCGAATTGAGAGAAGGTTATTTCCAGCAAGATGGAGTATCGTGCCATACATCTAATGACATCATGGAACTTGTAACCAGTTTCTTTGATAACACTGGGCAGAAAAAGATAATTTTTTAATGTTTCGTGCACTTCATGAGGCAATTCCTACTAATTTTGGGTTGAAAAAAAAAAACAAATATGACAATGTAAAATTTGATAAGCTCTAGTTTCTATGATATACACAAGGTGGAGGTATTACATATTAACGGATTGAGAGAATAGGGTACATTTTAATTACATACGTGCTAACAACAATGAAAGTGCATTTGATTTTTTTAACCGGTAATTCCATGCTAAGAGTTCTAAATTGCTGGAAATATACTTCCCAGATAATCGTGTTTAAAGAGAATCATGACTTCCTCGTTTTTTAGCTTGCCTCTTGTGATGGAGTTCCGCAGAATCCCTATACAAAGACCAAGCATTACTTCATTCCAACCGCCTTGATATCTTTGTTCCATAACAGAAATGTCCTGATGAATCTCTCCCCATGTTCATCACTAACAGCTCCACAACTAGGAGGGAAGAAGTCTAGGTGGGAGTGGAGAAAATGGATCTTAAGGGACATGTTGCATCCAAGGTTACAGAATTTTTGCAGGAGCACTGTCACCAAATGTTTGTAGTTGTCATCTCTTTTGTTTCCTAAAAATCCATGAACAACACCCTTGCAGGCTTCCCAAGCTTTCTTTTCTTTCCCCTAAAAATTTGGTCAAATGCAGGATCCTCTACAAGTTCTCTTATTTGTGGTCCGACAAATATGCCTTTCTTAATTTTTGCATCACTTAATTTCCAAAATTTCTCTGTGACAGTGTTCTGCTATTTGACAGGTGTGCCAACCTCCCCCCCCCCCAAAAAAAATCCCCCAAAATTAAAATATTCACTCTAAAAAATTTAATGTCACTTTATCTTTAAAACAAGAGCCAATCTATCATTTTTATGGTGATTTTTAATTTAGCAGATGGAAATACATGTAAAATCACTATTTTTAAGCCTCAAACATTTTTATTGTTGTCCAGTGTAATCGAATAATTTCAAAAGATCTGTGGTCTCCCAGATAACCTGACCTACACTCACTGGATTGTTTTCTTGTGGAGGTATCTAAAAATAGAGTGTACAAGAATAGGAAAACACTAAACAGCCTGTGTCTACAAAAACATTTGTTTTTATTTCATAAGGTGCTACTTTTAAAATATTAATATAGTTCTTAAATTTGAAAAAATATTATAATACTTGAGAGAAAGTAAAACTAGAATCACCTCATCATTTCCGTCAGTTACAAATTTGAAAGCATTTCCCATACACTTTTTACACCCTCTGAGGAACGGCATTTAATTTTCTATTGTAACTGCCTACCTGTTTGGTGTTGGTACTTTCATCACCGTTAGAGCACGTAAGAATAACACCCTTGGGAACAGTCAACTACCCTTTTTGTTAGCTCTAATGTACCTGAGGGAACGCAAGAGAAAGCCTAGTCACTTAGGCCACCTGTAACACCAATATGTCACATCTGACAAAAACTAATCGAAAAAAGTGGAAGTTCAAATGAGTATAGGGTACTCAGAGCATACAGTTACCAGACTTTCGTATTTTACGATAAGAGAAAACCTCCAACGTTAAGTCATATTGGACGATGAATGAAATGATGTACAAATGAGTACAGGATACACAGAGCTTAGAGTTACCAGACATTCATCTTTCAGGATAAGAGAAAACCTCCAACGTTAAGTCATATCGGACGATAAATGAAATGATGTTCAAATGAGTACAGGGTACATAGAGCTTAGAGTTACCAGACATTCATCTTTCAGGATAAGAGAAAACCTCCAACGTTAAGTCATTTCGGACGATGAATGAAATGATGTTCAAATGAGTACAGGATACATAGAGCTTAAAGTTACCAGACATTCATCTTTCAGGATAAGAGAAAAACTTCAACATTAAGTCATATCGGACGATGAATGAAATGATGTTCAAATGAGTACAGCGTACATAGAGTTTAAAGTTCCCAGACATTCATCTTTCAGGATAAGGGGAAACCTCAAACGTTGTCATATCGGACAATGAATGAAATGATGTCCAAGTGAGTACAGGATACATAGAGCTTAAAGTTACCAGACATTCATCTATCAGGATAAGAGAAAACCTTCAACATTAAGTCATATCGGACGATGAATGAAATGATGTTCAAATGAGTACAGCGTACTTAGAGTTTAAAGTTACCAGACATTCATCTTTCAGGATAAGGGAAAACCTCCAACGTTAAGTCATATCGGACGATGAATGAAATGATGTTCAAATGAGTACAGGGTACATAGAGCTTAAAGTTACCAGACATTCATCTTTCAGGATAAGAGAAAACCTTCAACATTAAGTCATGTCAGACAATGAATGAAATGATGTTCAAATGAGTACAGCGTACATAGAGGTTAGAGTTACCAGACATTCATCTTTCAGGATAAGAGAAAACCTCGGACGATGAATGAAATAATGTTCAAATGAGTACAGGATACATAGAGCTTAGAGTTACCAGACATTTATCTTTCAGGATAAGAGAAAACCTCCAACGTTAAGTCATATCGGACGATGAATGAAATGATGTTCAAATGAGTACAGGGTACATAGAGCTTAGATTTACCAGTCATTCATCTTTCAGGATAAGAGAAAACCTCCAACGTTAAGTCATATCGGACGATGAATGAAATGATGTTCAAATGAGTACAGGGTACACAGAGCTTAGAGTTACCAGACATTCATCTTTCAGGATAAGAGAAAACCTCCAACGTTAAGTCATATCGGACGATGAATGAAATGATGTTCAAATGAGTACAGGATACACAGAGCTTAGAGTTACCAGACATTCATCTTTCAGGATAAGAGAAAACCTCCAACGTTAAGTCATATCGGACGATAAATGAAATGATGTTCAAATGAGTACAGGGTACATAGAGCTTAGAGTTACCAGACATTCATCTTTCAGGATAAGAGAAAACCTCCAACGTTAAGTCATATCGGACGATGAATGAAATGATATTCAAATGAGTACAGGGTACATAGAGCTTAGATTTACCAGACACTCATCTTTCAGGATAAGAGAAAACCTCCAACGTTAAGTCATATCGGACGATGAATGAAATGATGTTCAAATGAGTACAGGGTACATAGAGCTTAGATTTACCAGACACTGATCTTTCAGGATAAGAGAAAACCTCCAACGTTAAGTCATATCGGACGATGAATGAAATGATGTTCAAATGAGTACAGGGTACATAGAGCTTAGGGTTACCAGACATTCATGTCTCAGGATAAGGGAAAACCTTGGGAAATTCTTATCGTCTTGAAAGAGGTTCGAACTCGGGAGCTGTTGAGCGTGCGGCAGATACATTAGAGGGGCGCATACTTAGGAAAATTAATATTTAAAAATTGAAACAACCAAGAGAAAAAGTTCAAAAATGCTTCACACCAAGGGCATTAGTTTTGATATACATTTTTTATTTTAAGAGGTGTAAAATTTGATGTAGTAAATTATTTTGTTTCTCTTTTGGTTTGCCAGATAATTGTCCATAATGAAAATGTCTTCTACGGACATACCAGAAGATTTAAGATGTACCTTTTATTGCAGTGAAAATGTTAAAATGTATATATCAAAATTTTTAAAGACTTTTTGAGAAAATCAAAAGTTTTAATAAAGAAAGAATAAAGAATATAAAGAATAAATGTAAAGAATAGACGAGATTTCTGTGAATATCTCGTATGGTATTCCTTGAATACATTTTTGTATTTTGGTTTTTACTTAGTTACATTCTCTATCTGCTATGTGGTTACGTGCTAGAGAAACTAACACAATAATAACAGATTTTGTAGGAAACTCGAAAATGGGATGAAAGACACGTTTGAGGTATATTTCCCAAGTTGGTATTTTTGCCTCGCTATGGAGGATGTAATCACCGGATCAGAGTTAATCACATCTGAGGTTATTGCCGATGCAATATCCGGCAAAGATTTTTGGGAAGACGTCAGCAGGGATCAAAGATCAATGCTGAGATCACCCCCTTGAAGTCGCGGCCTTGGATTCCCAATGCTGACTTCACTTGTGTAGATATTATGTACAATGACTATTGAGCAAGCAATGAATATTAGAAGCGTGCTGTTGCATAAGCGTGGAGTCACACACATGACAAACCGAAGTCACGTGTCTCTGATATACAGGGGTTGTAGTAAGTCCTGCATCACCACATACGAGCAAAGTTGGTCCAGATACGGAATGGAGAGAATATTATGCTTTTGTGTAATAAGCAGTAGTGAACTACAGGTCGGCCAGGACCTTCCACCCCGACCGAGGTCCCTTCCAGCTGTTTCTTAGTTCATCTAACTGATAAATATATAGGAGGTACCCCCAAGGTATTACCATATTAAACCAAGCTCTACTCCAAACGTCAGAAGACGCCGGGCTCTGACTCCGGGGTGCTTTCCATTAGGGCAATACCCAGGGTCAATAAAGCCCCCCCCCCACCCCCATCGACAACAACGTCAAGACGGGTTGAAGTGGATACGCCACCTACGTGCCTCAACCCCGCAGCGAAGACTACCGAATAACCTCGGTGGAGCCGCCTGGTGATCTAGTACACCTTCTCCGGGTAGCCGAAGCCTGGCCGGAGGTACCCGATTCCCCGTGGGTGAAGAGAACATACTGCCCCCTCGAGTCCAACCCAATCCGTACAACTCCCATTCAGGGAGAGGCTCGGCAGTTGGGCACGAGGTTCCTCCAATAACGTCAGAAGTACCACGAGTGCTAAGGGTCCGCAGCGCTCGCACCACGGCAGCTGAAGTGGACGAATCCCCTCCCCTACGGGGGTTAAGGTATTAACACGTGTTACGCCAGAGGTTCTACTTTCATTAGTCCTGGATCCGCAGGAGCAAGGACCCGGGCCTCCTTATACCCGGGAGCTGAAGCTCCGGGGCTGTTTCCATAAGGCAATATCTGGAGTCTAAAACGCCGCCCCCCCCCCCAACGACTCGAAAATCAAGACGGGTGGAAGTGGATACGCAGTCAATCCCGCAGAGAAGACTACCGGAAACTCGGTGGGGCCGCCTGGTGATCTAGCACATCTTCTACTAGCTCTGCAGGCTAGTACCCGGGACTTACGAGGCAACCCTCTGCCCCCTCCGGGCGACCGAAGCCTGGCCGGTGGTACCCAATTCCCCGTGGGTGTCGGGAACACACTGCCCCCTTTAGTCCAACCCAATCCGAACAGCTTCCAATCAGGGAGGGGCTAGAATGTTCTGCCCGAGGTTCCTCTAGTAACGTCAGAGGTGTCACGAGTGCTAGGGGTCCGCAGCGCTCGCACCACGGCAGCTGAAGGGGATGGATTTACACGAGGACTTTGTTACCTCGATCACGAGGTCTTCTGCATCTGTGCACTACAACAGAGGAGGGGTAAATGAAAGCAGAAAGAGGGCGCCGATTAAAAATAGAGGCCAGGGTCCTTAACAGTATCAGATTGAAGTTCCCTGCTACTACAACTAACACCCTCTCCCACTAGAGGTGGACTCCTCTCTCTGGAGACAGGGGGATGCAAGTTTAAAGAGAGCATCTTTCCCATTGACCTGGCTATCTGACATAACCAAGTGAGATGAAATGGAGGCAGAAGAAATTCCGGAGGTCCAATGAAACTTCCCAATAATCCACAGCGTCAAGGAGATCGCCCCAAGAATTCCTAAATAAAGGTCATAGCTGTTACCTCCCATGTATTGTCTAAACTTATGTCTGGTACGCTTCCTACCCAAATTTGATTTCCCGATTATTATTTCATTTCACATATTACCAATGTTCACTATTTGTGGTACCTTTTGAACAAACATTAAACAAATTTAAAACCTGAACATCTAGTATGGCAACCTTATATCTGCCATAAACTGTGCATTAGCCCACCTCTGTTGCATAGGTGGTACTTCAACTACCTCACGCTCAAGAGGTTTCGAATTCGAAACTCGGTTACGGTGAGCTATATGGATAAGTATTTCCGGCGGTCTTCCTCATCCAGAAAGATGAATTTCCGATACTTCCAAGCTGTATGTACGCTGTACTCTTTTGAACATTATTTCATTCATCATCCGATATGACAACGTTGGTCTGCTTGTAGCGTGACCTCTTGCCTACGTGTGACTGTACAATAGAAAGAGTACTGAAGAGTAGGCTTAGTTCTTTGAGTTATTCTCTCTTATTTTAATGAAAATTATTCTTTGGCGCTTCTCTCGTTTTGAAAGTCACGCCTCTACACTGTACATGCGTGTGACTGTACAATAGAAAGGATACAATGATTAGTCTTAGTTCTTTGAGTCATTGTTCTCTCTTATTTTAATGAAAATTTTTACTTAGTGCTTCCCTCCCTTTGAAAGTCACGCCTCGAAACTGGACCTACGTGTGACCTACGTGTGAGTCATTATTCTATCTTATTTTAAAAAATATATATTTTTTGGAGCTTCCTAAGTTTGAAATTCACGCCTTGCTACTAGACCTGTGTGTGACTGTACAATAGAAAGAGGACTGAAGAGTAGCCTTAGTTCTTTGAGTCATTATTCTCTCTTATTTTAATCAAAAATTATTATTTGGAGCTTCCCTCGCTTTGAACGTCACGCCTCGACATTGTACCTACGTGTGACTGGACAGTAGAAAGAGTACTAAAGAGTAGCCTTAGTTCTTTGCGTCATTATTCTCTCTTATTTTAATGAAAATTGTTATTTGGAGCTTCCCTCGCTTTGAAAGTCACGTCTAGACACTGGACCTACGTATGACTGTACAACAGAAAGAGTACTAAAGAGAAGCCTTAGTTCTTTGAACCATTATTCTCTCTTGTTTTAATTAACATTATTATGAAGATTATTTTTAGTTCTTTGGGTCATTATTTTCTCTTATTTTAATGAAAATTATTATTTGGAGCTTCCCACGCTTTGAGAGTCACGCCTCGAGTCTGGACCTACGTGTGGCTGTACAATAGAGAGAGTAGTAAAGAGTAGTCTTAGTTCTTTGAGTCATTATTCTCTCTTATTTTAATAAACATTATTATTTGGAGCTTCCCTCGCTTTGAAAGTCACGACTCGCCACTGGTCCTACGTGTGACTGTACAATAGAAAGAGTAGCCTTAGTTCTTTGCGTCATTATTCTCTCTTATTTTAATGAAAATTGTTATTTGGAGCTTCCCTCGCTTTGAAAGTCGCGGCTCGACACTGCACCTAGTGTGACTGTACAATAGAAAGAGTACTCAAGAGTAGCCTTAGTTCTTTGAGTCATTATTCTCTCTTATTTTAATGAAAATTATTATTTGGAACGTCCCTCGCTTTGAGTGTCACGCCTCTACACTGGACCGACGTGTGGATGTACTATAGAAAGAGTACTAAAGGGTAGCCTTAGTTCTTTGAGTCATTATTCTCTCCTATTTAAATGAAAATTATTATTTTGTGTTTCCCTCACTTTGAAATCACGCCTCGACACTGGACCTACCTGTGATTGTACAATAGAAGGAGTACTAAAGAGAAGCCTTAGTTCTTTGAGTCATTATTCTCTCTTGTTTTAATGAAAATTATTATTTGGAGCTTCCCTCACTTTGAAAGTCACGCCTCGGCACTGGACCTACGTGTGACTGTACAATAGAAAGAGTACTGAAGAGTAGCCTTAGTTCTTTGAGTCATTATTCTCTCTTATTTTAATGGAAATTATTAATTGGGGCTTCCCTCGCCACTGGTCACAGGTTCCCAGCTTTAGACTGAAAATCTCGTTCACTATTTCGTCCTTCTCGGTGGCAAAATAGCTGCGATAAATGTAAAGCATGGAAACTTCTGTGAACGATTGGGAAACTGAAAGGTGAATATCACAAATTTCGGGGTTATTGTTGTTGTGAACGTGTCCTAGAGATGTAACCGCGATAGACTAAGTACCTAGATGATGGATTCCTAATGTTGGTGAGCATCATAACAAAACAAAACGCCCGTGACCTTGAAGATGAAATCGCAGCAAGTTAATGACAGACCACGTCACCCTGAGATGACCCGCCCAAGGACATTATCGTGTGGGTGCTGACTTCACTGCTTACAATACCGAGCCAACATCCTCCAGCGGCGGGCATTCTTGTCTGGAGTCCATAAACTACGCGATGCTTCCATGGTGGGACCTTTTCTTCATACTCGCTTTACATAAATCTATAAACTCCACAGTTTCTTCACTAAATTGAACAGTTATTAGTAGTTTTGTACATTAGCGTATCTGTGTTAACAGGTTTAATTATAGAAGGATATATAAACGGTTGCAACAATATACAGTGCGATCCAAATAAATCTGAACCACCTCAATAGGCCATATCTTTTGAACCAATAACAGAACACACGTACAAATTTGGGAGAATATGATACACAATTGGGAGATTACATTTACTATTTACATCTCAGAGAAATTGTTGGAAGTCTTGTACACCAGCATCTATACATGTATGTACTCGTCTCACCATATTCTCTGAAGTTTTACGGAGAGTATCCTCGCCAATGTTACTTATTTCGGTTCGAATGGATTCCTTAAGAATATCAATTGCTCGTCGCCTATTCTTGTACACTTTATCTGTAGATACGGCCATAAGAAAAAAAATCCGCTGAGGTTAGGTCAGTGGATCAGGGGTCATAGACCGTTTGAGATTATTCGATTATCAAAGAAACTGGTTACAAGTTCCATGGTGTTATTAGATGTATGATAGGTTGCTCCATCTTGCTGGAAATAACCTTCTCTCAATTCGATATCATCCAGCTGCTATAGAAATGTCTTGAAGATACCCTTAGAAACTACACATTAGTGAGAGTGAAAAACATAGACTGCCATTGAATGCAGAGACTGTTACAGATGTTCGCAGAAGGCTATTCAATTCTCCAAACAAATCGTTGTGTCGATTGAGCCAGGAATCAGGGTATTCATATGGAACATGTCAAAGAGCTGCGACCTTACACAGTGCATATGGTGAAACAACTGAAAGAAGCAGATTATGATAAACGAATCAGTTACTGTCGATTGTTTCAGGGTACTCTTATTCCACGTCCATAACGTGGTTTACAGATGAGGCATGTTTTCATCTGTCAGGCTACATAACACACAAAACACCAGATATCGGGCTACTGTAAACCCCCAAGTGATCCAACCCCACTGCATGATGAACAGTGCGCGGTGTCAGTTTCCAGGATCGTTGGTCCCATTTTCTTTGATACGACTGTAGACACTGAAGTTTATATGGTTATCTTCAAGACATTTGTGGAGCAGCTGGATGATATCGAATTGAGAGAAGTTTATTTCCAGCAAGATGGAGCAACGTGCCATACATCTAATGACACCATGGAACTTGTAACCAATTTCTTTGATAAATGAATAATCTCAAAAGGTCTGTAGCCTCCCAGATCCCATGATCTAACCTCACCGGCTTCTTTCTTGTGGAGGTATCTAAAAACAGAGTATACAAGAATAGGCCACGGAAAATTGATGACAAATATTTCAACTATACCACTGCCATAAAAGGAAATAATTTAAATTCACAGTCTTGTGTTCTTTAAATCACTGATGATTAATATGCATGTTTGTTATGGAGAAAAGAAGAAGTGTAAAAACTAAGAAGAATTATTTGAGGTGTACCCAGTACAGGAATGTAACTTAGTATACGGTTAAAGTCCATTAATAAAAGGAGTTGAGGTTATTGCTATTGGGAACCAGTTGTAATGCGGATTTATAGGCACATTTCTCCGTCCAGTATTTTTCCTTTGCCATAAACCGGTCCAACACACTTCCCGTTGTCATAGCGACCGATAAATAAGAAAACACTGTCCCATCTTGGAATACTAATGAGGCGTCCCTAGTGCAAACTTGTCGCCTTTCTCCAATTTGGAAACTGTGAACCAGGTGAGCATCGAGAGTGCCCATGCTCCCGGCAGAGAAGTGTCTCGTCAGATGCTACTCAATTGTTTCTCGCACTGGCAGCAACTTGTTACTATGCATAGCTATTGCTATTTCTTGTAATGTACATGGCTAGTTTTCTACAGTTTTATCCAGTATAGGCACTAATAAAGGACATTGGGTAGAAAATGTCATATTAGTCTGGCACATTACATTTATTAAAACCATGAAATACGATATGACAGAATTCTTAGATCTCTAGTTCAACAAAAACACGAACTATAGGAATAAAAAATTAAAAATGCTTTAAAATTATTAAAGATGATTCAAATGGAACATCCTCCAACGTTAAGTCATATCGGACGATGAAGGAAATTATGTTAAAATGAGTACAGGATACATAGAGCTTAGAGTTACCAGACATTCATCTTTCAGGATAAGAGAAAACCTCCAACGTTAAGTCATATCGGACGATGAATGAAATGATGTTCAAATGAGTACAGGGTACATAGAACTTAGAGTTACCAGACATTCATCTTTCAGGATAAGAGAAAACCTCCAACGTTAAGTCATATCAGACGATGAATGAAATGAGTACAGGGTACATAGAGCTTAGAGTTACCAGACATTCATCTTTCAGGATAAGAGAAAACCTCCAACGTTAAATCATATCAGACGATGAATGAAATGATGTACAAATGTGTACAGGGTACATAGGGCTTAGAGTTACCAGACATTCATCTTTCAGGATAAGAGAAAACCTCCAACGTTAAGTCATATTGGACGATGAATGAAATGATGTTCAAATGAGTACAGGGTACATAGAGCTTACAGTTACCAGACATTCATCTTACAGTATGAGAGAAAAGCTCCAACGTTAAATCACATCAACGATGAATGAAATGATGTTCAAATGAGTACAGGGTACATAGAGCTTAGAGTTACCAGACATTCATCTTTCAGGATAAGAGAAAACCTCCAACGTTAAGTCATATCAGACGATGAATGAAATGAGTACAGGGTACATAGAGCTTAGAGTTACCAGACATTCATCTTTCAGGATAAGAGAAAACCTCCAACGTTAAATCATATCAGACGATGAATGAAATGATGTTCAAATGAGTACAGGGTACATAGAGCTTAGAGTTACCAGACATTCATCTTTCAGGATAAGAGAAAACCTCCAACGTTAAGTCATATCAGACGATGAATGAAATGAGTACAGGGTACATAGAGCTTAGAGTTACCAGACATTCATCTTTCAGGATAAGGGAAAACCTCCAACGTTAAATCATATCAGACGATGAATGAAATGATGTTCAAATGACTACAGAGTACATAGAGCTTAGAGTTACCAGACATTCACCTTTCAGGATAAGAGAAAACCTCCAACGTTAAGTCATATCGGACGATGGATGAAATGAGTACAGGGTACATAGAGCTTAGAGTTACCAGACATTCACCTTTCAGGATAAGAGAAAACCTCCAACATTAAGTCATATCGGACGATGAATGAAATGAGTACAGGGTACATAGAGCTTAGTCTTACCAGACATTCACCTTTCAGGATAAGAGAAAACCTCCAAGGTTAAGTCATATCGGACGATGAATGAAGTGAATACAGGATACATAGAGCTTAGAGTTACCAGACATTCACCTTTCAGGATAAGGGAAAGTCATATCGGACGATGAATGGAATGAGTACAGGATACATAGAGCTTAGAGTTACCAGACATTCACCTTTCAGGATAAGAGAAAACCTCCAACGTTGTCATATCGGACGATGAATGAAATGAGTACAGTGTACATAGAGCTTAGAGTTACCAGACATTCATCTTTCAGGATAAGAGAAAACCTCCAACGTTAAGTGATATCGGACGATGAATGAAATGATGTTCAAATGAGTACAGGGTACATAGAGCTTAGAGTTACCAGACATTCATCTTTCAGGATAAGAGAAAACCTCCAACGTTAAAACATATCGGACGATGAATAAAATGATGTTAAAATGAGTACAGGGCACATAGAACTTAGAGTTACCAGACATTCATCTTTCAGGATAAGAGAAAACCTCCAACGTTAAGTCATATCGGACGATGAATGAAATGATGTACAAATGAGTACAGGGTACATAGGGCTTAGAGTTACCAGACATTCATCTTTCAGGATAAGAGAAAACCTCCAACGTTAAGTCATATCGGACGATGAATGAAATGATGTTCAAATGAGTACAGGGTACATAGAGCTTAGAGTTACCATTATAAAATTATTTTCGCCAAAATGATTGAAGTTTACTACTAAATAAGGCAGAATAGGTTTCCTCAATGGTGTATGTCACTCCCAGGAACACCTTGGGTTCACTACATGACTTTACACGAATTGCGTTACATGGAATGACGTCATAAGAAGAGCTGAATTCATACTTCTACAAATTGTATTGACTTTACCTTAAGGAAGTTATTTGTCTATTTCCCTATAAAATTGTTCAATTTGTCCTTCAAAAGCTGCAGTGTCAAGGTGTAGGCTAAGAAACACACAAATTATAACCCAAACACGGACATCTTCATATAGTACGCCCCAATATCAAGGACAATAAACACATTAGTGAATACTACAAACTAATAGAATCCTTGAAGAGATATGTTTGAAGGTTAGAAGCCAAATTATTCTCACAGCTTTCTTTATGTACAATACTCATCATGTTGTCAGCACTGATGCTGAAAGGAAACAAATGATCATCACGGCCACAATGATCACTACAGATAAATTTAGTAATAATAACGCAATTCATAACCTATAATTAGTGTAAAAGTATTGCTGAATCTAACAATTGTGTAAGAGACGTGTTAAAATCTTTCTATTTTCAGGATAAAACCTTGCGTTTAACTTTTGCATCATAATATTTTTGTGTTCCAGTGTCATATTTCAACTGCATTCGTCAACACTTCGTACACAAAATAAAACTTTCTCAATTATAAAATGTGGAATTACTCTGTGGTGAACAGGGATGACTAATATTCTCTAGGCACTGGGTGGTGAAATTGATAATTACTACGGAGTTCATCCATTGTGGTTGTACGTTGATCACATAATTTCGTCCACCTACTTATAACTTTCTAAGTACGTCATTTTTAAAATATAAAAGTCAAGTGAGAAATACTTCAGTAATGGAATTTTAAAAATTTAAACTTTTAAATATTATTTCTTCAAAATAATATTTGCAATTACGAAGGTGGTCTGAAAAGTTTCTAACCTCAACACGAAGATGACAGCACGCGTACTTAAAAGCTAGTGAATTTCGTTGTTCATCTGTTGACAGTTACTCAACAAAGTTTCAGCCAATTTAGACGCTCAGTTGTTATGTAAAAGTCGTTTGATTGAGTTGATGTGAGTGTGTCTATGAAAATGGAAAAATCGAGTATCGAGCTGTCATTAAATATTTGTTTTTAAAAGGCAATACACCTACGCAAATGAAAGATGAGTTGGATTCTGTGTATGGGGACTCTACACCATCATTTACCACAGTGAAATTTTGGGCAGCTGAATTTAAACGTGACCGTAAGAGCTTGGGAGGCGATGAACGTTCGGGACGTCCAAAAACTGCAACTACATCGCTAAAATTCACCAATGGTGCTAGACAACCGCCGCATTAAAGTGAGAGAGATAGCAGAGGCTATGAACCTGTCAAAAGAACGTGTTTTTCACATATCAAATCAACATTTAGACATGAGAAAACTGTCCGCGTGTTGGGTGCCGCGTTTGCTCATGTTAGACCTAAAAGGTGTTTGAATGAACATTTCCAACGCACTGTTGGCGCAGTTTATGCGCAATAAATCCGAGTTTTGGCGCCTATTTATTACTGTAGATGAAACTGGGATACACTATTATACGCCCGAAAGAAAAATACAGTGCAAACAGTAGCCTGCAAAGGGGAAGCGGCTCCAAAATAAGCAAAAACTGTTTTTCCGGATAGGAAAGTGATAGCGACTGTTATTCTTTTTTTTTGGGGGGGGGGGTAGTCATGGAGTTATATTAATCGATTATCTTCAGAAAAGAAAAACCATTACAGGAGCGTACTACAGTTCATGACTTGACAAGCTGAAGGCCGAACTTGCGGAAAAACAGCCACATTTGCAGAAAAAGGAAATCCTGTGTCACCAAGACAACGCACCGTCTCACACCTCAGCGGTTGTAATGGCGAAAATCCACGAATTACGGTTTGAACTGCTTGACTCACCAGAACTAGCCCCAAGTTACAAGGAGACTATGTTGAAAAACGCCGAGTACTATTTGGACGGGTTACAGAGATGGGGGCATCGCTGGGAGAAGTGTGTAGAGTTACAGGGAGACTATGTTGAAAAACGTCGAGTACTATTTGGACGGGTTACAGAGATGAGAGCATCGCTGGGAGAAGTGTGTAGAGTTATAAGGAGACTATGTTGAAAAACGCCGAGTACTATTTGGACGGGTTACAGAGATGAGAGCATCGCTGGGAGAAGTGTGTAGAGTTACAAGGAGACTATGTTGAAAAACGCCGAGTACTATTTGGACGGGTTACAGAGCTGAGAGCATCGCTGGGAGAAGTGTGTAGAGTTACAAGGAGACTATGTTGAAAAACGCCGAGTACTATTTGGACGGGTTACAGAGATGGGGGCATCACTGGTAGAAGTGTGTAGAGATACAAGGAGACTATGTTGAAAAACGCCGAGTACTATTTGGACGGGTTACAGAGATGGGAACACCGCTGTGAGAAGTGTGTAGAGTTACAAGGAGACTATGTTGAAAAACGCCGAGTACTATTTGGACGGGTTACAGAGATGGGAACACCGCTGTGAGAAGTGTGTAGAGATATAAGGAGACTATGTTGAAAAACGCCGAGTACTATTTGGACGGGTTACAGAGATGGGAGCATCGCTGGGGGAAGTGTGTAGAGTTACAAGGAGACTATGTTGAAAAACGCCGAGTACTATTTGGACGTGTTACAGAGATGAGAGCATCGCTGGGAGAAGTGTGTAGAGTTACAAGGAGACTATGTTGAAAAACGCCGAGTACTATTTGGACGGGTTACAGAGATGGGGTCAATATGGATTCACGGCAGGAGATAATGCACAGATCATATATTCATCTTAAAACTCCTCTTGGAAAAATCTCATGAAAAAAAATCGAGGTGGCTGATATTTGTCAAGATGCACTAGTACACTTTATTTGTTACAAAAATGTTTTAAACGTATATTTTTCAATAAAAATCGTTAGAAACATTTTATAAAAATTAATAAGTTTTGAAAAATGTTTCAGGTAAAGGTTGCAGGTAATTTTTAAACCTATAGATGCTGAACTAAAATATTATGTTTGGTAATTCACTGGCTTTGGTTTTTGGGTTAAGTAATACAGAACTAATATTATTTCCCAGAGCTTCAGTGAACGGCTCACACAGCCGAGCGATGTAAGGGCAGTATAAAACAAAATAGCCACAAGGCGTATATCAGTTTGGGTCGTAACCAGGGTGTCAACACCTCCAGGTCCATTCGTGGTTACCCAGCCATAAAACTGACTGAGTGACATGGTCCATTAGCTAGCTCGGTTAACTATCGCTTAACGCTTCCGTTCGTTTGAACACTTTACAACATTCTCTGTCAATGACCTGCATATTAATTGATTCTTTATCACTCTGCCCCACATAAAGTGTATGTAGTTAGTTCAGCGCTTCCATCTGGTCGACCTTTGGGTCTCTTCCCTCATCCCTCTCTCCTAGAGGTTCAAATGGACGTGTGGTGCTCTGCCCGGTCTGTAAGGATCCCTCCAAGTACGAGGGTCAGCTGAAAAGTCCCAGGCCACACAATAAAAAAATATTTTTTCTTTTTTTTCAACACGATCTCGAGAAAGGCTAATACAAGTGCTGTTCAATAAAGAATGATCACAATTTTTTTTTTTTTTTGACAATGTACCTTTACTCATCCTCATAATTTTGATGCTGCTTCTCAAAATAGTCTCCCCTGAATGCGATGCACTTGTCCCAGCGTTTCTGCCAGTCTTCAAAGACATGCTGGTAACCATTTTTTGAGAGATCCTTCAAAATCACCTCTGCAGCCTTCACCACTGTTTCTGATGATGGATAATGTCTCCCACGAAGGTATTTCTTCAAGTTAGTGAATAGAATAAAATCACATGGGGGCTAAATCCTGACTATAGGGAGGGTGAGGGATGCACTTCACGTTGATTTTTGCAAGATATTCAGCAACAACACTGGCAATATGCGGCCGCGTATTATCGTGGTGCAGCATCCAGCCTGCTTCACGGAAATGTGGTCTTTTGCTCCTGATATGGACTTGCAGTGCTTTCAGGACATCCCTGTAGTATTGTCCAGTTACTGATGTGTGTGCAGGTACAACATGCTGATAAACCATTCCATGAATATCAAAGAATGAGATGACCATAACTTTCCCAGCAGAAGCAACCACTTTTGATTTTTTGGGGGGTTGGTGATGAAGGAGATTTCCACACTGAGCTTTGCTGTTTGCTCTCAGGATCAAAATGATGTAGCCACGTTTCATCAGCAGCGATTACGTTTGAAAGAAACTCCGGATCTTCCTCTAACATCAACTTTAACTGCATGCAGACCTAAATGCGAATTTCCTTTTGTTCGGGAATCAACAGTCTTGAAACCCATCGCGCTCAAACACGTCTCATGTATAATGTTTCTGTCACCAACTTGTGGGTGGCACCCAATGGAATGTTCGGTATTTCAGAAAGTGATCTTAAGGTAATTCGTCGATCCTCTCTCACAATGGCAGCAGCAGTGTTGATGTTTTCTTCTGTAAGAGCAGTAACTAGAGCACCGTGTGCACCTTCCTTTGAAATTTATTGTCTCCCCTCTTTAAACATTTTAAACCACCTCCGAGCTGTGCTGTAGGGAAGAACAGACTCTCCATAGGCCTCCTGTAACATTGTATAGGCCTCAACTGAAGATTTGTTGAGACGAAAGCAGAATTTCAAAGCCGCATATTGTTCCTCGCGTGTTACCTCCATTGCAGCGGTAGGCGATACTGAACATGTCTGAACTTGCCTGGTTCTCACAGGCGGGAACCAGGAGTAACAGCAATGAAACTACTACGGCGTGTTTGTTGCACATTAAGCCAACAGAATATAATAAGATTGAATTTTAGTGCGATAAATTATGATTATTGTTTTTTGAACGGCCTTCGTAGATATTCACATAAATATGTTTAGGTATTTGTCTTCCTAATTACTTCTCACATCTAATCCACAGTTTCCTCTACGACCGCAGCTTTTCAGTACGCATTGGTGGAAAGCTTTCATACCCACGTAACATTACCGCAGGTGTCTCACAGGGTTCTATCTTGGCCCCGACTCTATTTAATATATACATTTCTGATATTCCTGACTTAGCTCCGACTTCTTTAGCTCTTTACGCTGATGACACAGTACTATATTATTCTCATGTTAATCTCCAGCACGCACAAGTAGTACAGCTCTCTTTAGATCACCTAACTCATTGGTTCAGCACTTGGCGGATCTCATTGAACCCTCAGAAAACCGAAGCTAAAATCTTCATTCTTCACCGATATATCCCGCTTCCTCCGTTGTGTCTCTACAGGAACAATGTCCCTTGGCTCCCCACTACAACTCCCGTTAAATACCTTGGAGTGCTTTTGGACTCTCGACTGACTTGGCGTGCTCATATCGGTCGTCTTATATCACGGCCTCCGGGCGACTTTCAAAACTCTCACCTCTGTTGCATCGCCGTTCCAGCCTCGGCCTACAGTCTTCATTGTTACTCTACAAATCACTCGTTCGTCCGCTTATTACATATGCCTGCCAAGTGTGGGGGGGGGCCGCACACACATGTCATCTGCGTCGTCTTCAGGTCATACAGAATCGCTTCATGCGCATCGCTACCAACGCTCCATGGTTCATCCGTAATCAGCAGATCCATCACGAACTAGGACTGTTACCTCTGCACGACTACATTCGCAGGATCGCTCGTCGTTTCTTTTCCACGCCGCAAGAAGTTCCAGGAGCTGTGCATTATAACATCGGCGTCCGGACGCGCCAGCCCTGACGCTTGAAGAGGAGACTACCACAGGACCTGCTTCTAAGTGATACATCTGATTCGAGTGATTCTAGTGCTTGACGTCTGTCTTACATCTTCAATATTGACATAATTTCTCAGAGTATTATTGGAGTTCTAACTTAATGTAGTTAGGGGGCGGCCTGTTAGCCTACCCCTGAGTGTTATTGTTCTTATTGTACTGTTACCTTCTTTTCACTCTGGTCTGTAAAGCATTGTACTGCTGATCGATCAATAAAAATTATATAAAAAGATATATTTAGGTATTCATAGAAATGTGATTGTTTTGTTTATGTTACTTCTTGACTAGATGTAATCACACACACACACACACACACACACACACACACACACACACACACACACACACACACACACACACACACACACACACACACACACACACGGACACTACGTACTTGAACAATTTATTCTTCTAAAAATTTTTCGTTTTCCTTTATTGTGAAGATATCAGTTACACATTTGTAATGAACTTTCGGTATAAAAATGTTGTTTCAGATACGTTCCTCTACTTACTGTAGGAAGCAAAAACGAAAAAGAAAGGACAATTCTGTGATATAGTTTGATTTACAATATTCCAATGCATTATGCTTTGAAATTATTTCTCAAGGTACTTCTGTTTTTGGGCTGCGAATGTAAATATTAATTCTTTATGAGGATGCTTTGGTTTTTAATTCGTCGTTGCTGTTACATTGTCAGAGCCAATTCTCCACGCCCACACCGAACTGTCACTTAGCCAGCCAGTGGAAGAAAACACGTAGTGAAGTTTGGAATTCAATGCGACTTGCACGTCAAATATTCATGAGCCGTCACTGCCACTTGATGGAGTAATCATGGACTGGGTTCTCTATGTGTTCGTTGGATTCCTGGTCACATGGGACTAAAGGCGAGGCAGGTGTTAATGGCTTCTGGCTTATTGCACGACAAACACACACTGTTCAGAAATTCTGGTACATACAACGCCACAAATGAAATGTGTTTGTGTTTGACATTATTGTCTAATGTTTTGTTTAGGGGAAGGTCATCGACATCCAACGTTAGTTCAGAAAATTTGCTCGGTACCTTTTCGATACTTCGTTCGTGATTTTGTTATTTTTATTTTATTTCAAAATCACAAAATATTATTGCGGCAAGTAACACATACAAGTAACACCTGGATATTGCGGGTTGTGCGCAGTTTGTGGCGTTTGTGCGTTTTGAATCCAATGCGACTACTACAGGTCAGTGCTTGCATATGTTCCTTGAAGCTACGCAAGATATGAATGTCATAGTAAAGTCCGTTTACTCAACGCATGTGCAGTTCCGAGTCAAAGGAACCTGAGCCGCCCGCCCACTAATGACCGTCATAAATCTATCTCCACACTTCAGAAATGGAACACTGTCGTTGAGGACCAATAGCAACCCTGATTTTCTCGAAGTGACAGACGCATGTCTAGTCCACGTGGAGTCTCAGGTGCCAAAGTTCCAACTTCTAGTTGATCTGTTTCATTACGTGCAGAAATTCGTTGTGTGTCACAATGTGGAGACCGTAGGAGGAAAATGCAGTGGTAAATGCAAATGAAGTAGAGATAAATAATCAAAGTGAAGACAGTGTGAATAACTGGGCCGAATTATATTACTGGAAAAACCTAAAAAATAACAAAGTTATAACGGGAACTGTTTCTAAGCAAATTCAAGCGCTTGTTTTGAACACATATAAATATGTGCTGACAAATAATCTTGCTAAGGGGTCATGCAATGAACCTGATAAGTTCTGGATATTCACAGAAGTACAGTGAGAAATATTGTGACGAAAGGAATACCAAAGACGCCGATCAAGTGTGAAAACAAAAGGAAACGTTTCTCTAAAGTAGAAAATTTCACATGCGATTTAATTCATCGAGAAATTTATAGATTCTACGCAAAAGGGAGAGCGCCCACCTTAGACGAATTGGTTGCACATTTGCAAGAAATTTGTGATTTTCCTTATGGGCACTGCACTTTGTGCGGTCTCCTAAAGGAGCTGGGTTTCAAATACCGCACTTTGAATAAGATAAGGGTTTTATGGAATCCAGTAGACTTGTGTATATATATATATATATATATATATATATATTGTGACTTTGTGGGTTCGTGAAATGAAAAGTCTAATTTCACCACTCAAAAATGTTCTTTATTTCCACCGACTTACAGTTAAACACTTGCCAATTACACAAAATTACGTGCTGCACACAATTACAATTCACCAGTTCGTCCGTTACAATTTCACTTGTCCTCGCGATTACGTAAACTCCGATACACATACACAGTTACGTACAGTCTTCCGTTGCACAATCTTCTCGTTCATCAACACGTCACTGACTAACTCTTACACCAAGAACTGCGACTGTCTCCTCACTGACTCCTCGTGCACGACGTGTAGCTTATATAGGGTACGCTTGCCGATCTCGAAGGTTCCCCAGTAGATGAAAGATCCCGTAATTTCGAGAACACAGGTGGAACAGAAACAGACGGCACAATGATGTTTTTCTCCCGGCCATCGCCTGTCACCACTATAAGACAAACGAGGGGAGGGCGTGGCTAACACGGACCTCCCTTGCTGTCCGCTCCCAGCTGCTTCTATAGGGTGTTCCAACGCTCGCGTGACAATATACATATATATATATATATATATATATATATATATATATATATATATATATATATATATATATATATATATATATATATATATATGTCAAAACTAAGGAAGTTTTGCAGTAATGGACATAAGATTATTTATTTAGACGAAAACTCGTACGATACCCATGACGTACCGAGAAAGGTGGCAACCTTGCAGAACGGTCTGGGAGAAGGAGGGTCGGGGGTTGTAAAACGATTATAAGGGTTCGTCAAAGGTAGAAGCCGACGTGCACATGCTTTAACTAAACAGACTTTACACAAAAATGCATTGCTGTTTGTAGTGATGGAGCAAAAGCCATGGCTGGTGCGAAGAGTGGAGGAGGTTGAAGGCTGACGCGACACAACACGGCGCGCGTCAAACCTCCAAAATAGGACGCCTCGTCAACTTTCGAGGTCTTCCGCCGCCAGTTCGACAAGTGGTCACCAGAGGAAGAGGCGGCACAGCTAATAGCCAGCCTCCTGGGATGGGCCGTGGAAGTCCTAAACGCGGTCCGGACAGCGGTGGCTCCCAAGGATATCTGGGAGGCCCTGGAGAACCGTTTCGGGAACCACCGCCTAGCCGCAGCCTACCGCAGTCAGCTGAAGACAAGGTTGCAACAGTCAGGGGAGACGCTGCAGGAGTTCGTCCTGGCGATTGAGCAGCTGGCTAGCAAGGCCTTGGTTGACCTTCCGCCGGAGTTCGTATCCAGGGAAGCCACCTACGCCTTTGTCGACGGGGTAAATGTGAGGATCTACTCCCATTAGTCCTGGCCCCGTAGGACCTGAACCCGGGCCTCTCGGGTCTATTTACCGTAGGACAATACCTATTTTATAAACTACCCCCCCCCCGCCTGCACACGGCAGACAGGAGGGAAGTTGATACGCCACTTACGCGCCGGTCCTTAATGAACCAGCTACCAAAAAGCCTTGGTAGGACCGCCAGTGTCTAGCTCACCAGCTACTAGCTCTGCAGGCTAGTTCCCGGGACTTATGAGGCAACCCTCTACCCCCTGCGGGCGGCCGGTAGCCTGGCCGGAGGTACCCAATTGCCCGTGGGTGGCGGGAACACACTGCCCCCTCGAGTCCAACCCAATCCGAACGACTCCCCTACGGGATGGGCTTGGCATGTTCGGCCCAAGGTTTCTCTAGTAACGTCAGAGGTACCACGAGTGCTAGGGGTCCGCAGCGTCCGCACCTTGGCAGCTGAAAGGGACGAATCCCTCCCCCTACGGGGTGTCGACGGGGTACGAGACACCGAGATATGTCAGCGCCTAATGCTCGGCGACTACACAACCATCCACGGGGCGCTGACGACAGCATTGAGGATGGAGGTGGCCAAGGTGACAGCTATCCCGACGTCGAGAACGAGCAGTGTCCGCTACATCGGAGACAGAAGACCAGCCGAGGGACGCCGGCGAAGACCTAGTGGCCTGTGTTGGGGATGTGGACAAAATAAAATAAAATAAAATCTGAATATCATACCCCGACTCCTTGAAACTATACCGGGTCACACATTCAAATTTTACATTTATTATTTCTTAATAAAAATTACATTATTAATAATACATAATTGTTTCAGATTTCTACGACTACAAAAACTACAAAAACAAAGTTGATAAAACACAAAACAAAAACTACTACTACCTATAATACAACAAAATTTACTGGTAACCAGAAAATCTCTACTGAACACAATACTAATATTCTTTTAAATACTTAACCAAACATTACACATAAATTTAAATAACAAAAACTATACAAAACTACCAAAAAACCTACTGATAATTGCTGGAAGCCAGCAATTCTAATTTAAACTGAGAAAAATCTCAGCTAAATTTATTTTATTTATAACATATCTTTAGAAGTACTGGTAACCAGCACCTATTTTTAAATTAAACACAAGAATGATAGATTTATTTGTTCTTTTCTTATTTTAATCTTCTTAATTAAACATATAATTCAAAAAGAAATTTATATATTACATCTCTAATGTAGATGATGATTAAATATAATTTTAAACAACAATACATTATTTTAGTATTAACTATTAAGATGGATTGTGGACAGCCGGGACACCTGGAGAGAGACTGCCCACAACAGGAAGAGCAGCCGGGAAACGAGTAAAGCCCGTCGTGGCGAGGGTCACGTCGGCGCCATCACCACCATCCCCTCAGTGAGCGCCACAAGATAAATGAGTAGGCGTGATCTGAATGCCTCCTGTCCCCCACCCAGCTGCCAGTTGGTCCTGCCTTCCAATAATTGGGTGACAATATAAATGAACGTTTAATCACAGATTATTTAAAAAAAAAACTAAAAAGCCCATAGGTCAGGGACAGGTCGTCCACGGGAATCGAACCCGGCCTTCCGGAATGCGGGCTACAGATGAAAATGAACAATAAATCCCCGAAAAAGAAAGAAAATGACCGGAAAATGCATTGAAATGTTTAAAAATGAATTTATTATAAACATTTTAAAAAATGCTTTTTGATAACCTATATAAACCTAATATATCTAACGTACTTGTTCCAGAATGCACTTAATTTCCAATAAGCATCGTCTGTGACTACTCAGAAAACAGATGACTTTTCATCAAAATCCGGGCCCTAATTATAAATAATCCATGTTTGATTTTCTAAAAGGTTTTAGTTTCGCCCTTTTGGAAAGTAGAGGAAACAAAGGCATCTCTTCCTTGCTGAATAGAAGGCCACGTTGGAAGAAGCTCGAAAACAGAAGCTAAGAGCAAACAAAGCTAAAACACAAAAATAGAAAACACAAGCTATTTGCGATGTTATTTTCGAGGACAAGGGTAGACGTTTATGAGGTAAAGAGAGTATGTGTTGCAAAAATATAAAGAAAGACGCAAGGCCTTGGGGTTTACATCACTCCATTAGAACCGGCTCCTTAAATTTACTATCACGTTCCGCGTGGCTTTCGTCAATTCATTTAGCACATGGTTACGTCACGCTCTGTCTGTTTACTCCATTGATGAGTAATTACGTATTCCAGCGGAATTACTCGAGGCAGTGACGTACAACCGCGATGTTATCACAGCTTTCACATCTTCCGGCGCCGCTCACAGTGAAGGGGGCGTTTTAGCTTCCATGCCCAGATATTGCACTGAAATCATACAAATAAGTCCACCAAAAGTTTAATCATATAATATATAATGTTAATAGAGGTAAATATTTCCATAAATTGTTTTACAGCATATTTCTTGTGTAACGAGAACAGGGGAATACAGTAGACTTAAGGTGAGATGCTACGTCCTATTCGCCTATGTTAAAATATAAAAACAAGTTTCCTACACAAAGTTACGGAATTAAAAACAGACCTGAATCCTCCTAATTCTAAAGAAAACATTTTAATCAAAGAAAACCCAGTGACCTTTGAACCAATTAATATTCAATTAGATTTAGAACAAATAGTTACAAAATCTGAAACTTCCAAACCTGTACTAAAAGCACTAGCATTAGGAACTGTGAACAATAGATACCCACCTGAAGAATGGTTACATATCTACACAGATGGATCTAACTTGGACAACAACTCAGGAGCAGGAATTAAGTGTGCACTGTTCTCATTCTATCAACCAGCAGGATACCACACAACAAATTTTTATGCAGAAGTAACGGCTATTCATATTTCACTCCAACACCTTCTATACAGAATACATAAATTTAAAAATACTGTCATACTTTCTGACTCTAAAGCAGCATTATGTGCAATAAGTTCATATAAAATGAGGTCAATCCAAATTAAAGAATGTCACAAAATGATCCAACAACTTCAAAAACTAAAGAAAAGAATTATATTACAGTGGATACCTGCACATTGTGGAATTGCTGAAAAAGAATCAGCTGGTTTTCTTGCCGAAAAAGGTGCAAATTTAATTCAGAACAAAAGTAAAAACTTACCCTTTACATCCATAAAAAGATTAATAAAAAGAAAATATAAAAACAAACAAAACCAATCAATATCTAACAAAGCCAAAGATACAAATGGAACATTTTAATTCAAAATCCAGAAATTATTCCAGAAATCCCACGTAAAGCTGTAGTAGCAAATTTTATATTACTTACGGAACATGATTATTTGGCCAAACACTCACACAGAATAGGAATTTATACAAGTCAAAATTGTCCTCTGTGCAACAAAGAAGAGGAAATGACTGAAGAACATCTTTTAGCCTGTGAAGTCCTATCTGCCGGACACACTACACAGAAATATTGGAGAGCAAGAGAGCTAATGGCTTCATTGCCAAAGTCTAGCATTTGACAACAAAGAAGAGGAAATGACTGAAGAACATCTTTCAACCTGTGAAGCCCTACCTGCCGGACACACTACACAGAAATATTGGAGAGCAAGAGAGCTAATGGCTTCATTGCCAAAGCACAGCATTTGACAACAAAGAAGAGGAAATGACTGAAGAACATCTTTTAACCTGTGAAGCCCTACCTGCCGGACCCACTACACAGAAATATTGGAGAGCAAGAGAGTTAATGACTTCATTGCCAAAGCCTAGCATTTGACAACAAAGAAGAGGAAATGACTGAAGAACATCTTTTAACCTGTGAAGCCTTACCTGCCGGACCCACTACACAGAAATATTGGAGAGCAAGAGAGTTAATGACTTCATTGCCAAAGCCTAGCATTTGACAACA
The DNA here is from genome assembly GCA_030765055.1 of Mantis religiosa. Taxonomy (NCBI): domain Eukaryota; kingdom Metazoa; phylum Arthropoda; class Insecta; order Mantodea; family Mantidae; genus Mantis; species Mantis religiosa. The sequence continues at coordinate 31,999,709 of CM060947.1, forward strand.
AAGAAGAGGAAATGACTGAAGAACATCTTTTAACCTGTGAAGCCCTACCTGCCGGACCCACTACACAGAAATATTAGAGAGCAAGAGAGCTAATGGCTTCATTGCCAAAGCCTAGCATTTGATAACAAAGAAGAGGAAATGACTGAAGAACATCTTTTAACCTGTGAAGCCCTACCTGCCGGACCCACTACACAGAAATATTGTAGAGCAAGAGAGCTAATGGCTTCATTGCCAAAGTCTAGCATTTGACAACAAAGAAGAGGAAATGACTGAAGAACATCTTTTAAGTGAAGTCCTACCTGCCGGACCTACTACACAGAAATATTGGAGAACAAGAGAGCTAATGGCTTCATTGCCAAAGCATAGCATTTGACATCAAAGAAGAGGAAATGACTGAAGAACATCTTTTAACCTGTGAAGCCCTACCTGCTGGACTCACTACACAGAAATATTGGAGAGCAAGAGAGCTAATGGCTTCATTGCCAAAGTCTAGCATTTGACAACAAAGAAGAGGAAATGACTGAAGAACATCTTTTAACCTGTGAAGTCCTACCTGCCGGACCTACTACACAGAAATATTGGAGAGTAAGAGAGCTAATGGCTTCATTGCCAAAGCCTAGCATTTGACATCAAAGAAGAGGAAATGACTGAAGAACACCTTCTAACCTGTGAAGTCCTACCTGCCGGACCTACTACACAGAAATATTGGAGAACAAGAGAGCTAATAGCTTCATTGCCAAAGTCTAGCATTTGACAACAAAGAAGAGGAAATGACTGAAGAACATCTTTTAACCTGTGAAGTCCTACCTGCCGGACCCACTACACAGAAATATTGGAGAGCAAGAGAGCTAATGGCTTCATTGCCAAAGCCTAGCATTTGACAACAAAGAAGAGGAAATGACTGAAGAACATCTTTTAACCTGTGAAGTCCTACCTGCCGGACCCACTACACAGAAATATTGGAGAGCAAGAGAGCTAATGGCTTCATTGCCAAAGCCTAGCATTTGACAACAAAGAAGAGGAAATGACTGAAGAACATCTTTTAACCTGTGAAGTCCTACCTGCCGGATCCACTACACAGAAATATTGGAGAGCAAGAGAGCTAATGGCTTCATTGCCAAAGCCTAGCATTTGACAACAAAGAAGAGGAAATGACTGAAGAACATCTTCTAACCTGTGAAGCCCTACCTGCCGGACCCACTACACAGAAATATTGGAGAGCAAGAGAGCTAATGACTTTATTGCCAAAGTCTAGCATTTGACAACAAAGAAGAGGAAATGACTGAAGAACATCTTTTAACCCGTGAAGCTCTACCTGCCGGACCCACTACACAGAAATATTGGAGAGCAAGAGAGCTAATGGCTTCATTGCCAAAGTCTAGCATTTGACAACAAAGAAGAGGAAATGGCTGAAGAACATCTTCTAACCTGTGAAGTCCTACCTGCCGGACCCACTACACAGAAATATTGGAGAGCAAGAGAGCTAATGGCTTCATTGCCAAAGTCTAACACATGAAAACAACAACAAAATATACAACTTGATGACACGTTTTTACTGAAACTATTACAAGCACATACATGAAAATTTTATAACATATTATGTGATCCTTAGAGAAGCTACTGATCTACAATGGAGCTTGTATTATAGTTTCTAGCAATTTATATATATTGTCACCCGAACGTCGGTCCCTATAGAACCGGCCGAAAGTAGGCCAGACGGGAAGCATTCAGGCCACGCCTACCCGTTTGTCTCGTGTCACTAACTGAAGGGATGATTAGGAGAGCGGTACGAGCCCTGTACCCTCTCTTTCCTCTCCCAACAGACGTCTGGAAACCTCGGGATAATTGTGCGCTTCGCGAACCTTCCAGAAACGGCAATCTTCCCTATATAAGGCCTGCAGTTGGCGAGTCAGTTCAGTTCTTGGCGAGCAGCCGTGAGGAGCGCCGGGTGAGTGAACGGACCGAAAGACTGTGAACGTGCATCGGAGGAGTTTTACGTAATTGCGAGTGCAGAGTGGACCTGTGACAGACGAACTGGTGAATTGTAATTGTGTGCGCTACGTAATTCTGTGTAATCGGCAAGTGTTTCAACTGTAATTTGGTGGAAATAAAGAACATTTGGAGTTTGTGCAATTGGACTTTTAATTTCACAAACCCACAAAGTCACATTATTTTCTGTTCCATTATTTTTTATTAATTTTTAGCATTAAAAACATCATAACATGCAGTTTATTAATTAAGTTACTGTGTTTGTACATCCACAGCATTTCTTAAGTTACTTTTATAATATGTAAAATGTATATGTACATATCTCCAATATTTTCTGAGAAAATGGGGCAAATGTTTAAAAAAACTTAATTTTGAGGAAAACAGTCTTAAGTTTCCAATAAGAACTATAGCTTACAACTTACTCTGGAGGTTGATTAAAACATCTTTATTGTTTTCATATAGTAACACAGCTTCTTTGACAGCAGTTCTCATGTATTTTTCTAAAACCTATTGCAGGCTATTTCCAAAAAGTGTTGTATATTTGAAACACCTTGTAGGGTAATTTTGCAAGCTTCATAACCCCACACAATATTTTACCAGCTCCAAGTCCCTTGCCAATGCATCTTAGCCCATAAACAAGTCTCTCATTGTTTTCATAGAGATCACTATTAGCACACTATTGTGAAGAACAAAATGTTTCAGAACTACAATTCAGGTATTTATTCCCTATACCAGTACTTGCACGCGATTCTACTTGTAACCTAACCTCACAACCACATATGCTGCATGACACAGTTTCTTCTAGCACTCGTCTTAAAATGCCTAACTCTATCACAGTATTACATGAGTACAATCTTCACCACAGTTTATATATCGCCTGTGGTGCCGTATGTAGTAAAAGCGGGCGTTAAACACTACACATTTCACTTACCACAGTTTATATTTACATTTGTTTGTAACTTCCTTTTCGAAGCACTTGGGGCTGTTGCACTTGGTAGACTTCCACATGGATGAGTATCATTTTCATTGACTTCTACAACAAGGATTGCCCCTTTTCTTACGTTTCTGAAAAAGCCTTTAGGTTTTGTCATCTTCTTACACAACTACACTTTCAATTAGATAAATACTACAGGGACTGACAAACAAAACACGAGCCATAGCCACAGAATAACAAAACCAGGGAATCATTACTTCTAACGATGATAGAATAAAGAAGACGATATCCATGCCAACATACGCAGCAACAATTACTCTAAAAACAAGCTCTTTCGCAGGCTTCTAGATGAAACAGTTCTGAACTTACTCCAAATTTTGTAAATAGAGGCACAGTAAGCTAATAAATTGACAGCTATTAGTATATTCTTAAAGTTTGTTTAAGTAGACTTTTAATTATAGTACATGACTATACTTTATACCAAAATGTGTAAAAAAATGTGAACTATTTAACAAGGCAAAACATATAATTTTTTTTCTTCAATTTTTGCGTATCGTCTCACCTTAAATGATAGAACTATAGCGTGGGGTAGCGTGTCTGCCTCAATTTCAAGAGCGCTCGAGTTCGATTCAGTTAGGTTTAATATTAATTTATCAACAGTTTTATTTGCGAATATATCTACACTCTCGTTCGTACTTCCAAAGTCTAGAGATGATGGCGAATATTTCCTCGCTCTCCAGCCGGGAACCGAACGTGTAATATCCATCTAATATGTGTTTCAAATGGAAAGAGTTCTCACCTGTAGCGAATCAGATGCGTTAGAGCCTTCAGCGTTGCCACCTCGTTATCACTACTCGTTTTATATTTCCCTCTCTCTCGCACATTTGCGAGTGTTAGTGGCGCTAGACGTAAGGGAACGCAAACTGAATTTTCCAAAGTTTTATAATAATGCAGTCGTTGAAATCAGAATTGAAACATACATATTCGTATATTACGTAAATGTTTTAAATACTTAGTTGAAAGTTAATTATAGTTTATGAATTACTTATTTGTCTAATCCAACGAAAATACCAGCGGTACATCCGTGTAGCTGTGAATGTTACATTAAGAGATAATTCGTCATTGTCATTGTCTTCATCGTCTGAGTGCTGCAAATTTATGATGATAGGTTCCAAAATCTCGCTACGTGCTATTTCTTTCCAAAAGTCGTCTTCTTGTAGTTTATCTGATGTCTCACGTAGTTTTCCCAGTCTTGTTGTGTTCCTTGTCAGTTTCTTCGTGAATAAGTCGTTCAACGTCAGTCAGTTTAAAAATATTATTTCTGTTTGCAACATAATTTGAGCCCACATTAACTCTATTGGATTGTTCTAGCAGTAGTAAGGGGGGGGGGGGGAGGTTGACCGTGTCTCATTGATCCAGCTGATACACTTTTTCATGGAAGAGTAACTGAATAATGCTGCTTTGAACTCTCTAGAGTAAATAGAGATTACGAACCATTCATAAACAAAGATATAATGTGACCAGACATGTTCTGTCAGACTGGCAAGAAGTGTATTGTTTCCTCTCATCGAATTTAACAAACACCTTGGCTTATTCAAAGTACATATTTCTTTTGTCACGTCATGTCAAATGTTAACGTTTCAGTTCTGAGTAATTTCAAATATACGTTCACACATACACGTCAAGCAATATTCATTACAGTGCTTACGTCACAATGCATTGTTATAATGTAATGGTATCTACTTTACTTATTTGTATTAGGAAAACTATTTGAGCTAAAATATGGGATTTTTGCGGTTATGTTAGATACATTACTCTCTACCTTTTTCGTGGAACCCTTTTTGCAAAATCTGAATTTTTGTCTTAGCGCGAACAGTATTTATTAGAGATTCATTAGTTTGGCGCTCACATAGGGGAAATGCAATACGACAATACCGGAGGACTCCGATTGCTTGCTCACCTAGCAGCGCTCAAGGACAAACACCTTCCCATTTGAAACACATAATAGTGTCACCCGAAGGTCGGAACTCCCTATAGAACCGGCCGGCAGTAGGGCCAGACGTCCTCCAAAGTTAAGTCATATCGGACGATGAATGAAATGGGTGAAATGATGCTCAAATGTGTCCAGGGTACATGGAGCTTAGAGTTACCTGACATTCGTCTATCAGGATAAGGGAAACCCCCGGGAAAAACCTTATCCAGGTAACTCACCCTGACCGAGATTCGAACTCGGGACTCTTGAACGTGAGGCAGACACGCTACCATCTACGTTACCGAGGCTGGCGCCAGACGGGAAGCATTAAGACCACGCCTACCCATTTGTCTCGTTTCACTAACTGAAGGGATGATTAGGAGAGCGGCGCGAGCCCTGTACCGTCTCTTTCCCCTCCCAACAGACATCTCGAAACCTCGAGATAATTGTGCGTGCTGCGAACCTTCCAGAAACGGCGATCTTCCCTATACAGGATGTTACAAAAAGGTACGGCCAAACTTTCAGGAAACATTCCTCACACACAAATAAAGAAAATATGTTATGTGGACATGTGACAGGAAACGCTAAATTTCCATGTTAGAGCTCATTTTAGTATTTCTCTTAAAATGTAAATTGAAATCATTCGTGCAGACAATTGTCAAAATACCCCATTGTGGTTCATGCACGATGGAGCTCCTGCACATTTCAGTCGAAGTGTTCGTACGCTTCTCAACAACAGATTCGGTGACCAATAGATTGGTAGAGGCGGACCAATTCCATGGCCTCCACGCTCTCCTGACCTCAACCCTCTTGACTTTCATTTATGGGGGCATTTGAAAGCTCTTGTCTACACAAGCCAGGTACCAAATGTAGAGACTCTTCGTGCTCGTATTGTGGACGGCTGTTCTCCAGGGCTGCATCAGCGCATCAGGGATTCCATGCGACGGAGGATGGATGCATGTAACCTCGCTAACGGAGGACATTTTGAACATTTCCTGTAATAAAGTGTTTGAAGTCACGCTGGTACGTTCTGTTGTCGTGTTTCCTTTCCATGATTAATGTGATTTGAAGAGAAGTAATAAAATGAGCTCGAACGTGGAAATTAAGTGTTTCCGGACACATGTCCGCATAACATATTTTCTTTCTTTGTGTGTGAGGAATGTTTCCTGAAACTTTGGCCGTACCTTTTAGTAACATTCTGTATAAGGCCTGTAGTTGGCGAGTCAGTCAGTTCTTGGCGAGCAGCCGTGAGGAGCGCCGAGTGTGTTATCTGACCGGAAGACTGTGAACGTGCATCAGAAGAGCTGTACGTAACTGTGAGCGTGCAGTGGACCTGTGACTGACGAACTGGTGAATTGTAATTGTGTGCATTACGTAATTCTGTGTAATCGGCAAGTGTTCCGACTGTAATTCGGTGGAAATAAAGAACATTTTTGAGTTGTGCAATTGGACTTTTAATTTCACGAACACGTAAAGTCACAATACGTTCACAATCTTTCAAGTTATACTGAATGTTTGTTTATAAAAACCTGACTCCTTCGATCTTATAAACAAACCGATCCTTTCGTTATCGCTACCAGTAGCAATGTTTAGAGGACTGAACCTACTGCTGCGATAAACCTTGGTTGGAATTGAAGTGATTCTGCATCCAGGTCTACTATTCGTTGAGGAAATACAGTTTCAAGTATAAAAGGCAAATTTCATGGTCACGGTTGTGTACTAAGTTGTTCGCAAGAAAATAATTTTTTGCTGAAATATGATTTAAATAAGAAATACTCAGAAAAAAATGGCTCGAGAAGGGCGCCAGGAAATCATATTTTGGGCGCCATGGTGCCCGCGGGCGCCGCGTTGTACGGGACTGGTTTACACTCGCGTTCGCACTTCCAAAGTCTAAAGATAATGGCGAATATTCCCTTACACTCCAGCCGGGAACCGAACCCGGGAAATCCATCTAGTACCCTAACCACCAGACCTCAGAAGCAATCTCTCTTGCTTTCCAGTCAATTTCAATCAAATTTGGAATGTATCCTCAAGCTTTATCCAAACTTTTGGCATACATAATTTCAATTTCTCACGTATAATAATTCTCTTTAAACAATTTTAATATTAGGAACAAACCCATCTAATGTTTAATTATGTATCGGTTTCCACCGGAAACATGCAACGACAGGTTCTATTGAACAATTCAAAACGTCAACAAAAGGATATGTGCCACAAAAATTATTTGAAATAAACTCTCTTTTAACCCTTTAATGTATGGTGTTGGCATGGCAACATTAGACTGTATTCAGCTTCAAAAATGTTTTAGCGCAGTTCTTTTGTTATTATTACATTGTACCGGCCTTTGTCAATAATACACACACAATTTTGAATAGTTTGAATTGTAAATATTATATTATTTTTATAATTATGAGGAAAGTTCAATAAGTAATGCAAGGACATGTATTTTTTCGGCCAATTTTGGTTGGAAAAACCTGACATTTCTTGTGGAACATTTTCAAACACTTCCGCTTTGTCTCGTAAACTTCCATTGACTTCCGATAGGTGACAGTGCTATACGGAGCTTTTAAAATGGCGTCTGTAATGGAGGTGCGTTCCAACAACGGGCAGTGATAGAGCTTCTTTTGGCCGAAAACCAGCGCAACTTAGATATTCATAGGCGCTTGCAGAATATTGTCACCTAATTATCGGAAGACACGGCCAGCTAGCAGCTGGGTGGGCGACAGGAAGCATTTAGGCCACGCCTACCCATTTATCTTGTAGCGTTCACTAAAGGGGATTTTGAGGAAAGTGTCACTGGTCGCTGGCTGCCTCTTTCCCCTCCCCCTGACGTCTGGAACATTCGGGATGACTTTTCTAGCCGCGAGGGTTCCAGAAACAGCGATATTCCTATATAAGGACTCCAGTGGACGAGTCAGTTCAGTTCTTGGCAAGCAGCCGTGAAGAGCGCCATGCTAGTGAACGGACTGGAAGACTGTGTACGTGTATCAGAGGAGTTATACGTAATTATGAGTGTGGAGTGGACCTGTGACAGACGAACTAGTGAACTGTAGTTGTGTGCGCTAAGTAATTCTATGTAATCGGCAAATGTTCCAACTGTAATTCGGTGGAAATAAAGAACATTTTGAGTTTGTGTATTTGAACTTTTAATTTCACGAACCCACAAAGTCAATATCTACGGTGATCTGGCAATGGACAAAAGCACGGTGAGTCGTTGGGCAAAGCTTGTGTCGTCATCACCACAAGGTCAAGCAAAACTGATCTCCCGCGTGCTGGGCGGCGACTCCTGCAACGTT
>CM060947.1:32008899-32011399 GCA_030765055.1 Mantis religiosa
TAGGGCGGGTGCTGCGCACTGAAGTCAGCCGACAGGACCATCAAACTCCATGCCGCCGCTGCTGTGCCTACGGGCATGCAGACGACTCCTGTGCAGCCGAGCCTAAGTGCCACTACTGCGGTGCTTCCAGCCTCACATCGGTCTGCAGAGAGCACGACCTCCGCCGACGTCGCCGCTACTGTGCCTCCTGCGGAGGGCACAGCCACTTCACCTGGCAGGCGCTATGCCCCCTGCATCCCTGCAGGAAGGCAACGCCTGTCCCTCTTGCGCCGCCAACCACTCAGCAGCAGTTGAGTGCTCAGCCTCAACAAATTCACCAACAGCCGGCAACACCGAACTACACCACAAATCAGGAGCTGCTCAGGGAGCAAGTTCGGAGCGTAGGGGAGACTGTTCGGACTCTGGTCGTTATGGCCAAGCTCACCAACATGGAGGAACTTCTCACAGGGCTCTGGACTTCATCTGCGCAGCAAGCCACATCACACACAAATATCAGTTCAGAGCTCGCAGAATTGCCTGAGGATATAGAGGAGAAGCATCAATTCTCCATTAAACAACGCGACACACATACATTCATGCTCCGAAGACTCGTCAAGGAGGAAATGGCGGGCCTCCAAACGAAGTTCGATGGACCAAACACAAGAGGTCGACACCAACCGCCGCAGAGACCCTACAATTCCTCATCCACTACCAAACAAGAGCGCTCCTAATACGCAAGGGCGTAAGCAGGGCCTTGGTCATGCTTACGTCCTGCCGCCACCCTCACCTTGCACCTGGCCTCGGCCGGGTTAATATATCCCTTCCTAGAATTCGCAGGTGCTACAGCGGTACTGCCACAGCACCACTTCTGAATACTCACCGGTGGAGATTTTTTAGTGGGTGGGGCTGGTGGTTTGATTCCACCAGTAGAGTCCCACACTCCAATCCCAGGGTAATCACCTATTTTGAGTCACTTTCTGGTTGTGTTCTTCAATTGTTCTCCGATATGCACTGTCCATCTGCTTTGCAAAGTGAGATTTGTAGTGGACAACACGGCGCTGGGGCGGGTTTTCTCCGGGATCTCCGGTTTCCCCCGCCATCTCATTCCACCGGTGCTCCATCTTCATCTCATGTATCATCAGTGCCACCGCCTGCGGTGCCGTATGTAGTAAAAGTGGGCGTAAAACACTACACATTTCATCTGCTTTGCTATATTTACATTGCCAAACATAGCAAAACTGTGTTTTTCATGTGCAGTTTTTAAGTTACGTGTTTTTAGCGCGATCATGAAGATGATGCAAAGCATTCACGCCATGTTTTGTCCACGGATCTTCACCGCCAAAGAGAACGCAAGGAAAGCAAAACAGGTTATTTTTAATATTACAACCACACATCAAATTATATTTCTCATATACATTGTTGTTAAAGTTCCTGTTCAAATATCTTGTTTTTGTTTTGACTACCTATGTGATTTTTATATTTGGCGTGGGACTTCCAAGTCGCTTATTTTCGGTTTTTTCTTCTAAGCTCATTTTTAAAAAGGATGTGATTATGGAATTCATTGTTTCTCCTTATATAACACAATATACTTGTATTTGAATAAATCACTCTTATTCACTACTCAAAGCACGACACAGCTAACAAAACACGGCACAAAAAAATGTGGCTATGCTCTGGTAGGTAATAGTAATCTGTGGTAATAGTTGACCGATGCGAACATTTAATATAAGAATAATAGATGACGCTGAAAACAGAAGGTGAAGGCTTGGCATTCACTATTCTCTGGCTGCTAGGTTAACCAACCTTATGTAGCCATAAGCCCCACCCTTCGGCACACCCTAGGTTCATCCTGCCCTATACCTCCCCATTGTATACCAGTGGTTTGCAACTGAGAGTGAACTACTTGGCACCTGCAAACAATACAGCGCGCTGAGGGCCACTGCACTAGACAAGGTCGAACTGAACGCCAAATGGAACATGCCCTTGCATTAAAGGGAGACCGAGCATTTTGGTTGTAGCGCAAACATGCTACCCCATTGAGAAGCCGCCCCTGGCCTGTGCTATCCCATAAATTTGGAAGATTCTGAACTCATCTTTGAAGTACACACACATACACACACACACAAACACACGCACACACACACAAACACACATACACACACACACACACATTTTCTAAAAGTGGTCTTTCATTTATTTTATACAAAGGAAACATTTTCAACGAAATTTCAATACGCATGGAACTTTGAGATAAAGAAAGTAAAAATGAAAATGGGCCACCATTTCAGTCCTTAACTGTACTACATTGTGATGGAGAAATTATCTGGTTCAGCTTAGCAGCAACTCTCTCCTTTGGTGTTCCAACCCTACATCCCCCATCCCTTGAAATAAACTCAAAACCCGGGGGAGAATAAACGCTTACAGTGACTTAACCTCAGAAATTGCTCAAGTTCACAAGTGCTAGTGGAAGATTCCTTTGAGGCACGCCCTTATGTCCACTTTATCAAGCTGCCTTAGGGGT
>CM060947.1:32016399-32211399 GCA_030765055.1 Mantis religiosa
CATCTCATTCTTTGATATTCATGGAATGGTTTATCAGCATGTTGTACCTGCACACACATCAGTAACTGGAGAATACTACAGGGATGTCCTGAAAACATTGGAAGTCTATATCAGACGCCAAAGGCCACATTTCCGTGAAGCAGACTGAATGCTGCACCACGATAATGAGCGGCCGCATATTGCCAATGCTGTTGCTGAATATCTTGCAAAAATCAACGTGAAGAGCATCCCTCACCCTCCCTATACTCCCTATATTCCCTGACTAGAAGAAATGCCTTCGTGGGAGGCATTATCCAACATCAGAAGCAGTGGTGGAGGCTGCGGAGGCGATTTTGAATGATCTCTCAAAAATTTGTTACAGTATGTCTTTGAAGACTGGCAGAAACGCTGGGACAAGTGCATCGCATTCAGGGGAGACTATTTTGAGAAGGACCATCAAAATTATGAGGATGAGTAAGGGTACATTGTTATAAAATGTGATCTTTCATTATTGAAGCGTCCTGATAAATGTTCAACCTAGCATTTGTTTTGTATGCAAGGAAAATATCGAAATAAAAACCCCTTAGCCAGATTGTTGTGCTGTGACTGATCGAAACCGGGTTCAGTACAGGCGACACTACGTATAGGCAATTTTTGCAATAGGAAGCTTGGCATGCTACAGGAAACAATGTGTTTGACTTTGTGTAACGAGAGACAGCTCGTATCCTGTAACTCCACCCAGCAACATGATAATCTAATTAGATGCTAGTGACGGTAACAGGCGGTGACAACAAAACAATCATCCAAATTAGTTTACTTGACACTCGAGTAGACCAACAAACTGCGACGTTTTTACCAATTTTTGAGACGAGAACGGTTTAGAGGAAATTGGACTCCATTGTATTCAGTAGAATCGAAATTTGTTTTCCCTAATGATAACTGGCAGTAATGGCCATTGCATTGTGTTGCTTATATTTTCATCTCTGTGGAATCGCATCTCGTGGCAAGATCGTGTAATATCCGAATGTCACTCACAAACGGAAATCAAACCGTGTAACTGTGAACATTGGCTACGAAAAATTATAAAAGATAACCATTTTTGGCAAGTAATTGTTCTTTCACACTATCCGTGTGTAGGACGCGCTATGAAATGATAGAGTCAAACTGAAAAATTCAATGCCATAGCCGGGATTTGCACCACGGATTTTCTGGTCTCTGTCCAGCCGCTCTAACCATTGAGCTACTATGTCCAACGTGCCAACATCACATTAAACTCTCCAACTGACTCGTTTTTTTTTCCGGTAAACCCCTAGAAGTTGTCATAAACACATGAGACAACTACCTTAATGACGACTTACTATGCTGTAAGTACTTTAAGGCCCGGACTTTATAGTAAACCACTAGGAGTTCTCATAAACACATGAGACAACTACCTTAATGACGACTTACTATGCTGTAAGTACTTTAGGTCCGGGCTTTATAGTAAACCACTAGGAGTTCTCATAAACACATGAGACAACTACCTTAATGGCGACTTACTATGCTGTAAGTACTTTAAGGCCCGGGCTTTATAGCAAACCACTAGGAGTTCTCATAAACACATGAGACAACTACCTTAATGACGACTTACTATGCTGTAAGTACTTTAAGGCCCGGGCTTTATAGTAAACCACTAGGAGTTCTCATAAACACATGAGACAACTACCTTAATGACGACTTACTATGCTGTAAGTACTTTAAGGTCCGGGCTTTATAGTAAAACACTAGGAGTTCTCATAAACACATGAGACAACTACCTTAATGACGACTTACTATGCTGTAAGTACTTTAAGGCCCGGGCTTTATAGCAAACCACTAGGAGTTCTCATAAACACATGAGACAACTACCTTAATGACGACTTACTATGCTGTAAGTACTTTAAGGCCCGGGCTTTATAGTAAACCACTAGGAGTTCTCATAAACACATGAGACAACTACCTTAATGACGACTTACTATGCTGTAAGTACTTTAAGGTCTGGGCTTTATAGTAAAACACTAGGAGTTCTCATAAACACATGAGACAACTACCTTAATGACGACTTACTATGCTGTAAGTACTTTAAGGCCCGGACTTTATAGTAAACCACTAGGAGTTCTCATAAACACATGAGACAACTACCTTAATGACGACTTACTATGCTGTAAGTACATTAAGGACCGGGCTCTATAGTAAACCACTAGGAGTTCTCATAAACACATGAGACAACTACCTTAATGACGACTTACTATGCTGTAAGTACTTTAAGGTCCGGGCTATATAGTAAACCACTAGTAGTTCTCATAAACACATGAGACAACTACCTTAATGACGACTTACTATGCTGTAAGTACTTTAAGACCCGGGCTTTATAGTAAACCACTAGGAGTTCTCATAAACACATGAGACAACTACCTTAATGACGACTTACTATGCCGTAAGTACTTTAAGTCCCGGGCTTTATAGTAAACCACTAGGAGATCTCATAAACACATGAGACAACTACCTTAATGACGACTTACTATGCTGTAAGTTCTTTAAGACCCGGGCTTTATAGTAAACCACTAGGAGTTCTCATAAACACATGAGACAACTACCTTAAAGACGACTTACTATGCTGTAAGTACTTTAAGGCCCGGGCTTTATGGTAAACCACTAGGAGTTCTCATAAACACATGAGACAACTGCCTTAATGACGACTTACTATGCTGTAAGTACTTTAAGGTCCGGACTTTATAGTAAACCACTAGGAGTTCTCATAAACACTTGAGACAACTACCTTAATGACGACTTACTATGCTGTAAGTACTTTAAGTCCCGGGCTTTATAGTAAACCACTAGGAGTTCTCATAAACATATGAGAAAACTACCTTAATGGCGACTAACTATGCTATAAGTACTTTAAGGTCCGGACTTTATAGTAAACCACGGAGTTCTCATAAACACATGAGACAACTACCTTAATGACGACTTACTATGCTGTAAGTACTTTAAGTCCCGGGCTTTATAGTAAACCACTAGGAGTTCTCATAAACATATGAGAAAACTACCTTAATGGCGACTAACTATGCTATAAGTACTTTAAGGTCCGGACTTTATAGTAAACCACGGAGTTCTCATAAACACATGAGACAACTACCTTAATGGCGACTTACTATGCTGTAAGTACTTTAAGGCCCGGGCTTTATAGTAAACCACTAGGAGTTCTCATAAACACATGAGACAACTACCTTAATGACGACTTACTATGCTGTAAGTACTTTAAGGTCCGGGCTTTATAGTAAACCACTAGGAGTTCTCATAAGCACATGAGACACCTACCTTAATGACGACTTACTATGCCGTAAGTACTTTAAGACCCGGGCTTTATAGTAAACCACTAGGAGTTGTCATAAGCATATGAGACAACTACCTTAATGACGACTTACTATGCTGTAAGTACTTTAAGGTCCGGGCTTTATAGTTCACCACTAGGAGTTCTCATAAACACATGAGACAACTACCTTAATGACGACTTACTATGCTGTAAGTACTTTAAGGCCCGGACTTTATAGTAAACCACTAGGAGTTCTCATAAACACATGAGACAACTACCTTAATGACGACTTACTATGCTGTAAGTACTTTAAGCTCCGGACTTTATAGTAAACCACTAGGAGTTCTCATTAACACATGAGACAACTACCTTAATGACGACTTACTATGCTGTAAGTACTTTAAGCCCCGGGCTTTATAGTAAACCACTAGGAGCTCTCATAAACACATGAGACAACTACCTTAATGACGACTTACTATGCTGTAAGTACTTTAAGGCCCGGACTTTATAGTAAACCACTAGGAGTTCTCATAAACATATGAGACAACTACCTTAATGACGACTTACTATGCTGTAAGTACTTTAAGACCCGTGCTTTATAGTAAACCACTAGGAGTTCTCATAAACACATGGGACAACTACCTTAATGACGACTTACTATGCTGTAAGTACTTTAAGCTCCGGGCTTTATAGTAAACCACTAGGAGTTCTCATAAACACATGAGACAACTACCTTAATGGTGAGTTACTATGCTGTAAGTACTTTAAGCCCCGGACTTTATAGTTCGGACCACTATTAGGTACATTTAATGGAAATTAATTGTTCTTTCAAACTAGCCGTGTGTAGGACGCACTATGAAAGGATAGAGCCAGAGTGAAAAATTCAATTCAATTCAGTGCTTCTGGAATATCCGTGGTTCAAATCCCTGCTATGGCATTGAATTTTTCAGTCTTGTTTCCTCTCTCCTCTCTCTTCTCCCTTACCTCCATTCCTACTTCCCTCCCTCCTTTCTTCCTCACCCTTCCTCATTTACCTCCTGTTTCTTTAAGTTTTGAAATCTTTAATAATATTTTTCTGTCTTGTTTTGATTCGAAAGCTCAGCCAATAAGCAGACTCCCGCAGATTTGCAGAAAGGTTGTGACTTTGAAAGCAAAAATCACTTACTAAGAGCGTGAAGAGGGAATACTTAGAGTAGTGAATGGACCACAGCTTCCCGGAAGCATTAGTTATTAATAGAACACCGAGCAAAATGGCACGGACTCAAATCCGCTTACGCTCATACCTTTTCTTCAAAATGTTTTTTTTTTATATTTTTATTATTTAATGAAAGATAAAATGTATATTTCCAGTGGAAAGGCGACATCAAATTTTTGGGTGCAATGCAGTACCAAGTGTAGAGTGACACACACCGTCAGTGCTGACGTGGATTGGATATAAACTCCCGCCAGAAATGAACAGCAGGCACTGTCTTGTGAAATCCCCGTCAATTGTTAGCACGTGACGTAATTACAGATATAAAAATAAAGTTGAATGCAGGTGTAATGTGTGACGTGAGCTCATAAATTCTGTAGCAGATCCTTCTTCATACGACTTTTCAGGAATGCGGGTTGTCGCAGCGGTCATACAACCTCCTGTCGTGAAGTCGTGACCCTGCTTTATGCAAGGTCGTAACTACTCATCAAGTCAATTTAACACTTACGTCACTTTACCATTCAGCAACGAACAAGAAGCAAATAAAAGTAATTTCTCTGAAACCTTTCAGAATAGCTATATCGTTGGCTCTCATGCTACGGTCAAATCCCGAGGCTTTCTCACGATGTGACTTTCAAGGTCAGTACAGCGCCGCTTTTGAACATTTCACTACCGCTTCTGTCTCCTGTATCTATTTTGTGTATTCCACCTGTAACAGTTTACTGTGAAAGACTATTTAGCATAGCAGGACTCATATGTGACAGAAAAAGAAGTAGACTTGACCCCGAAAGAGTGAGAAGGCTAGTATTTTTTAACAAAAACTTATAAAAAAGAGTGTTTTGTTTTTAAATGTCTAATGTAGAGTTTAAAATTTTATAGTCATTATACAGTTCTCCCAGAATTCTACAGAGTGACATATCCGAGGGTTGTGCAATAAAGAATGATCAAAGCTTTTTTTTTTTTTTAACGTATCTTTGCTCATCCTCATAATTTTGACGGTCCTTCTCAAAATAGTCTCCCTTGAATGTGATGTACTTGTCCCAGCGTTTCTGCCAGTCTACAAAGACATGATGGAAAACATTTTTGAGAGATCCTTCAAAATCGCCTCCGCAGCCTTCACCACTGCTTCTGATGATGGATAATGCCTCCCACGAAGGCGTTTTTTCAAGTTATAAAATAGAAAAAAGTCACATGGGGCTAAATCCGGACTATAGGGAGGGTGAGGGATACACTTCATGTTGATTTTTGCAAGATATTCAGCAACAACATTGCCATATGCGGCTACGCATTATCGTGGTGTAGCATCCAGCCTGCTTCATGGAAATGTGGTCCTTTGTGCCTGATATGGACTTGCAATGTTTTCAGGACATCCCTGTAGTATTGTCCAGTTACTGATGTGTGTGCAGGTACAACATGCTGATAAACCATTCCATGAATATCAAAGAATGAGATGACCATAACTTTCCCAGCAGAAGCAACCACTTTTGCTTTTTTGGGAGTAGGTAATGAAGGAGATTTCCACACTGAGCTTTGCTGTTTGCTCTCAGGATCAAAATGATGTAGCCAAGTTTCATCAGCAGTGATTACGTTTGAAAGAAACTCCGGATATTCCTCTAACATCAACTTTAACTGCAAGCAGACCTGCATGCGAATGTCCTTTTGTTCGGGAATCAACAGTCTTGGAACATATCGCGCACAAACACGTCTCGTGTGTAATGTTTCTGTCACCAACGTGTGGGTGGCACCCAATGAAATGTTCAGTATTTCAGAAAGTGATCTTAAGGTAATTCGTCGATCCTCTCTCACAATGGCAGCAGCAGTGTTGATGTTTTCTTCCGTAAATTTGTTCAGACGAAAGCAGAATTTCAAAGCCGCATATTGTTCCTCGCGTGTTACCTCCATTGCAGCGGTAGGTGATACTGAACATGTCTGAACTTGCCTAGTTCTCACAGGCGGGAACCAAGAGTACCAACAATGAAACTACTACGGCGTGTTTGTTTCACATTAAGCTAACTGAATATAATAAGTTTGAATTTTAGTGCGAAAAATTTTGACCGTAAAAAATTATGATCATTGTTCATTGAACAGCCTTCGTAGAGCTGACATATTTCTTTTGTTAATTGTTTCAAAATAAATTATGTTAGCGACAAATTATTATACCTAAAATATAGAATTTTCGGACATTATTTACCTCTATAACAAATGTTGAAATTTGTTCCATCCTGCATAAGACACAACTCAACACGTCGTTCCACGTTACTGGTCACTCGTTGGAGGACTCTGATGTTAATAACTTGAATCTCGTATGTGATGTTGTACTTCAGATCGTCCAATGTCTGGGGTCGTGTGACGTAAACCTTGTATTTTAAGTAAACTTATAGTTTAAGTCCGGCGATGTCAAATCTGAAGATTTCGGTGGCCATAGGTTTCTGGAAATTAGTTCCATGGATTCATTTGATGTATGACGTGTAGCGCCATCTTGTTGAAAATATCTTTGACTCAGCTCTACTGGTCCAGTTGCTCAACAAACTCCATGAAAATTAGTCGGTACTCTGCAGTGTTCAGTCTGATTTAAAATGAAATAAATTGGTCCCTCTCTTCTCTGTACGGATATTGCATACCAAACTCCGACTTTTACCGAGTGCATAGGTACTTCATGGATGACGTGTGGATGGCGTGACTTCTGTGTGTTCACATAACCGGATAAATGGAGCCATGCTTCATCTGTGAACCATGTGATAGACCATATGGCAGGATTTTGTACAATAAACGTCTAAAACCAACGACAATAATTCATTCTTTTATTCCTTATCTAGTTCCTGTAGCTGATGACCAACCCTAACCCTATATGGCTTTAGTCCTGCACTTTTCGCAGCTCTCTGACACATTGAGTAAGTGTACTCTGTCTCCTGCGACAAACGTCTTAATGATATTTTGGGTGACTGCTCCAGTCATGGTCTTACGTCAACAACAAACGTGGGAAGTCTAGATGAACGATGCTTGAGATCCAGTTGGTTCCAATTTGTTTACCATTCGCAGTATTTTGTTTCTTTTGAGAGGATTACGAACACCAAATTCTCTCTGGTATGTCCTTTGAGTAGATGTAATTGAATTCATAATCCAGTATTGCTTCACAAGAAAGAGTCGTTGTTGATTTAATGTTTACTGCATTTTCAGTTGACTAGAACAAAATGTCGAAAACAACTGCCAACTATAGCAGTTAGGAATAAAACAAACATCTGCCCATCTAGTGGCAAGAAATCGAAACTCCAGAACATACTTCCAACACCAACTCCAATACTCAGACCATAATACGAGAATCGACTGTAGGAAAAATGGCTGCGCTCGTGGCCCAGCTTGTTATGTAAAGTGTGTGTTTGTTTACTTTGATTGTGTGTTTGAAGAATTAACGTAATTCATATTACAGTGGCAATTAGTGACTAACGAGTTAGTTTATAGTTGAGTATTTAACATAAAGTGATAATGTTTACCTAAATATATACAGTGAAGTATTGTCGAAATGCATCGTTGTTGTGTTCCCAGCTGCAATCTAACTATGGTAATGTACCTCACACGACATTTAAATTTCCGAAGGAAAAATCGTAATGGGATAAGTGGATCAGGATCATACATCGTAAAGATTGTAAAGTAAATGACAAAACTGTAGTTTGTATTCATCATTTTGACAGTGCTTTGAGGTTAAGGAAGACATCTTTCCAGTAAATGATGGTGAACCAATTCGTGCCCTTCGAAAAGTACCAAAATTAGTAGATGATGCCTACCCCACGATTTTTAAGAATCAGCCATCCTATCACACATTAAAGCTCAACCAGAAAAGACGAAATCCTGAAGAATGTATACAAGACATTTTACAGAGAGTAAAGATAATTTTAATATTTGGTGTGCACAAGATGTTATTGACAGTTTTGAACCTAAGTGGGGAGGAGATTTTAACCCATTGATAGTCATTATTAAAGACGATTAGTTACGTTCTTTTCTATAACATTCAAGATCCCAGCTTCACTGATGTTCCTTCACTTAATAAGTTTCAAAGTATTTCATAACCTAGAAGCAATATTATGAGCCTACCAGTGGGAAATTTTAAATGACTCTTGCAGTGTGAGGGAACTGACACCTTCAAACGTGACAATTGGAGTAAACTGGACAATCTGGTGAGTTCTCTTAAATATTATAGTATAAGCAGTACCTATGTCCTTACCAGAAAAGGTTACTATGTAAACAATATAAAAGAAACTTTAGTACTTGCTACAGACGATAGGATGATTGAGTCCAATAAGATAAAGTTTGCTGTCTTTAATGCTTATGAGTTGTCATGCCTTATAAATTAAATTTTGATTGGAAGTATAAGGTGGAAAATGCATAGTACTGGTCGTGCTACTATATAATGTGATAATCTCATTAGGATTTGTCATGATGCTCTTTATTTATGTTATTACACGTTTTAGTTGAAAGTATAAAGTGATAAATGCTTAGGAGTTACCTCGCTGCTCCGTAATATGGATTATATTATGTCTATTGTGTATAGTTTCCTATTCTACGTAACCAGAGCCGCTGGGCTTCGACGGGCGCCATCTTGGAATCTGCATTATGGTCCGAGTATTGGAGTTGGTGTTGATTTTTCTTAATTTGTGGCTAAAATTGGGTCACAGAGTGAATTTTCAATAGAATAATTAATCAAATAAATGTGCCAGTTGTATATAAATCACTCTGTATTTTGTATTGACGACCCATCCCTAAAAATAACCTATTTCAACAAAGTTACCTCCACAGAACAACAAACTTCTGCTGTTTTGCTGAAGAGAGAATGTAACAATTGGTAGATATATGTGATCGGGAAGTGTATGTGAAGGTCTGCTCGGCATTTGGATGTGTATCAGGGGGTCAAGTCCATGTAATTGGCTACATCCTGTCCATTGCGTGCGGCGTGTTCCTGTCATTGAGACGACCACATCTCTTTCATTATTCCCGAGCTATACCTACGTAAGTCTTGGGAATTTGTGAAACTTCCCTCTGCCCAACTGAAAATTCTACAGTGTACAATTGTCTACGTATAGCAACTGACATGTTTGTGAAGATATAGGGGTCGTTTATTTATAAATAACAATGGAAAATACACAATTATACATCTAGAAATTACGAGGGCTGCGCAATACGGTCATAATTTTTCGCACTAATATTCAATCTTATTATATTCTGTTAGCTTAATGTGAAACAAACAAACCGTAGTAGTTTCATTATTGGTACTCCTGGTTCCCGCCCGTGAGAACCAGTCAAGCTCACACATGTTCAGTATCGCCTACCACTGCAGTGGAGGTAACACGCGAGGAACAATATGCGGCTTTGAAATTGCGCTTTCGTCTCAACAAATCTTCAGTTGAGGCCTATACAATGTTACAGGAGGCCTATGGAGAGTTTGTTCTTCCCTACAGCACAGCTCGAAGGTGGTTTCAAATGATTAACGAGCAGAGACAATCAATTTCAAAGTAAGGTGGACCCGGTACTTCTCTTACGGAAGAAAACATCAACACTGCTGCTGCCATTGTGAGAGCGGATCGACGAATTGCCTTAAGATCACTTTCTGAAATACAAAACATTTCATTGTGTGCCACCCACACGTGGTGACAGAAACATTACACATGAGACGTGTTTGTGCGTGATGTGTTCCAAGACTGTTGGTTCCCGAACAAAGGGACATTCGCATGCAGGTCTACATGCAGTTAAAGTTGATGTTAGAGGAAGATCCGGAGTTACTTTCAAACGTAATCACTGCTGATGAAACCAGGCTACATCATTTTGATCCTGAGAGCAAACAGCAAAGCTCAGTGTGGAAATCTCCTTCATCACCAACCCGCAAAAAGCAAAAGTGGCTGCTTCTTCTGGGAAAGTTATGGTCATCTCATTCTTTGATATTCATGGAATGGTTTATCAGCATGTTGTACCTGCACATATGTACATCAGCAACTGGACAATACTACAGGGATATCCTGAAAACATTGCAAGTCCATATCAGACGCAAAAGAACACATTTCCGTTAAGCAGGCTGGATGCTACACCACAATAATGCGCGACCGCATATTACCAATGTTGTTGTTGAATATCTTGCAAAAGTCAACGTGAAGTGCATCCCTCATATCAGGATTAAACCAATGTGACATTTTTCTGTTCCCTAACTTGAAGAAACGCCTTCGTGGGAGGCATTATCCATCATCAGAAGCAGTGGTGAAAGCTGCGGAGGCAATTTTGAAGGATATCTCAAAAAATTGTTTTCCAGCATGTCTTTGAAGACAGCAAGAAACGCTGGGACAAGTACATCGCATTCAGGGGAGACTATTTTGAGAAGCACCATCGAAATTATGAGGATGAGTAAAGGTATGTATTATGAAACTGGGTCATCAGTTCCCCGGACCTTATGTGCATTACGTCCAGAGTTCTTACCTCCGAAAGCAAATTAACGTGTGATAGAGAAATCGGAGGCAATTGGTTTTATAGCAATAAAAACAGCTGTACGTCAATGGAGTAAACATAGCCAGTGTTCATAAAAGTGTACAAGAGGATCAATTTTCAAGAAAGCACAAGTGAGTGAGTGGGTGTGTGGTGTTTAAGGGCCCGTCGACAACAAGGTCATTTGGGCCACATTTGGGCACAAGAATTGGGAATTTCGTAGACCTCAACCAGGCGAATGTTAACTAAGAAACTGAAGTCAAATGACTATAGATTACTTTATGGAATTAATGTACATGACTCCAACTGAACATCTATCTTTGGGATGAATGATTTCTTTAACAAACAAAATCGTCGCTGTGGAAGCAATAAATATCCAATGTGGATTCAAAAGGGAGCACTCCATTCCCCAAAGGTTGCTGTCTGACATAGACGAAATCTGTAGCTCTTATTTTATTCAAGATGAACACGAAGAGGGTTGGAAATGTCAATGGTAAAAGCCACTGGGTTAAGAGATTATTTATGGCGTGAACTGGAGCGTTTGCCTTCAACAATCAGCCGTTTGAATGACAAGTTCAGCTGCTTGGTGGTGATGTTAACTGGTCTCCAAGTTCTTTGATTTAATGTCACGATTATTTCTTAGGATTTATGTTAACATACCAGGAACAATTAATGTTCTAAGAAAAAAACACACGAGTTATTTGAGAAAATGTGCCTGGGGTATGTTTGTGTATTATTGAAAATTGGAAGCCCCGCACAGAAGTTCAACGAAGTTATACTTTTTCGCACGACATTAAATGTAAATAATAATAATAATAATAATAATAATAATAATAATAATAATAATAATAATAATAATAATAATAATAATAATAATAATAATAATAATAATAATAATAATAATAATAATAATAATAATAATAATAATAATAATAATAATAATAATAATAATAATAATAATAATAATAATAATAATAATAATAATAATAATAATAATAATAATAATAATAATAATAATAATAATAATAATAATAATAATAATAATAATAATAATAATAATAATAATAATAATAATAATAATAATAATAATAATAATAATAATAATAATAATAACAATAACAATAATAATAATAATAATAATAATAATAATAATAATAATAATAATAATAATAATAATAATAATAATAATAATAATAATAATAATAATAATAACAATAACAATAACAATAACAATAACAATAACAATAACAATAACAATAACAATAACAATAACAATAACAATAACAACAACAATAATAATAATAATAATAATAATAATAATAATAATAATAATAATAATAATAATAATAATAATAATAATAATAATAATAATAATAATAATAATAATAATAATAATAATAATAATAATAATAATAATAATAATAATAATAATAATAATAATAATAATAATAATAATAATAATAATAATAATAATAATAATAATAATAATAATAATAATAATAATAATAATAATAATAATAATAATAATAATAATAATAATAATAATAATAATAATAATAATAATAATAATAATAATAATAATAATAATAATAATAATAATAATAATAATAATAATAATAATAATAATAATAATAATAATAATAATAATAATAATAATAATAATAATAATAATAATAATAATAATAATAATAATAATAATAATAATAATAATAATAATAATAATAATAATAATAATAATAATAATAATAATAATAATAATAATAATAATAATAATAATAATAATAATAATAATAATAATAATAATAATAATAATAATAATAATAATAATAATAATAATAATAATAATAATAATAAATTAAACTTATTTATACCATTTTTTTTTCAAGAAAAAAGTTTGCTTCTCTTACTGAGAGACACTATTTTCCATAAATATTCCAAAATTAATGGCAATTAATTGTCCTTTCAAACTAGCCGTGTGTAGGACGCACAATGAAAGGGTAGAG
The DNA here is from genome assembly GCA_030765055.1 of Mantis religiosa. Taxonomy (NCBI): domain Eukaryota; kingdom Metazoa; phylum Arthropoda; class Insecta; order Mantodea; family Mantidae; genus Mantis; species Mantis religiosa. The sequence continues at coordinate 32,029,370 of CM060947.1, forward strand.
CCAGACTGAAAAATTCTATGCCATAGCCGGGATTTGAATCACGGATCTTCTGGTCTGCTTCCAGCCGCTCTAAACCATTGAGCTACTATGACCAACGTGCCATTAACACGAGTCAGTTGGATAATTTAAAATGTATAAATATAGCATATAGTATATATATGTATATATAAATTCAAATTGATTACATACAATATACACAGTAAGCAGATTTTCTATGGTTTCATGTGGTATTTGCATAGACTAATTTAGTACAAGAAATGTCATAATATAAATATTACAGGTTTGTGAATGTACTATGCTCCCAGTGCTCATTTACATGGTTATAGTTCTAAAAATTCATTAACCGTATAAAAACAGTGTACATGCAAAAATTTCTTAACCTTATTGTTAAAGTGTTTTAATGATTCAGCTTGTTTAAATGAATTTGGAAGTTTATTATATAACATTATCACTTTGTAGTTAAAGCTTCCTTCATAAAGGCTCGTTTGGTGCCAGTTTATCCTTGTTACGAGTACATCAGCGTTTACTTGAAAATGATTTATATTTGTATGAACATTTGTGGATGTTATGGCTCTCGAAAGGGGACACATTATTATTCGTCTAGCTCCGTATAACTGTGATCTGAATGCAATTGAGCTGGCGTGGGCAAAACTAAGGAATGTTTTCAGAGGATGCAACGTTACTTGTGATATCTTCGCTTATCTTACACGCTATTTTGCTGAACTGTGTTTTTCAAGGTTGACCACACTGCAGAAACAAAAGAGTGTTAGCTCCCGCTTCTGCCCCTCTGCCCGCACCACGCCGTAAATCCAGCGCTCAACTTATCTTGCGCGTACTGTACACGACTATGTACCTATCACTGAAAACTGCAGATTCTGTAGAAAGTGCATAACGCAAACAAAAGAGATACGACTAAATGTCGCCCGCCTCGGTAGCGTGGTGGTAGCATGTCTGCCTCACGTTCAAGAGGTCCCGAGTTCGAATCTCGGGCAGGGTGAGTTATCTGGATAAGGTTTTTCCGGGGTTTTCCCTTATCCTGAAAGAGAATGTCGGGTAACCATAAGCTCCATGGACCCTGGACGCATTGAGCATCATTTCACCCATTTCATTCATCGTCCGATATGACTAAATGTTAGAGGAATAATAATAATAATAATAATAATAATAATAATAATAATAATAATAATAATAATAATAATAATAATAATAATAATAATAATAATAATAATAATAATAATAATAATAATAATAATAATAATAATAATAATATCAGTAGATCGAATGCCAAGAAAATGTAGCCAGGAAGATTTGAACGTTTTGAAGAAAATATAAGATTAGTAGACTACATGCATCTACAATCTATCTGGTTTAATCATAAAATCTTATATCTACCTATTTTTGTTTTTAAAGTTGATACTTAAATAAAGACATACTCCCAACCTAATCCTGTTAAGGGGGGACGTATCCAAATATTCAGGGTCTTACATAAATAGCCATAACATCCAAACTTTTAAAGTTAGACAAATGAAACTTAATATACTCATTTAAGATAATACAGTTAATATGCACAATTTTTGTCATAATGTTCCATTGTTTATAACTAATGCTACATATTTTTTTTCTATATGCTGAGATATTTACAAACTAAAGCCCATTTTTTTTTAAAAAAATTCACATATGCTATCTTTCTGAAATTTGGTATGTTATTTTAAAACACACTAAAAATGAGTTTGTTGGATTTAGATTTCTTATTCAAGCTGTATAGAATTTACAAAAAAATTAATCATATGTATCCTTTAAAAATTAAAATAAATTTATATATTTTGTATCATCACATTCCATTTAGAGCTTAATCTTAAATTCTATAACCAATAAAATGTTCATTGTGGCATAGGAAAGCTGTGTGCTAAATTGCATCACTGTAGATGAAGTACTTTGAGAGAAAAATGGGAAAATGCAAATTACGGGGAAAGGCAATTAAAAATACAATAAGTATTATTCAGTTTGCCTTTAATTTTAAGTCTGAACTTCCAATATCCATAGTCTGTATCCTCATTCTGGTCTTCTTCAGCCTTTCTTTTTAAATTCCTCTTCTGTCTTGCTTCTTTCTGCATTAATTTCATAGCTCTTTCTGCACCAGCGATGCGAATGTTGTCGATACTCTGTAAAATTGTTTCCATAAGCACACCAGGTTGATACCCTAACTGGTGCATAACTTTCTTTCTGCCAACATTCCCATCATTAAACACTATTGCAGCATCAAATGTAGCAATTTTCACCACTATGGAAGACACAAATGATGTTTTGGGATACCTTTTCCATATAAACAGTTGAGGCTTTCATTTGGGTTTTGTGTCTCTCCATAGAGACATTTGTTTAGCAAGTCTGGGTGTGCTAAGAATTGGTAGGTGGGCTTTATAGATTCCAAGACAGCTGATGGAAGACTATGTGTTGCTACTATGCAACACTAGGGCATTTAATTTTTTAAAGGTACATACAGACCACGTACAGTCATAATATTTTGGTGTTTGATAGCTAACACTATATACTATTTTACAAAACAAAAAAACTAGATTTTTTGAACATTTTCTCGTACGTTCCCCCTTAAGTACTTATGGGTCGAACGCAGTATTTCTTCTACCCTAAGTGACCGATAAAGAGAGAAAAATGTCCCTTCTTTCTTTAGCTTTTCCCAGCTGGTGACACATGACAAGTTGGCTGTTCTAATTTTACAAGGATGCTTTAGAGAAAAGAAAAGTGAGGTTAGAATGTTCAAAATAAAACACATCCATGTCAATCTACTGACGTCTAGGACCACTAAAACTTCAGGTTCTGGAATCCTTCCAGAGAGCTAAAATAAGGACGTAGCAGTAAAGTTACAGTGAATAATGAATGCATTTTCTAGACCTCAGTTCGTGTTCAGCTCAAGTATCAGCAAGTTTCCTACAAATGATCCATACTCAATCATCTCAATACTGTCTCCTTTATCACTCACACACTTATTTATACAGTTTTGCTCATCACTGACTTTCATTCATTTCTCCACTCTCTCATTCACTCTCATATTTACTTATTGATTTCGTTCAGACTATCAGGCGTACATCAGTCATTCACTAATCTCACTCATTTAACCAACCACTCCTCAGTTCACTCATTTACAGTATACCACAGCAAAGAAAGTCTACGGGGCCTGAGACACAGGAGGTTGAAGAAGGTGCCTACACCCTCCCTGGATAGGATTATGACACCCCATGTCAGTACAGTTACAGACCATTCAAAAACGTTATGACGTCTTCTACTTTTGTAAATGAATCTTTTCGGTTTTAGGGTACAGAATGAATAAGGCGCATGTTTCTTTAATAGTTCTACTTCTTGTGTAAACGGGTGTACAGTTGCTTCACAAAGGAACTGAGTCTCCCGCCCACTAATGACCGTCATAAATCTATCTCCACACTTCAGAAATGGAACACTGTCGTTGAGGACTAATAGGAACCCTGATTTTCTGGAAATGACAGTCACATGTTTATTCCACGTGGAGTCTCAGTTGCCAAAGTTCCAACTTCCAGTTGATCTGTTTCATTACGTGCAGAAATTCGTTGTGTGTCACGATGTGGAGACCGTGGGAGGGAAATGCAGTGATAAATGCAAATTAAGTAGTAGATAACTTTCAGTCAAGTGAACATAATCAAAGTGATGACAATAGTGTGAATAACTGGGCCGAGTTATATTACTGGAGAAGCCTCAAAAACAAAGTTATAACGGGAACTGTTTCTAAGCAAATTCAAGCGCTTGTTTTGAACACATATAAATATGTGCTGGCAAATAATCTTGGTAAGGAGTCATGCAATAAACCTGATGATAAATTCTGGGTATTCACAGAAATATAGTAAGAAAAGACGCTGATCAAGTGTGAAAACAAAAGGTAACGTTTCTCTAAAGTAGATAATTTCGCATGCGATTTAATTCGTCGAGAAATTTATAGATTCTATGCAAAAGGGAGAGCGCCCACCTTAGATGAATTGGTTGCACATTTGCAAGAAATTTGTGATTTTCCTTATGTACACTGCACTTTGCGCGGTCTCCTAAAGGAGTGGGGTTTCAAATACCGCACTTTGAATAAGATAAGGGTTATTATGGAATCCAGTAAAATCGTAGCTTGGCGATATGTATATAATGTCAAAAGTAAGGAAGTTTAGACGAAGCCTCGTACGATACCCATGACGTATCGAGAAAGGTGGCAACCTTGCAGAAAGATCTGGGAGAAGGAGGGCCGGTGTTGTAAAACAATTATAACGGTTCTTGAAAGAAGCGGCCAAAGTGCACACGAGTTAACTAAACAGACTTTAGCTGGCGTTGTCTCACACACATCCGCTGCCCGCCTTGGTAGCGTGGTGGTAGCATGTCTGCCTCACGTTCAAAAGGTCCCCAGTTCGAATCTCGGTCAGGGTGAGTTACCAGGATAAGGTTTTTTCCGGGGATTTCCGTTATCCTGTAAGACGAATGTCTGGTAACTCTAAGCTCTATAGGGCCACGCGGTGGCTCAGTGGCTAGACCGCTTGGCTCTCACCAAGGCGGCCCGGGTTCGATCCCAGGCAACCGCAAAGTGAGATTTGTGGTGCTGGAGCGGGTTTTCTCCGGGATCTCCGGTTTCCCCCGCCATCTCATTCCATCGGTGCTCCATCTTCATCTCATGTATCATCAGTGTCACCGCCTGCCGTGCCGTATGAATTAAAAGCGGGCGTTAAATACTACACATTTCTAAGCTCTATGGACCCAGGACTCATTTCAGCATCATTTCAGCAATTCCATTCATCGTCCGATATGACTTAACGTTGGAGGACGTAAATTACAAAAGAAGAAGAAAAAGAAAAACACACATCCGCTGTCCTTATTCCACTGTGTAAGGGTGGTACTCGGTGGCACATTCCTTACAGGGACTTACTTTGTATTGTTGGATAGTACTTCACCTCAAGCGCTCATTCATTCAATAATTATCGAGCGGGATGGCTCAGGCGATGGCCTGCATTCGGGAGACCCGGGTTCGATTCCCGTGGCCGACCTACATGACCCATCGTTTTTTCGGGGTTTTCCCGGGTCGCAAGGCGAATGCTGTGTAGGTTAATTACATCCCCCGAACTTCCTGTCCCTCCATTTTATCTCCATCATCATTTCATATCATCTCTCATCTCGCGGTCTCTTTCAGGGTAGAAATGTCGGCGGGAGTCTCGGCGGTGCATGGCAGGATGATATGCTCTGAGGAAAACTGCTTCCTCCTCTAGATTCATCTCTAGATCTAGTTCCATCTATACGCAAGCACTTTGATCTCAATTAGAAAGTAGAATTAACATCATTTTCTTAATATAAATGAAGTTTTTGTTGCAAAAAGTTATATCTGTGTAACCACAGAACTCTATCAAATTCACAGTAGCATTTAGTACACAATATTCTTAAAAACAAGTTATTCCAAACATTACTGTCAAGAAGAAGGTAATCTGGCTCTGCAACTTCATCTTTACACAGAGGAGCAAATGTAACACTTTCAGCTGTACAGTTATTAGCATAAGATTCTTCACTTTTATCTGCTGTGGACTGTTTCCATCTTGCTTCAGCTAAAAGCTTAGCTTTCTTTTCCTTTATTAACTTTCTACTACACACCTTTCCCATTATATTTGCGAAAATGACACAAGTATTACAGCAATTGAACTAGACACATAGATGCTTAGCTACTTTATAAACAATATAATGTATTTGTTATAGTTTTAATTTTATGTCAACAGATAGCAGCACTTGTGCAATAAGAGCAGCCAACGTCTATATTTTAAAGATAAATATCTCATTAAAGTCTAAAAACCACAAACAGATTTACTCTGCCTGTTATTACTGATATAGTGCCCACGCTCAAAGCATCCCCAGGCGCTTTACTTTGTAAGGAAAAATCGTTCTCACCCCTAACCACAATGTCATAACATCTTAGGTTACACTTACCGGGGCGGAGGGGTGAAGAACGTTTTTTACGATATTTACTTGCAAATCAAAGAATCACTTTGGATATTCTGGTAGTTAATAGTAATTTATAAGCAAAGATTGCACTTTAGAGGTTTGTTTATTGGAATCGTGAGCCGATTTATCCTAAAATATTTTCCTTTGTTCTATGACAGCTACAGGTGGTGAATTTCATTTGATTTAACAAAGCAGCAAATACTTCAAAAGTATATAAAAAAAAACAAGGAATTAAAATCTAGTAAGGAAACGCTATTACTCTTTTTAAATGCTGAAAGCTTTTTACAAGGATGTCTGCTAATTTTACAAGTTTGAATAAAGTTAAGCAGTGTAATTTTTTGGAGGGTGGGGGTCTTCTGTTAAATACAATTTGAATAAATAATCACGTATATTCTGCATAATTATTAAATGTCATAAATTTAGAACTCGAGAAAGGTTAGAAATACTGTTAGTTATATTGATGGATAGAGTCGACATGAAAAATTCAATGCCATGGCCGGGATTTGAACCACGGATCTCCTGGTTTACATCCAGTCGTTCTTAACCTTTGAGCTACCAGAACATCTTGACATTAAATTCTCCAGTTGACTCGTATATTTCCCCGGTAGACCACTAGGGGCTCTCGCATCCGAGATACACCGTTTGTGGCGACTTACTATTGAAAGTACTAAGTCCCAGGCTCATCATTTAATTCTTATTATATTAGTTAATTGATGGAAATTAATCATTTCTCTACACTAGCTGTATATAGGCTAAGGTTTTTGATGGATAGAGTCAACATGCGTTGAAAATGTGTGGTCAGAGGGGAAAGCTTTGACGTCGCCTGGGATAGAATGAACGTGGCTACCATATCTGACGTATCTGCCACACCCACTTTTCACTGTAAGGGTCTAAATAAATTTGAAATACACCAACTTCCAGGTCAATTTGACGCATAATATTTAATGGCCATATTCTAGACTTATTGAAGAGAACATTTCTGCACCAAAAAAAAAGTTTCTGAAAAAATAGCACTTTTGGCCATTTTGGTACCAGAATGTTCCCTTAAATAAATGTCTTGATTTGTATTTGTTTCTAGAGCATATTCATGTAACTTGCAATTTATTAATAGATAGATTCAATATGAAAAATTCAATGCCATGGCCAACGTGCCGTCCTGACATTAAATTCTTCATTTGACTCGTATATTTCCCCAGTAGACCACTAGCGGCTCTCGCATCCGAGATACACCGTTTGTGGCGACTTACTATTGTAAGTGCTTGAGTCCCAGGCTTCATCATTTAACTCTTATTATTTTAGTTAATTGATGGAGAATTTAATGTCAGGACGCCACGTTGGCCATGGTAGCTCAAAAGTTAAGAGCGACTGGACGAAAACCAGGAGATCCGTGGTTCAAATCTCAGCCATGTCATTAAAATTTTCATGTTGACTCTATCCATCAAATATCTTAGCCTATATACGGCTAGTGTGGAGAAATGATTAATTTCCATCAATTAACTAAAATTGCAATTTATTGTTTTAAAAATTATTTATGTAATTATACTCAAGGTTGCTTAAGTGAGCGCCATTGCCCTACTCTCCCCTATCTGGAGTGTTGTACTGTATCACTTTTATGAATAAATCAAATTGAATAGTTATTTATTGCATTTGTTGATTGTATGACTAATGTTAACAATCCCCGATCCCCTGAAGTTAGAACTTGGCAATACACAGTGTCGTCATCACCCCGTGTTGGGAATATTTGAGCATGTCAGCGTTCAAGGGCAGCACAGGTGTTAGCACTCGAGACATGTACGACCTTCGCAGTTGGCCAACACTTCTGTAAGTTGAGCTGACGAAATACAGTGGCTTCAGAGAACACAAGCTTCCTGCAATTGAACAAGCGTTTGTCTTACAGTAATTTATGTCTCTATATCTGCTTCTTGATGAATCTGGAATAACCTGCTCAAAATACCTCACGGGTAAACTGGACCAATATTTGATCAAGCCCTATTTGTCACGTAAATATGAAACCTTTTACCATATGGTGAAGCCTGGACAGTGTAGATTATGTTAAATGGTAAATTTTTCGATGAACAATTTTTTGTGTACTTCAGTTTCTATTTGTATTCCGAGCAGAAACATAGATTTAGATTTCTTTGTACAGTTTCCATTACAATTTCAATACAATAAGCTTAACATCGTATATGCACTTATTATACACCCTGTACAAATACATGGCCGCGCCGTGGCTCAGTGGTTAGACCGCTTGGCTCTCACCAAGGCGGCCCAGGTTCAATCCCAGGCGAACACAAAGTGAGATTGGTGGTGGAGAACACGGCGCTGGGGTGGGTTTTCTCCGGGACCTCCGGTTTTCCCCGCCTTCTCATTCTACCGGTACTCCATCTTCATCTCATGTACCATCAGTGTCACCGCCTGCGGTGCCGTATGTAGTAAAAGCGGGCGTTAAACACTACACACATTTGTACAGATACATGAAACTGCTGACCTAAAATTTACTCGCCCGCTCAGGTCCACTGGCCATAAGTCTCTGGTTTTTCTGAGCAATTTGTTGTCATTTCATCTTGACCTTCGCTTGTTTTACCCTAATCCACTTTTCTCTTAACTTATATAAGAATTCTCCTACACATCTATTTTTCTTTTCACTCATCCCCGTTAACATACGTAACGTAACTACCTCTTTGCTTACACTGTCCCATTTCTTATCTCATATTTTTCTCCTGTAATTTGTTAACTCCTTACATTCTATCAGGTAATGAACAGTGCTCTCTTCATCTCTATAAAATTCACGTATCCCTACCTCATTACTTCTCAAGACTTTTAGATATACAATGGCTGTTCAATAAAGAATGATCATAAATTTTTACGGTCATAATTTTCGCACTAAAATTGTGTTAGCTTAATGTGAAACAAACACGCCGTAGTAGTTTCATTGTTGGTATTCCTGCTTCCCGCCTGTGAGAACCAGGAAAGCTCATACATGTTCAGTATCGTTTACCGCAGGCATGGAGGTAACACACGAGGAACAATATGCGGCTTTGTAATTGTAATTGTGCAAAGCTCAGTGTGGAAATCTCCTTCATCACCAACCCCCAAAAAGCAAAAGTGGTTGCTTCTGCTGGGAAACTTAGGGTTATCCCATTCTTTGATATTCATGGAATGGTTTATCAACATGTTGTACCTGCACACACATCAGTAACTGGACAATACTACAGGGATGTCCTGAAAATATTGCAAGTCCATATGAGGAGCAAAATACCACATTTCCGTGAAGCAGACTGAATGCAGCACTACGATAATGCGCGGCCGCATATTGCCAATGTTGTTGCTGATTATCTTGCAAAAATGAACGTGAACTGCATCCTTCACGCTCCCTATAACCCGGATTTAGCCCCATGTGACTTTTTTCTATTCCCTAACTTAAATAAACGCCTTCGTGGGAGGTATTTTACATCATGAGAAGCAGTGGTGAAGGCTGCGAAGGCGATTTTGAAGGATCTCTCAAAAAATGGTTTCCAGCATGTCTTAAGTTTTCTTTTCTTCTATACTTTCCCATATCTCTTGTCTATCTATGTTTTGTACTCTGTTTTTCACTTACTTCCAAAAACCGCTATGATTTTACTCCTCTGCTCTCCCCGGATCTCCCATGTCTATCTTCGATATCATTCTTTCCAATTCCGACCATCAACTGTTTGTGTTCTTAATGCTTTTTTTTTCTTTTTTTTTATGTAACAGTCGTTTGAGTGAGTTGACGTGAGTGCTTTTATGAAAATGGACAAAATTGAGTATCGAGCTGTCATTAAATACTTCTTTTTGAACGTCAATACGCCTACGTAAATCAAAGATGAGTTGGATTCTCTGTATGTGGACTCTGTACCATCATTTACCACAGTGAAATTTTGAGCAGCTGAATTTAAACGTGGCCGTAAGAGCTTGGGATGCGATGATCGTTCGGGACGTCCAAAAACTGCAATTACATTGCCAAAGTTCATCAAATGGTGGCATACGACCGCCGAATTAAAGTGACAGAGATAGAAGAGACTATGAACATGCCAAAAGAACGCATTTGTCACATATTAAATCAACATTTAGACATAAGAACAATGTCCGCGCGTTGGGGGCCGCATTTGCTCGCGTTAGACCAAAAACCTGTTCGAATGTACATTCGCAATTGCGCACTTTAGGTGAGTAGAGAAAGTCATGTATACATCACGTAACGACCAAAACATTTGACTATCACTTAAAGTCTACTGTATTCCCTTGTAACTACAATAAGATAATGATTATCTTGAAGTACATAGAGCAATAAGTGTTTCTACAAGAGTAGAGAAAGTCATGTATACATCACATAACCACCAAAACATTTGACTATCACTTAAAGTCTACTGTATTCCCCTGTAACTACAATAAGATAATGTTTATCTTAAAGTAGATAGAGCAATAAGTGTTTGTACAAGAGTAAAGAAAGTCATGTATACATCACATAACGACCAAAACATTTGACTATCACTTAAAGTCTACTGTATTCCCTTGTAACTACAATAAGATAATGTTTATCTTGAAGTAGATAGAGCAATAAGTGTTTGTACAAGAGTAGAGAAAGTCATGTATACATCACATAATGACCAAAACATTTGACTATCACTTAAAGTCTACTGTATTCCCTTGTAACTACAATAAGATAATGTTTATCTTGAAGTAGATAGAGCAATAAGTGTTTGTACAAGAGTAGAGAAAGTCATGTATACATCACATAACGACCAAAACATTTGACTATCACTTAAAGTCTACTGTATTACCTTGTAACTACAGTAAAATAATGTTTATCTTGAAGTAGATAGAGCAATAGGTGTTTGTACAAGAGTAGAGAAAGTCATGTATACATAACATAACGACCAAAACATCCGAGTATCACTTAAAGTCTACTGTATTCCTTTGTAACTATTGTACTATAAGATAATGTTTATCTTGAAGTAGATAGAGTAATAGGTGTTTGTACAAAAGTAGAGAACGTCATGTGTACATCACATAACAACCAAAACATTTGACTATCACTTAAAGTCTACTGTATTTCCTTGTAACTACAATAAGATAATGTTTATCTTGAAGTAGATAGAGTAATAGGTGTTTGTACAAAAGTAGAAAAAGTCATGTGTACATCACATAACAACCAAAACATTTGACTATCACTTAAAGTCTACTGTATTCCCTTGTAACTATAATAAGATAATGTTTATCTTGAAGTAGATAGAGCAATAAGTGTTTGCACAAGAGTAGAGAAAGTCATGTATACATCACATAACGACTAAAACATTTGACTATCACTTAAAGTCTACTGTATTCCCTTGTAACTACAATAAGGTAACGTTTATCTTGAAGTAGATAGAGCAATAAGTGTTTGCACAAGAGTAGAGAAAGTCATGTATACATCACATAACGACCAAAACATTTGACTATCACTTAAAGTCTACTGTATTCCCTTGTAACTACAATAAGGTAACGTTTATCTTGAAGTAGATAGAGCAATAAGTGTTTGTACAAGAGTAGAGAAAGTCATGTGTGCATCACTTAACGACCAAAACATTTGACTATCACTTGAAGTTTACTGTATTCCCTTGTAACTACAATAAGATAATGTTTATCTTGAAGTTGATAGAGCAATAAGTGTTTGTACAAAAGTAGAGAAAGTCATGTGTGCATCACATAACGACCAAAACATTTGACTACAACTTAAAGTCTACTGTATTCCCTTGTAACTACAATAAGATAATGTTTATCTTGAAGTAGATAGAGCAATAAGTGTTTGTACTAGAGTAGAGAAAGTCATGTATACATCACATAACGACCAAAACATTTGACTATCACTTAAAGTCTACTGTATTCCCTTGTAACAACAATAAGATAATGTTTATCTTGAAGTAGATAGAGCAATAAGGGTTTGTACCAGGCATAGGGCTAATGACCCATGTTACACATTCTTTCTGATCCAGCGTCTGTTTGTTCTTCGAGATCTTTTCTCTTCCTGGAGAATATGAAATAACAGAAGAGTGTTGGTATGAATAGGCAAGCATCGACTCCACATAATGTATATTACGATGTTGGCTGTATTTTTTGAAGTAATTACCGTTGCAATAGCTGAGATTGTTTTCAATTATTACCTCGTATGCTCATTACCTGTTTGCCCTCCGGGTGGCAGCACTTCTGTTCGCTCCAAGCAACCTGCGGAATGATAAACATAGAGGTACATACTGTAACGGGGCCGCTGTAACAGGGGCAGAGCGCTGCAAGTAGATCATCCTGTCCTTTGTATTTCTGCCCTGACCCTTGGAATGAGGAGACAGAGACCTGAAGGTTGGCCAATTCAGGATGACGACTAATGAGGTCACTAACGTTTCCAGTATTTACGAGACGCCAAAGTCCACCCATAACCTGCTCACTCCCTGCTGGGACTGACTGGCCTGACTACGCTACGGAGAGGATTTGGCACGAGTGCTAAAATTGATCTATTTTACCTATACCCCAAGTATAGGAAGGATCAGGCGAGAGGAGGCAGAGGGTGGACAACGAAGGTACAGATTGTAGATCCTCTTCATTTTGCCAGCTCTAAATTTTGAGATTGCGAAGAAAAATGCTCAAAAAAGTATTCTTCTAATCATCTCACATAGAATATAACAAGCACAATCAGAAAAATATAGATAAGAAAGGAACAATAACTATTTCCTTATATCCGTTGATATCTAGATTTAAAAATAAAACACAATTTGTGTTCATACATTGCTTAGTTAGCGAACAGCTCTACGTTATTTAAAATCATGTCCCATTTGATGTGAAGTATTCGTCTAGGAAACAAAATCCCAGGTATGGTGCCTTGCTGACACACACTCCTTCACTTTTCTTATGCTGTTGTTTCATCCTGACAGTTCCATCTCTGTTTTGAAAGCCGTTGACTGTTATTCGAGTAATATGGGTCGAAAACGTCGTAAAACTACAAAAGAAGATAGAGAAATTTGCATCAGGTTATTTAAAACAGGAAACTCTATTCAAGAAGTTGGAAATGCTATTGAAAAACCTGCCAGTACAATGAATACTATTATATACAGGTTTGATCAGAACAAAACAAACGAAAGCGGTCGTCCTGCAGTTCTATCCGAGATGGAGGAAGGACAGTTATTTAGAGAAGTCAAGAAAAATCCTAAACTAAATGCTCCAAAACTTACTATTGCAGTTCAAACACACACAGGAAAGTCCGCTTTAGCACAAACTATAAGAAACGTGCTTTATGAAGCTGAGTATGGAGACCGAACAGCTCGTAGAAAGCCATACATCAGTAAAATCAACAGAAAGAAGCGAATTGCTTTTGCAAAAGAATATAAATTCGATGTGTTTGATTTCTGGTAGAAGGTAGTATTTACTGACGAGAGTTAATTTGAGCTCTTTAAGTGAAAAGAGCGAGTAATAGTGTGGAGAAAAAAGAATTGTGAGTTGAGGTGAAAAATATAACAGCTTCAGTTAAACATGGAGGCGGTTCAGAACTTGTCTGGGGCTACATGAGTGCAAATGGTGTGGGAGATTTGTGTTTTATTGATGAAACTATGAACCATAACGTTTATATAAAACATATCTGTCCAAAAGTGTGAATAATATGGGTCTTTCAGAGGATTATATTTTCACACAAGATAATGATCTAAAACACACAGCTGTAGGTACAAGGTCATGGTTGTTGTACGAGGGCTGTTCCATAAACAATGATCACAATCTTTTTTTGAAAACGTACCTTTATTCATCCTCATAATTTTGATGGTCCTTCTCAAAATAGTCTCCCCTGAATGCGATGCACTTGTCCCAGCGTTTCTGCCAGTCTTCAAAGACATGCTGGTAACCATTTTTTGAGTTATCCTTCAAAATCGCCTCCGCAGCCTTCACCACTGCTTCTGATGATGGATAATGCCTCCCACGAAGGCGTTTCTTCAAATTAGGGAATAGAAAGAAGTCACATTGGGCTAAATCCACCCCTTAGGGAAAGTGAGGGATGCACCTCACGTTGATTTTTGCAAGATATTCAGCAACATCATTGATAATATGCGGCCGCGCATTATCGTGGTGCAGCATCCAACCTGCTTCACGGAAATGTGGTCTTTTGCGCCTCATATGAACTTGCAATATTTTCAGGACGTCCCTGTAATATTGTCCAGTTACTGATGTGTGTGCAGGTACAACATGCCGATACACCATCCACGAATATCAAAGAATGAGATGACCATAACTTTTCTAGCAGAAGCAACCAATTTTGCTTTTTTGGAGGATGGTGATGAAGGAGATTTCCACACTGAGCTTTGCTGTTTGCTCTCAGGATCAAAATGATGTAGCCAAGTTTCATCAGCAGTGATTACGTTTGAAAGAAACCCCGGATCTTCCTCTAACATCAACTTTAACTGTATGCAGACCTGCATTCGAATGTCTTTTTGTTCGGGAATCAACAGTCTAGGAGCCCATCACGCCTGAGCACGACTCATGTGTGGTAGTTGTTGATCCTCTCTCACAATGGCAGCAGCAGTGTTGATGTTTTCTTCCGTAAGAGCAGTAACTGGAGCACCGGGTCCACCTTCCTTTGAAATTGATTGTCTGCCCTCTTTAAACATTTTAAACCACCTTCGAGCTGTGCTATAGGGAAGAACAGACTCTCCATAGGCCTCCTGTAACATTGTATAGGCCTCAACTGAAGACTTGTTGAGAGGAAAACAGAATTCCAAAGCTGCATATTGTTCCTCGCGTGTTACCTCCATTGCAGCGGTAGGCGATACTGAACATGTCTGAACTTGTCTGGTTCTCACAGGCGGGAACCAGGAGTACCAACAATGAAACTACTATGGCGTGTTAGTTTCACATTAAGCTAACAGAATATAAAAAGAAGTGCATCCCGCACCTTCCCTATAGTCCGGATTTAGCCCCATGTGCCTTTTTTCTACTTCCTAGCTTGAATAAACGCCTTCGTGGGAGACATTATCCATCATCAGAAGCAGTGGTGAAGGCTGCGGAGGTGATTTTGAAGGATCTGTCACAAAATGGTTTCCAGTATGTCTTTGAAGACTGGCAAAAACGCTGGCACAAGTACACCGCATTCAGGGGAAACTATTTTGAGATGGACCCTCAAAATTATGAGGATGAGTAAAGGTACGTTGTCAAAATAATTTGTAATCATACTTTATTGAACAACCTTCGTACAAACAAGAATTATCTTGAAAATACTCGAGAGTTTAGAAACACCAGCGTCCTTGGTATGACTTTCTTTTAGTTAAAAGATCGGATTAAAAACTCTTGTAGCAATTGTACTCATCCGAGTGTATAGAAGATGCGAAAACGTTTTCCACTGCTAAAATGGGTTTCTTTTGTAAGCGAAGTTGGGTACATTCCTCGTAGCTATATCCCGTGTCGGTTCACGGTCCGTGGTTCTATTCCCGCTTGCTTTTTGCTTTGTTTCGCACCTGGACAATAAGCACCAGCACAACAAAGGGTATGATTAACGACAGCGCATTTAACACTATCACGGGAAACATTACCAAAGCAGTAGCTCAAACAGAAGCCTCTTACGTGACATATTATGGCTACATTTTCATATTCGGAGAGCTAACGGCACCTATTAGTTCCACACGTGATTGTCATAGGTGCGTTCGCAACGTCTTGTGCCCTCTGTCCTGGTACTTGCTTCATAGTTTACTTAATAATTTCAAATATATATATTTTCTATGATGTTCTTTACTCTATTTGTTCTCCTGCGGTACTTACTGCTGCTCTCTTGGGGCCAGATATACAGGTTGCTTCAAAATCAGACCTGTAACAGTACTTTTGGGTTTGTTTGAAGAATAATAAAATAAAAAATAAAATAAAATCTGCATTACTATGCCTTGGTATCTAGTTTCTAAACCAAGGCATAACATCCTACGATTTTATTTCTCATTTTGATACTTTATTTATTAAGTACATCCCATTTTTGCAGATACATATTATATTATAAAAGTTAACTACCTATCTAAACTAATCTACTGCTACTGTTTCCAGTAGCTTACAATATGTATGTATGTATGTATGTATGTATGTATGTATGTATGTATGTATGTATGTATGTATGTAAGTATGTATGTATGTATGTATGTATGTATGTATGTATGTATGTATGTATGTATGTATGTATGTATGTATGTATGTATGTATGTATGTATGTATGTATGTATGTATGTATGTATGTATGTATGTATGTATGTATGTATGTATGTATGTATGTATGTATGTATGTATGTATGTATGTATGTATGTATGTATGTATGTATGTATGTATGTATGTATGTATGTATGTATGTATGTATGTATGTATGTATGTATGTATGTATGTATGTATGTATGTATGTATGTATGTATGTATGTATGTATGTATGTATGTATGTATGTATGTATGTATGTATGTATGTATGTATGTATGTATGTATGTATGTATGTATGTATGTATGTATGTATGTATGTATGTATGTATGTATGTATGTATGTATGTATGTATGTATGTATGTATGTATGTATGTATGTATGTATGTATGTATGTATGTATGTATGTATGTATGTATGTATGTATGTATGTATGTATGTATGTATGTATGTATGTATGTATGTATGTATGTATGTATGTATGTATGTATGTATGTATGTATGTATGTATGTATGTATGTATGTATGTATGTATGTATGTATGTATGTATGTATGTATGTATGTATGTATGTATGTATGTATGTATGTATGTATGTATGTATGTATGTATGTATGTATGTATGTATGTATGTATGTATGTATGTATGTATGTATGTATGTATGTATGTATGTATGTATGTATGTATGTATGTATGTATGTATGTATGTATGTATGTATGTATGTATGTATGTATGTATGTATGTATGTATGTATGTATGTATGTATGTATGTATGTATGTATGTATGTATGTATGTATGTATGTATGTATGTATGTATGTATGTATGTATGTATGTATGTATGTATGTATGTATGTATGTATGGTATGTATGTATGTATGTATGTATTTATTGACTGCAATTGGGTACTACCCGGTGGCAGAGTTAAGAATACAGATCAAATTACAATTATTAGATTTACAACAATAACACAATAAACAATACAAACATGATATTATTTTACTTTAGTCACTTAAAACTTATCTAATTACTTATCTATTTGCATATTATATACCATTATAATTCAAAAGTTAAACTATAAACTATCTAGATTTTTTCTAAATTTCTTCAGCGACGAGACAGCCCTGAAAGACTGCTACAGGCAATTCATTCCATTCTTCAATGGTTCTATTAACAAAAGAAAATTTTCCTACGTCGGTTCTGTATCTTCTACCCTTAATTTTATACCTATGATCGTTTCGTCCATAATAATCCGGATTATCTAACCTTACACTAACGTCCACCCATGCCTTTACACCAGCATTAGCTTTGAATAACGCTACCAACCTATGTTTTTTACGCCTAATTCTTAATTCCTCCCGTTTAGTCTCATCTCCTTTTATAGGCCCAAAATACTTGCCTCTTTTTATGAACTTTATTGCCCTCTTCTGTATTTTTTCTAATGGATCGATTTGGTTAGCTCTATACGGGTCCCAGCATGCTACTCCATATTCCATAACCGGCCGCACTAAGGCCTTGTAGGCAATTTCCCTGGACCTATTCTAATCCTATTCTGTTCACAGTCCTCTAACAAAAGAAATTTAACAATTCAATCTAACTTAAACTATTGTCACATGTTTGTTTCTACTGAATAATAATTTGACTGTTGGTACTACACTATATAAGTTTTACAATTTTATCCTGGTTTCCATAGCCTTCCTCAACAAGTTACATGATTTGACATCAGGAAAAGGAGCATTTCGTCGTTTGTTCCTTCCTTACTTATTTGAAATATCTTTTTCTCGTCTAACTGGACCATCCTCCTCCTGCTGCCTACTTCAATCCTTCCCGTGAAAATCCAGTTGCTTTCGTCTGTTAATTCTCGATCGTCCTGATCCTTACTGGTTATTGGGAATATAGACGATGTCCTCCTCCTGCTCTACTTGTCTCCTTTGTCTTAATCTAGTAGATCTCCTTAGTTGTGGTTGATGTTCTACTTCCTGGTGGGTGGGTAGGGGGATTCTGGGTCTACCCAAGGCTGCTTTAGGGCTTATTTCGCCCTCTTCAGCCAGAAATTTTTATTTGTTTGGGAGAGGCAGATGACTTTTTTAATTCATTTTTTAATTTATTTTTATTATTTTTTTATTATTTATTATTATTTTAATTTTTTATAACTTATTTTTTACATGTTCTAGGATATTCTACATAGTGAGAAATGTATCCGTAGGTCGTCAGATGAGTTTTCCTAGGTTATCGCAGAAGTTGTCGTAGGTGCTGTTGTATTTTCTGTTCTTCTTCTTCTTTTTCTTGTTCGTACTGTTTAATGATGGTTGTTAGAGGAGGGTCGCTCAAGTTCTTACTCTGATGCACCTGGCTTTGCTTATAATTCCTTGCGGCGTCAATGATGTTCTGTCTATGGGTTCGGTCCTTTGCGTTGTCCATGTACTTGGTGGTATTCCTTCTTATCGTTTCTTCTATACTTGTAGATTTTGCTATTTCGTAGATTTCGTTGCTCCTGGACCATGGTGGTAGCTTCATTGCTATGCGTAGGCATTTCCGTTCATATCCGGATATTCTGTCTTTTGTGTTTTGCGTGGTGATGGGTCATAAGGTGATTGCAGCGTAGGTAAGTGTTGGTCTAATTATGGTTTTGTAGATCTGTGTTAGGGTGCTTGGGGCTAGTCCTTCCTTTCCTATTTTCGCTAAGAGCCTTAGGCATGATGTTGCTGCTCTTGCCTCTTGAAGTTTGTTTTGGTAATGCGTACAGGTTGATAGCTTTTCGGTTAATGTCACTCCAAGGTATTTAACTTTCTTCTCGGTCGGTATGTCGTGATTGTTGTAGGAAATGGTGGAAGCTCTGTAGGTTTCCTTGGCTTGTATACGGAAAATTATGTATTGGGTTTTTGCCGGGTTTATGGTTATTCTCCACTTGGTCGCCCATTTGTTGAAGATTGCGAGCTGTTTCTCAAGTCGTGATTTGCTGCTCCGTAGTTTTGGTGCTGAGCACCAATATGCTGTATCGTCCGCGTACTGTGCCAGTTGGATTGTTGGGTGGATCGGTTGGGGAGTATCAGAAGTGTATATTATATACAGTATGCCGGATATGGCGCTACCCTGAGGGGTTCCTGCTTCAACTTGGATGGGTGCTGATAGTTGTCCATTTATCTTGATCCGGGCTGTTCTGTGGGATCTACTTCCTCTCTTTCTAAACGTTTATGTAAGCCCAGTTGTTTCTCTTGTAAATATCTGCCATAACTCAGTTTGGATACTGTTCCTGATTATTGTTGCTATTTGTTTTCCAGCTAATTGCTGCCGTTGATACTGAAGTTCTTCTCGGTAATTTTGGCATTCAAATAGAACATGTGCGGGTGTATCCTGTAGTCCACAAAGCTCACAATTATCATCTCTTTTCTTGTTGATTTTCTTATAGTAAGTGCCATACGGTCCATGACCCGATAGATAATGTATAAGTCCTTGCTTGGGATCAAGATGTTGTAGTCTAAGTCTTTCTTTGATGTTTTGAAAAATACTGTCAACCCTTATTCCCGTTTCTAAATGATTCCATTCCTGTTGCCATAAATATATTAATTCCGATTAATTAATGGAAATTAATAATTCTTTCACCCTGGCCGTGTGTAGGCTAAATTGTGGCACGTTGGCCATAGTAGCACAATGGTAGTGCGGCTGGACGGAAACCAGAAGATCCGTGGTTCAAATCCCGGCTATGGCATTGAATTTTTCACTCTGACTCTACGTTTCCACAATTTAGCCTACACACGGCCAGTGTGAAAGAATAATTAATTTCCATTAATTAACCTAATAGTGGTCCGAACTATAAAGCCCGGACCTTAAAGTACTTACAGCATAGTAGGTCGTCATTAAGGTAGTTGTCTCATGTGTTTATGAGAACTCCTAGTGGTTTACTATAAAGTCCGGACCTTAAAGTACTTACAGCATAGTAAGTCGCCATTAAGGTAGTTGTCACATGTGTTTATGAGAACTCCTACTGGTTTACTATAAAGCCCGGGTCTTAAAGTACTTACAGCATAGTAAGTCGTCATTAAGATAGTTGTCACATGTGTTTATGAGAACTCCTACTGGTTTACTATAAAGCCCGGGTCTTAAAGTACTTACACCATAGTAAGTCGTCATTAAGGTAGTTGTCACATGTGTTTATGAGAACTCCTACTGGTTTACTATAAAGCCCGGGTCTTAAAGTACTTACAGCATAGTAAGTCGTCATTAAGGTAGTTGTCACATGTGTTTATGAGAACTCCTACTGGTTTACTATAAAGCCCGGGTCTTAAAGTACTTACAGCATAGTAAGTCGTCATTAAGGTAGTTGTCACATGTGTTTATGAGAACTCCTACTGGTTTACTATAAAGCCCGGGTCTTAAAGTACTTACAGCATAGTAAGTCGTCATTAAGGTAGTTGTCACATGTGTTTATGAGAACTCCTAGTGGTTTACTATAAAGTCCGGGCCTTAAAGTACTTTCAGCATAGTAAGTCGCCATTAAGGTAGTTGTCTCATGTGTTTATGAGAACTCCTAGTGGTTTACTATAAAGCCCGGGTCTTAAAGTACTTACAGCATAGTAAGTCGCCATTAAGGTAGTTGTCACATGTGTTTATGAGAACTCCTAGTGGTTTACTATAAAGTCCGGGTCTTAAAGTACTTACAGCATAGTAAGTCGCCATTAAGGTAGTTGTCTCATGTGTTTATGAGAACTCCTAGTGGTTTACTATAAAGTCCGGGCCTTAAAGTACTTTCAGCATAGTAAGTCGCCATTAAGGTAGTTGTCTCATGTGTTTATGAGAACTCCTAGTGGTTTACTATAAAGCCCGGGTCTTAAAGTACTTACAGCATAGTAAGTCGCCATTAAGGTAGTTGTCACATGTGTTTATGAGAACTCCTAGTGGTTTACTATAAAGTCCGGGTCTTAAAGTACTTTCAGCATAGTAAGTCGCCATTAAGGTAGTTGTCTCATGTGTTTATGAGAACTCCTAGTGGTTTACTATAAAGTCCGGGTCTTAAAGTACTTACAGCATAGTAAGTCGTCATTAAGGTAGTTGTCTCATGTGTTTATGAGAACTCCTAGTGGTTTACTATAAAGCCCGGACCTTAAAGTACTTACAACATAGTAAGTCGTCATTAAGGTAGTTGTCTCATGTGTTTATGAGAACTCCTAGTGGTTTACTATAAAGCCCGGGCCTTAAAGTACCTACAGCATAGTAAGTCGTCATTAAGGTAGTTGTCTCATGTGTTTATGAGAACTCCTAGTGGTTTACTATAAAGCCCAGGCCTTAAAGTACTTACAGCATAGTAAGTCGTCATTAAGGTAGTTGTCTCATGTGTTTATGAGAACTCCTAGTGGTTTACTATAAAGCCCGGACCTTAAAGTACTTACAGCATAGTAAGTCGTCATTAAGGTAGTTGTCTCATGTGTTTATGAGAACTCCTAGTGGTTTACTATAAAGCCCGGACCTTAAAGTACTTACAACATAGTAAGTCGTCATTAAGGTAGTTGTCACATGTGTTTATGAGAACTCCTAGTGGTTTACTATAAAGCCCGGGCCTTAAAGTACTTACAGCATAGTAAGTCGTCATTAAGGTAGTTGTCTCATGTGTTTATGAGAACTCCTAGTGGTTTACTATAAAGCCCGGGCCTTAAAGTACTTACAGCATAGTAAGTCGTCATTAAGGTAGTTGTCTCATGTGTTTATGAGAACTCCTAGTGGTTTACTATAAAGCCCAGGCCTTAAAGTACTTACAGCATAGTAAGTCGTCATTAAGGTAGTTGTCTCATGTGTTTATAAGAACTCCTAGTGGTTTACTATAAAGCCCGAAACTTAAAGTACGTACAGCATAGTAAGTCGTCATTAAGGTAGTTGTCTCATTTGTTTATGAGAACTCCTGGTGGTTTACTATAAAGCCCGGGCCTTAAAGTACTTACAGCATAGTAAGTCGTCATTAAGGTAGTTGTGTCATGTGTTTATGAGAACTCCTAGTGGTTTACTATAAAGCCCGGGCCTTAAAGTACTTACAGCATAGTAAGTCGTCATTAAGGTAGTTGTGTCATGTGTTTATGAGAACTCCTAGTGGTTTACTATAAAGTCCGGGCCTTAAAGTACTTACAGCATAGTAAGTCGTCATTAAGGTAGTTGTCTCATGTGTTTATGAGAACTCCTAGTGGTTTACTATAAAGCCCGGGCCTTAAAGTACTTACAGCATAGTAAGTCGTCATTAAGGTAGTTGTGTCATGTGTTTATGAGAACTTCTAGTGGTTTACTATAAAGCCCGGGCCTTAAAGTACTTACAGCATAGTAAGTCGTCATTAAGGTAGTTGTCTCATGTGTTTATGAGAACTCCTAGTGTTTTACTATAAAGCCCGGGTCTTAAAGTACTTACAGCATAGTAAGTCGTCATTAAGGTAGTTGTCTCATGTGTTTATGAGAACTCCTAGTGTTTTACTATAAAGCCCGGACCTTAAAGTACTTACAGCATAGTAAGTCGTCATTAAGGTAGTTGTCTCATATGTTTATGAGAACTCCTAGTGGTTTACTATAAAGCCCGGGTCTTAAAGTACTTACAGCATAGTAAGTCGTCATTAAGGTAGTTGTCTCATGTGTTTATGAGAACTCCTAGTGTTTTACTATAAAGCCCGGGTCTTAAAGTACTTACAGCATAGTAAGTCGTCATTAAGGTAGTTGTCTCATGTGTTTATGAGAACTCCTTGTGGTTTACTATAAAGTCCGGGCCTTAAAGTACTTACAGCATAGTAAGTCCTCATTAAGGTAGTTGTCACATGTGTTCATGAGAACTCCTAAGTGGTTTACCGGGAAAATATGAGTCAGTTGGAGAATTTAATGTCATATCGACACGTTGGCCATAGTAGCACAATGTTAGTGCGGCTGGACGGAAACCAGAAGATCCGTGGTTCAAATCCCGGCTATGGCATTGAATTTTTCACTCTGACTCTACGTTTCCATATTAATTCCGAATTTATTTGTCGTTTATCAATGCATCTTTTACCAACTAATTCCTTTACCTTATCCAAACTTTGTTTTTTGAGCCAATAAATGGCTGCCCTTCTTTTCTTAGCAAGATCCAGAGGCCATATACCTAGTATGATAAGTACTGCCATTGTAGATGTTGTTCCCGTTGCACCTGTTGCTCTTATCAAATACTGTCGCTGCGTCTTCCTAATTATTCTAATGTTCTTCTGCAGACTAAGACGGTGGGCCCATATGCCCGCTCCATATCCCGTAATTCCCAACATAATACCAGTGTGATAAGTTCTTATAGCGTTCAAATGTAGTTTGAAATTTCTTGTTGTTAATGTTGATATTTTCATCATAATATTGCCTGATTTTTCTGTTATCTTTTTAATATGCATGTCATAATTAAACTTTTCATCCACCTGTAATCCCAAATACCTCAAATGTGTCACCCTTTTAATAGACTGTCCATTAATTTTGATCACTGGGTTTCGCTTTAACTGTCCTTTGAATATGACGTACGCTGATTTTGCTGGTGCCACTTCCAGTTTTACATTCCTGCACCATTCTTCTACTTTGTTCATGATTTGCTTCGTTTTTGTTTCGGTCTCTTTTCTACTATCAGCTTCCAGAAGTATCACCACATCATCAGCATAGGTGATTACTTCCTTTGTATCTGGTAGTTCTGGTAGCTTTATCAAAAAGTGTTCGATTAGGATGTCCCAAAACAGAGGCCCAAGTATGGATCCCCGCGGGCATCCTTTCGTGATTTCTCTGGTAATCCTACAATCATCTCCACTTACATAAACTCTTCGATCCGTACAATAATTCTTTAATATGCTTACCAAAGTGGATGGATATCCCTGATTTCTCAAAATGCCAAAAAGTGCAGGCCACCACACATTATGTATGTATGTATGTATTTATTGACTGCAATTGGGTACTACCCGGTGGCAGAGTTAAGAATACAGATCAAATTACAAATACTAGATTTACAACAATAACACAGTAAACAATACAAACGTGATATTATTTTACTTAAGTCACTTAAAACATATCTAATTACTTCTCTATTTACATATTATATACCATTATAATTTTAAAGTTAAACTATAAACCATCTAGTTTTTTTCTAAATTTCTTCATCGACAGGGGACAGCTCTGAAAGACTGCTACAGGCAATTCATTCCATTCTTCAATGGTTCTATTAACAAAAGAAAATTTTCCTACGTCGGTTCTGTATCTTCTACACTTAATTTTATACCTATGATCGTTTCGTCCATAATAATCCGGATTATCTAACCTTACACTAACGTCCATCCATGCCTTTACACCAGCATTAGCTTTGAATAATGCTACCAACCTATGTTTTTTACGCCTAATTCTTAATTCCTCCCATTTAGTCTCATCTCCTTTCATAGGCCCAAAATACTTGCCTCTTTTTATGAATTTTATTGCCCTCTTCTGTATTTTAAATGCTCCTGCAATGTTAATAAAAATTGCGATGATGTATTTATTGTTGGTAGTTTCTGCATCTTTTATTATTTCGTTTAAAGCATCTTCAGTAGATTTCCCTTTTCTAAACCCATAATTCTTGTTTGTCATTCCCAACATTATCCTATATTCAGTGATCCTTTTATAGATGAGCTTTTCTTGAACTTTTCCTAGTGCATTTAATAAGCATATGAGTCGATATGATTTAGGTTTCGTTGGGTCCTTATCCTTTGCTTTCTTTAATATAGTAACATTTGCCTGTTTCTAGCAATAAGAGATTCTGCCTTGTATAAGACAGTCATTTAACAACCTGGTCAGATATGGCGCTATTTGATGTTCTAAGTTTTGTATGACTTCTGTTGTAATACTGTCTGGTCCAGATGCCTTTTTTCTCTTCATGTTTCGAATAGTAAGCCTTACTTCCATTTCATCAAAGGGATATATTACCTGGTCATTTACATAGGGACTGTTATATATGTATGTCTCTTTTCACTTTATGTTCGTACTTTCATCTTCCGCTGGCAGAAGTTTATTTAGAAGAACGTTTACAGATGCAATCCAATTCCTTGTATATGTACCATCATCCTTTTCCAATGTAGAAATGACTTCAGGTGCTCCTATTTTCCTTGTTATTTTATATGGAATTCCCCAAATTTTATCTTCCATATAATATTCCATGTAATTTTCCCATGATGTTATTTTCGTTCTTTCTATTTCTTCTTTGTAGTGTGCTTTTACCTGTCGGTATATTTCCAAATTTCTTCTTATCTCCTCTGCAATAATACTCCTTTGGTATACTCTTCTAGATTTCCGAACTCGACTTCGTAATTTCTGTAAATGCTCATTCCAAAAGTTATGATCATAATTACTTTTAACTCTAATCTTCTTCTAAGAGAAGTATGAAGTATGAAAAGTTTATAAATTTATAAAAAATGATTATGTAAATATATTTAATAATTTAATATGTAAAAATGTATGTATTTGTGTGATTGGCCGAAGTAATAATTGTATGACGTAATATGACGTAATGTTGTGACGTGGTATTAAATCGGCCAATCACAAAATTAACAGAGAAGTAACGATACTTACCATAAATCAATAATTGTGGTAGAGAGAAATTTTTGTTGTAATGGTGAGTGTGATGAATAGTGGTGCAAGATCAAGAACATTTAAGTAATAGCTTGAATCTGTATAAATATAACAAATTACAGAATTTGACTTCTCCGAAACTTTATTCCGAACCACGCCTGAAACACAGATGTCTCATGACTCTTATTTAGAATAAGACGATACAATTGGTGACCAGAGGAAATAGATAGTTGCAAAAACTCACACGAGAAGAGAAAGAATTGTGCGTCCAACATAGAAATCCTGTCCCAAATTGCGCCCGAACGTGTGGCTGATGAAGATGGAGACAAATTAACGACGAATAGTCCCAAATTCCTGTCCCACACCAAAAGATTATAGACGTTTCGTAGTTTATAACTTAACTAGTGCGAATTTCGGTGTCACAGCTTCGAAGTTCTGTTATATATAATTTTTTTGCTGTAATTTACGTCCTCCAACGTAAAGTCATATCGGACGATGAATGGAATGGGTGAAATGATGCTCAAATGTCTCCAGCACAGAGTGTAGATCTTAATCCAATTGAACATCTTTGTTTTTTTTGTTTTTTAATTTACGTCCTCCAACGTAAAGTCATATCGGAGGATGAATGGAATGGGTGAAATGATGCTCAAATGTCTCCAGCACAGAGTGTAGATCTTAATCCAATTGAACATCTTTGTTTTTTTGTTTTTTAATTTACGTCCTCCAACGTAAAGTCATATCGGACGATGAATGGAATGGGTGAAATGATGCTCAAATGTCTCCAGCACAGAGTGTAGATCTTAATCCAATTGAACATCTTTGTTTTTTTGTTTTTTAATTTACGTCCTCCAACGTAAAGTCATATTGGAGGATGAATGGAATGGGTGAAATGATGCTCAAATGTCTCCAGCACAGAGTGTAGATCTTAATCCAATTGAACATCTTTGTTTTTTGTTTTAATTTACGTACTGCAACGTAAAGTCATATCGGACGATGAATGGAATGTGTGAAATGATGCTCAAATGTCTCCAGCACAGAGTGTAGATCTTAATCCAATTGAACATCTTTGTTTGTTTGTTTTTTAATTTACGTCCTCCAACGTAAAGTCATATCGGAGGATGAATGGAATGGGTGAAATGATGCTCAAATGTTTCCAGCACAGAGTGTAGATCTTAATCCAATTGAACATCTTTGTTTGTTTGTTTTTTAATTTACGTCCTCCAACGTAAAGTCATATCGGAGGATGAATGGAATGTGTGAAATGATGCTCAAATGTTTCCAGCACAGAGTGTAGATCCTAATCCAATTGAACATCTTTGTTTTTTGTTTTAATTTACGTACTGCAACGTAAAGCCATATTGGACGATGAATGGAATGTGTGAAATGATGCTCAAATGTCTCCAGCACAGAGTGTAGATCTTAATCCAATTGAACATCTTTGTTTGTTTGTTTTTTTAATTTACGTCCTCCAACGTAAAGTCATATCGGACGATGAATGGAATAGGTGAAATGATGCTCAAATGAGTCCGGGATCCATAGAGCTTAGAGTTACCCGACATTCGTCTTTCAGGATAAGGGAAACCTCCGGAAAAACCTTATCCAGGTAACTCACCTTGACCGAGATTCGAACTCAGGACCTCTTGAACGTGAGAGAGACAGTTGAGTCCAGAGGTTCTACTCCCATTAGTCTTGAACCCGTAGGAACAAGACCCGGGCCTCTTACAACCAGGGAGTTATTCGAGCTGTCGCAAAGCCCGTGGGGCTTTCCATAGGACAAGACCTGCGTTACAAACACGCCCCCCCCCCATCTGGTCCTAGGACATAAGACGGGATGGAAGTGGATACGCCACTTACGCGCGAACACCAAAGGTGAAGCTACCGATACGACCTCAGTGGGGCCGCCTGGCGATCTAGCACACCTACTAGCTTTGCAGGCTAGTACCTGGGAGAATTGATGGCTTCCCTCAACCCCGTCCTTAGACGTCCCCGATTCCCACGGGTATCGGGAACACACTGCCCCCCTCAAGACCAACCCAATCTGAACAACTCCCGAAGGAGGGGCTCAGATGTTCGGCCCGAGGTTCCTGTAGTAACGTCAGAGGTACCGCGAGTGCTAAGGGTCCGCAGCGCCCGCACCACGGCAGCTGAAGGGGACGGATTCCCTTCCCTAGGGGGACGTGAGACAGACATGCTACCATACCGTCACGCTACCGAGTCGGGCTGAATATATTTGGGATAGCCTCGAAAGAATGACCCGAAAGCATGACATACGGATTAGGGACGGCTCTGAAACAATGTTTACAGCAAGAATAGCAAAATATTACCTCAAAGACTACAAAAAGAACTTTCTACTACTTGCCAAAGAGGTTAACATAGAAGAAGAATGCCTAGAAAGTATTAATTTTGCTACTGATTTGCATTTAAACTGTCATTTTCTTTGAGTGTATGAATACTTTTTTCCTTCTTATGGGAAGTCAGATGGTACAAATGTTTTATTTACTTTTTAAAGAGAAATAATTTACATAAAATGCTTTTGTATGGATTCAGGAGGAAATACCATACTGTTAGTTTACCATATAACCTCTCTGGATATTAACTTTAGTTATAGTAAATTAAATTTTTCTTCATAAACACTGGTGTATGAATACTTCATATCATTTGGATAGCAGAACGCTTTCAATTGTCAGCTAAATGCAAGTTAAAAGAAAACTGTAATCAAAAGAGTATTTAACTGACTGAAACTGCGTTGTGTTGTCATTAGACGTAAGCTATCTATCTTGGCCCCGACTCTATTTAATATATACATTTCTAATATTCCTGACTTAGCTCCGACTTCTTTAGCTCTTTACGCTGATGACACAGTACTATATTATTTTCATGTTAATCTCCAGAACGCACAACAAGTAGTACAGCTCCCTTTAGATCGCCTAACTCATTGGTTCAGCACTTGGCGGATCTCTTTGAACCCTCAGAAAACCGAAGCTAAAATCTTCACTCTTCGCCGATATACTCCGCTTACTCCGTTGTGTCTCTACAAGAACAATGTCCCTTGGTGATACCTTGGAGTGCTTTTGGACTCTCGACTGACCTGGCGTGCTCATATCGATCGCCTTATATCTCTGGCCTCCGGGCGACTTTCAAAACTCTCACCTCTCTTGCATCGCCGTTCCAGCCTCAGCCTACAGTCATCATTGTTACTCTACAAATCACTCGTTCGTCCGCTTATTACTTATGCCTGCCAAGTGTGGGGGGCCGCACACATATGTCATCTGCGTCCACTTCAGGTCATACAGAATCGCTTCATG
Source organism: Mantis religiosa (assembly GCA_030765055.1). Classification (NCBI taxonomy): domain Eukaryota; kingdom Metazoa; phylum Arthropoda; class Insecta; order Mantodea; family Mantidae; genus Mantis; species Mantis religiosa. The sequence goes on from CM060947.1 coordinate 32,058,430, forward strand.
CGCATCGCTACCAATGCTCCATGGTTCATCCGTAATCAGCAGCTCCATCACGAACTAGGACTGTTACCTCTTCACGACTACATTCGCAGGATCGCCTGTCGTTTCTTTTCCATGCTGCAAGAAGTTCCAGGAGCTGTGCATTATAACATCGGCGTCCGCACGCGTCAGCCCTCACGCTTGAAGAGGAGACTACCACAGGACCTGCTTCTAAGTGATATATCTGATTCGAGTGATTCTAGTGCTTGATGTCTGTCTTACATCTTCAATATTGACATAATTTCTCAGAGAGTATTATTGGAGTTCTAAATTAATGTAGTTAGGGGGCGGCCTGCTAGCCTACCCCCGAGTGTTATTGTTCTTATTGTACTGTTACATTCTTTTTACTCTGATCTGCAAAGCATTGTACTGCTGATCGATCAATTAAAAAAGTATAAAAAAAGACGTAAGCTAGTGTGGTGACCGAAATGAGGCTAACATATTTACCAAGTCACTTCCCAGATACAATCTTTATGGTAGAATGGTTGGTGCGTGAACATGCCACGCGCTTGAACAGTTATCGATCCTTTGTTACGTCTTTGTATTTTATTGCACCTTATTAAACTTTAGCTATATACATAGGTCATTCAAAAATTTGTGGCAACTTTGCCTACATTTGGCGGTATCAGCGGTAAACCATGTAAGTTACTATCAATGAAAAATAAAAGCATTTATTATATGTTTCAAATGGCAAGAGTTCTCGCCTGCAACGAATCAGATGCGTTAGAGCCTTTAGCGTTGCCACCTCGTTATCGCCACCCTTTTTATATTTCCCTCTCTCTCTCTTGGGGCCCCTTTTTTGGGATATTTTATTCAGAAGATTTATTAGAACTACTGGAAAGAGATCATAAGGTTTTGGATGTAATAGCGTATGCTGATGACATAGTCATAATGATGGATGGACAGAGCAGACTAGAGCTAGAAAATAAAGCAAGAGAAGTTACAAATACATTATCAAATTGGTGTTTCAGAACAAAACTAAAAATTGCACCAAACAAGTCAAATTATGTGCTTTTTAAGGGAAATTTAAAGCGGGATCCTACAGTGAAGATAAATAATCAGAACATTAAACGGGAAAAAGAGATGAGATATTTGGGTATCATGATAGATGAAAAATTTCATTTCAGAAAACACACGGAGTATATTAGGCAGAAAACAGAGAAAATAATGCTAAAGCTAGCAAGAATAACCAATTTAAATTTTGTACTTCCATTGCGTAACATACAGATATATCATAACACCATTTTTGCTTCAATTATGACGTATGCGGCAGCAGTTTGGGCAGAAAGGATGGATGATGTGCAAATAAGAAGATTGTTGAGAAGAACGCAAAGAAAAGTATTATTACGTCTGACAGGAGCTGCAAAAACAACACCAACTATGGCATTGCTAGTAACAACGGCCATTTGGCCGATTGATTTATTAATAAGATTGAAGGGCGCAAAATTTTGGGCGAAAAAAGGAAACTTAGAAAAAGTTTATAATATAACTGGAGTCAGAACAAACAAATCTTGGGTGATTAAAAATAGTTTAAAAGATAAATGGCAAAATGAATGGACAGAAAGTCTAGAAGGTAGAAGAGTGTTTGAAATTTTTCAGAACGTCAAAGAGAGACTAAAATTGAATTTTATTCAACCAACAAAGGGATTTATACATTATATAACAGGACACGGACCTTATAAGACCTATTGGAAGAAAATCAATAAAACTGAAAATGATATATGTGAATTATGTAACAAACAAGATAATCCTGAACATGTAGTATTTGAATGTGGAAGATATGCAATTCACCAACAAGAAGAGAGGCATGCGCTAGCAGGATATATCGTATATGACATAATTCGAGATCAACAATTGGTAAATAAATTACAAGTTTTGACTAACTTTGTAAGTAAGAAAGCATGGGAGGTAAAAATATTCAAAGGAGAAAGAGTTGATAATAGGCGAAGAATAGTACAAGATCCAAGAAGGAGTTCTAGAATACAAAATAGGATAAGACGGGAAGAATTATTGAATAATCTAACAATGGAGTTGACTGCATGGGCGGCGGAGGGAGAGAGTGATGGCAGAGGCCATGGTGGACTACAGAATTAGTAGATTTAGATATAGATTTAGGAAATAAGGATTTTGTAATTTTTATAGTTGTTTTCTTTTGTTTTTTGCTTTTTTTGTGTTTATTTCTGTTATTTTATTTCATTTTATTTTTGTAGAGTAGTTTTCTGAGAGATTTGTATAATTATAACATTTGTAAGGATTTTATGGAAAAATAAAGAGAAAATTTGGATATATGCCCCGGTATAGTTGTCTAGGTGCCGGGGTAGAATATTCAGATTTTATTTATTTATTTATCTCTCTCGCGCACTTGCGAGTGTTCGTGGGGCTAGACGTAAGGGAACGCAAACTGAATTTACCAAAATTTTATAATAGTGCAGTTGTTGAAATCATAATTGCAACATAAAGATTCCTATATTCCAAATGATTTAAATATTTAGTTAAACGTTAATTCTTCTTCTTCTCTACTGGCTCTACAGCACTTGGTGGGCTTTGGCCTCCTGCACGATCCTCCTCCACATATCTCTATCTTCCGCTTTACTTTTCCAGCCTCTGTTTCCGATCGTTCTTAGGTCCTCCATTACATCATCTAACCACCTTGTTCTCGGTCTTCCTTTTTTCTTCTACTATACAATCTTCCTTACAATATTTTTTTTGGCGTTCTATCTTCCGTCATTCTCTCTATATGCCCTAGCCATCTTATCCTTTGTGCTTTTATAAATTTCACAATATCTTGCTTACTTATTAGTTCTTCCATTTCATGATTATATCTTATTCTCCGTTGATCTTTATCTTTTACAGGTCCAAAGATTCGTCTTAATATTTTCCTTTCAAACCTTCGAAGTATTTCTTCATCTTCATTGTTCAGGGTCCAAGTTTCAGCAGCGTATGTTACTATTGGTGTTTAAAGTTAATTATAGTTTATGAATACTTATTTTTGTAACCCAAACAAACTACCAGTGATACATTCGTATAGCTGAGAATGTTACTTACGTTAAGAGATAATTCGTCATTGTCATTGTCTTCAACTTCTGAGTACTGCAAATTTTTGATGATAGGTTCCAAAATCTCGTTACGTGATATTTCTTTCCAAAAGTCGTCTTCTTGTAGTTTATCTGATGCCTCACGCACTTTTCCCAGTCTTGTTGTGTTCCTTGTCAATTTCTTCGTGAATAAGTCGTTCAACGTCAGTGAGTTTATGTCTGTAACATAATTTGAGCCCACATTAACTCTATTGGATTGTTCTGGCAGTAGTAAGGGAGGGAAGGTGGATCGTGTCTCATTGATCCAGCTGATACACTTTTTCATGGGAGAGTAACTGAATAATGCTGCTTTGAACTCTCTAGAGTAAATAGAGATTACGAACCATTCATAAACAAAGATATAATGTGACCAGACACGTTCTGTCAGACCAGCAAGAAGTGTATCGTTTCCTCTCATCGAATTTAACAAACACCTTGGCTTATTCAAAGTACATATTTCTTTTATCACGTCATGTCAAATGTTTACGTTTCAGTTCTGAGTAATTTCAAATATACGTTCACGCATACATGACAACCAATAATGATATTCATTACAGTACTTACGACGTAATGTATGGTTATAATATAATGGCATCTACTTTATTTATTTGTATTAAGAAAACTATTTCAGCTAAAAATATGGGTTTTTACGGTTATGTTAAATACATTACTCTCTCATAAGACCTGAAGCTTTCCTGGTGACGAATACGTTTTCTTCTCGGGCAGCCAGCCAGGTGAAAAGATGATTATTTATTTATTTAAACAAATGCTCTAGAGATGTTGGAAAAATTCCATTTGTCTTCTGGCTTCCCAATATAATGTTCCGTCTGATTTTGTCCAATGTGTCTGAAGTGCAGGACATTTTCTAAGATGTTCCCAGTTCATAATGGAGTTCCCAGTGCACAGCATACAATTTGGAGTCGGCATGAGTCCCATGCGATGGAGATGTTCTGCTAGACAATTATGTTGTGTAATATTTCGAAATGCAGCAACTGTTTCATATCGAGGTAGAGCTGGTATTAGTGTTCTGTCGGTGACTAATTTCTTCCAGTTTTTATCTTTTGTTATGTCGGTAATATATTTTAACCTTTCTGCCTTGAATGATGCCTTAATGTGAAGTTTCGCTGAATGGAATGATACTGGTGTTGTCCAACAATTAAGAATTTCAGTTCCCTTTTTTGCAAGACGATCAGCTTGTTCATTTCCCATTATTCCAACATGCGATGGGATCCATTGTACAATAATTATTTTCCCAATTTCGGCAAATTTTCGTAACAGATCTTTAATTTGTACAATATTGGAGTCCAAGGAGTCTTTAACATTTGAAATTGCTTGTATAGCAGCAGTAGAGTCACAAAATAGAACAGCTTTTTTAAAAGAATGATGCCTAATGTATAGTTGAGAGAGTGCAAGGTTAATTGCTTTCAATTCCCCATCAAAATTTGTCTTTAATCTGCCAGCAGAGGCATAGAGGGAGAACAGTTTACAGTAGACTCCAGCTCCAGCACAATCACTATTAGTTTGCAAAGAACCATCAGTGAAGATATGAAGCCATTCGTTTTCTGGGTAATCAGTATTTATTGTTTCTAAAGCAAGAGATTTTAAAATGGACATAGGAGTTTCGGATTTTTTCACTTGTTCCCTGAGACTTAATTTGCATTCGACTTCAATATATTCAATTGGGTTTGTTGGGTATAATAATTCTTCTACTTCAGCATCTTGAGTTTCCATCTTTCGTATAGTATCAATATGTTGGATAAATCTTTTGGTAGTTTTGAGTTTTCTTGGTTTTCGGTCATAATTTTTCCAATAATTATCTGAATATAATCTTATCAATTTTTCATACTGTATAAGAGCTAATTTATTTATTTCATGGACAATGGGATGATTTGCGGTTACGATCTCCATTGCGATGATAGGTGTGGTTTTAACTGCTCCGGTTATTATCCTCAGCGCTTGGTTTTGTACCAGTTCTAATTCTTTTATATTTGCGGATATCAAATTTTCACAGCCATAGAGAAGAATGGGTTTAATATAAATGTTATATGTTCTATTCAAAACTGATAGTGAGCATCCCCATTTTTTTCCTGTAAGACGTTTTAGGACGTTTAATCTGGTTCTAGCCTTTTCTGCAGTCTTCTTAACATGAGTTTTCCATGAAAGTTTTTGATCCAAGTGCATTCCTAAGTATTTAGGAGTTGTATTCTCAACAATATCTTCAGATTTGTATTGTAAGTGTATATTTGGGGTTTTGTGTGCCAGTGTGAAGACATGGTAATATGTTTTTTCAGTATTTATAATTAACCTATTACGTTCTACCCAACCTTCCAGAGATTTGAGTGCTGTGTTCATGGTTTCAGATAATTTGTCATTATGATTTCTGGGTAATGACAGCCACATTACTAAATCGTCGGCATATAGAGCATATATATATATATATATATATATATATATTATATTATATATATTATATATCAACGTTTCGGGAGTGTACATTTCTCCCATCATCAGGATATTTATAAAATATTATACCACAAACGAAATACTGGATACAACAAAACACTATCAAAATTCGCTTTACTGAACAAAAGACTGTTTTCGTTAATTAAATGCCAGGTCAGGGGATGGCGTGAGCGTAGAAAATTAATTGGGTCAAAGAAACGTATTGATGCTGTATTGATGCCGGCCTCGGTAGCGTAGATGTCTGCCTCATGTTCAAGAGGTCCCGAGTTCCAATCTTGGTGAGTTACCTAGATAAGGTAACCGGGGTTTTCCCTTATCCTTCAAGACGAATGTCGGGTAACTCTAAGCTCCATGGACCCTGGACTCATTTGAGCATCATTTCACCCAATTCATTCACCGTCCGATATAACTTAACGTTGGGGAGGACGTAAATTAAAAAAAAATGCTGTATTGATCTTTGCTTCTTAATTCGATGAATTTCCATTTTTAAGGCCGTTTCCCAAGAGGAGCTGAACTGAAATCCAGTATCACAATTAAGCGTGCTTCTTTCAGAGGAAATCGCCAAAGCATCCTTAATTTTTCGCTCCCAGTAACTGTTGCATTTTGCCAAGATAGTCGTCTCCCGAAAGTTGGCGCTATGGCGGTATCAAAACAATGCTCTGCCAGTCCAGACTTCTCAGCTTACATTAAGCGTGCTTCTTTCAGAGGAAATGGCCAAAGCCTCCTTAATTCTCCGCTCCCAGTAACTGTTGCATTTTGTCAAGATGTTCGTCTCCCGAAAGTTGGCTCTATCGTCGTTATCAAAACAATGCTCTGCCAGTCCAGACTTCTCAGGTTGCATTAACCGTGCTCCTTTCAGAGGAAATGGCCAAAGCCTCCTTAATTCTCCGCTCCCAGTAACTGTTGCATTTTGTCAAGATGTTCGTCTCCCGAAAGTTGGCTCTATGGTCGTTATCAAAACAATGCTCTGCCAGTCCAGACTTCTCAGGTTGCATTAACCGTGCTCCTTTCAGAGGAAATGGCCAAAGCCTCTTTAATTCTCCGCTCCCAGTAACTGTTGCATTTTGTCAAGATGGTCGTCTCCCGAAAGTTGGCTCTATGGTCGTTATCAAAACAATGCTCTGCCAGTCCAGACTTCTCAGGTTGCATTAGCCGTGCTCCTTTCAGAGGAAATGGCCAAAGCCTCCTTAATTCTCCACTCCCAGTAACTGTTGCATTTTGTCAAGATGGTCGTCTCCCGAAAGTTGGCTCTATGGTTGTTATCAAAACAATGCTCTGCCAGTCCAGACTTCTCAGGTTGCATTAACCGTGCTCCTTTCAGAGGAAATGGCCAAAGCCTCCTTAATTCTCCGCTCCCATTAACTGTAGCATTTTGTCAAGATGGTCGTCTCCCGAAAGATGGCTCTATGGTTGTTATCAAAACAATGCTCTGCCAGTCCAGACTTCTCAGGTTGCATTAGCCGTGCTCCTTTCAGAGGAAATCGCCAAAGCCTCCTTAATTCTCCGCTCCCAGTAACTGTTGCATTTTGTCAAGATGGTCGTCTCCCGAAAGTTGGCTCTATGGTCGTTATCAAAACAATGCTCTGCCAGTCCAGACTTCTCAGGTTGCATTAGCCGTGCTCCTTTCAGAGGAAATGGCCAAAGCCTCCTTAATTCTCCACTCCCAGTAACTGTTGCATTTTGTCAAGATGGTCGTCTCCCGAAAGTTGGCTCTATGGTTGTTATCAAAAGAATGCTCTGCCAGTCCAGACTTCTCAGGTTGCATTAACCGTGCTCCTTTCAGAGGAAATGGCCAAAGCCTCCTTAATTCTCCGCTCCCATTAACTGTAGCATTTTGTCAAGATGGTCGTCTCCCGAAAGATGGCTCTATGGTTGTTATCAAAACAATGCTCTGCCAGTCCAGACTTCTCAGGTTGCATTAGCCGTGCTCCTTTCAGAGGAAATCGCCAAAGCCTCCTTAATTCTCCGCTCCCATTAACTGTAGCATTTTGTCAAGATGGTCGTCTCCCGAAAGATGGCTCTATGGTTGTTATCAAAACAATGCCCTGCCAGTCCAGACTTCTCAGGTTGCATTAGCCGTGCTCCTTTCAGAGGAAATGGCCAAAGCCTCCTTAATTCTCCGCTCCCAGTAACTGTTGCATTTTGTCAAGATGGTCGTCTCCCGAAAGATGGCTCTATGGTTGTTATCAAAACAATACTCTGCCAGTCCAGACTTCTCAGGTTGCATTAGCCGTGCTCCTTTCAGAGGAAATGGCCAAAGCCTCCTTAATTCTCCGCTCCCAGTAACTGTTGCATTTTGTCAAGATGGTCGTCTCCCGAAAGATGGCTCTATGGTTGTTATTAAAACAATACTCTGCCAGTCCAGACTTCTCAGGTTGCATTAGCCGTGCTCCTTTCAGAGGAAATCGCCAAAGCCTCCTTAATTCTCCGCTCCCAGTAACTGTTGCATTTTTCCAAGATGGTCGTCTCCCGAAAATTGGCGCTATGGTTGTTATCAAAAGAATGCTCTGCCAGTCCAAACTTCTCACGTTGCATTAAGCGTGCTTCTTTCAGAGGAAATGGCCAAAGCCTCCTTAATTCTCCGCTCCCAGTAACTGTTGCATTTTGCCAAGATGGTCGTCTCCCGAAAGTTGGCTCTATAACGTTATCAAAACAATGCTCTGCCAGTCCAGACTTCTCAGGTTGCATTAACCGTGCTCCTTTCAGAGGAAATGGCCAGAGCCTCCTTAATTCTCCGCTCCCAGTAACTGTTGCATTTTGCCAAGATGGTCGTCTTCCGAAAATTGGCGCTATGGTTGTTATCAAAAGAATGCTCTGCCAGTCCAGACGTCTCAGGTTGCATTAAACGAATACTCCGTTCATGTTCCATTATTCTAGTAGCGATGGTCGTTCCGGTTAGATTACTCTCTCCTTCCTCATGGATCAGTTTTTGCAATATCTGAATTTGAAATTGGATACAGATAATAAGTGAGGTATTCTTCTTCTTGGCATAGTAAAAAGGTTTCCATAAACTTCATGAAGTCACAAAGGAATTCGATTAATTTTGTTTCAATGCAATTCAGAAACACAAATTATAAAGAAGGTAACCAAAGATTCACCAATAAATATTTATAGACTTGTAGTGCGTTGACAAGTTAATTTTGTGTCTAATTTCCGAAAGATATATCATCATGCTACATACAATTTCACTCTTGATAACAAATGATAAACGTTATTAAATAGAATATGGTAAGTGAAATATCTTAGGAGACTTTGGCAAAGAGTGGGACATCTTTATACTTCGTAATGCTTTTGTTTGTCGAAAATAAAGGAAGGTGTATGTGTTATGAAGAAGTATGCATGTATACTCTTTGTATTTAGTTAATAACCCGGTCCATTATCACTTCAGGTTTTTTCTCACCTATTAAATCTTCCTTGGACTTACACAAATATTTCAAAACCAGAAAAGAGGCGAATGGATGAAGTGAAATTACAAGTTTTGTGAAAAGAACATTTGTAGCTGCATTAGGCGGATGTACCATGGGGTTCGAATCGCTAAACTATCAATTGTGGAGCTGAACTATCTCGCTTGGTTTCGATGTAAGCAGCTGTATCAGTGGAAAGCAACAACGTTGAGATAAACATCTGAGAGGTATCAGAGCAGATAAATCTGGGTCGGGAAAACCTCTAAGAAACATGCGATCACTTATGCTTTACTCATATCAAGGGCAATCTCACGAGAAAAGAAACATCTCACATGTAAAATCATATAACATTAGGCGGGTGTGTGTATCTCTGAAAATATGTCACAAAAGTCTCATTTGTCACTTAAATATGAAAACTCTTACCTTATAAGAAGCCTGACATTCTAGATTATGTTAAATGTCAAGTTTTTCGTTTAAGAACTTTCTGTATACTTCCATTTTCATTTTCATTCCGAGCGGAAGCTAATTCTAATCGCCCACAGTAGGACTGACATAGCATACAAATCGCAATGGATCATGAATCATGAGAACAAAATAACATATGCTCAAGTTATTCTCGGGAAGCAAGCCACGTGAAAAGACGATTACAATTCGACGTTTCGGTAGCATACATCTCTCCCATCATAAGGATATTTATAAAATGTTATAACCACAAATGAAACACTGGATATAACAGAAATACAAAGACAAAACCCTATCAAATTTGCATTACTAAACAAAACACTGTTTTCAGTAAATTAAATGCCAGGTCAGGAGATGGCGTGAGTATAGAAAATTAATTAGGTCAAAGAATCGTAACTAGTTAACTTGATTTTCTAGCTTTATAGATCTGTACTTCTTAAATCGACGGATTTCCATTTTTAAGGCCGATTTCCAAGAGGAGCTGAAGAGATCCAACATCACGATTAAGCGTGCTCTACTCGGAGAAAATGGCCAAAGCCTCCTTAACTCTCCGCTCACAGTAATTGTTGCATTTCGTCAAGATGGTCGTCTCCCGTAATGTGGTTCTATGGTCAATGTTCTGCCAGTCCAGACTTCTCAGGTTTCATAAAACGAATGCTCCGTTCATGTTCGATTATTCTGGTAGCGATGGTCCTTCCGGTTTGTCGTACATACGGTGTTCCACACTCATAGAGAATGCGGGACACTCCCGGAACCTGTAAGTCCAGTTTCTCTTTCACCGCTCTCAACAGATGTTTAATCTTCGGAGACCAGTTGAGCTCTTAACTTCCATGCCTCCTTGTTACTTAATTAGACACTTTCTTCCCCCTCATCTTCCTTTCTTATATTCTTTACATTTATTTGTCTTTACCTTGTTGCTACTTTGACTTACATGACACCCTCGTCTTCTGCTCTGTCAGGTAGCTCTTAGCCTCCATGTCTCCTTGTTACTTAATTAGACACTTTCTTCCCCCTCATCTTCCTTTCTTATATTCTTTACATTTATTTGTCTTTACCTTGTTGCTACTTTGACTTACATGACACCCTGGTCTCTGCTCTGTCAGGTAGCTCTTAAACTCCATGCCTCCTTGTTACTTAATTAGCCCCTCTCTTCCCCCTCATCTTTCATCTTCCTTTCTTACATTCTTTACATTTAGTTGTCTTTACCTTGTTGCTACCTTGGCTTTCATGACATCCTGGTCTTCTGCTCTGTCAGGTAGCTCTTAAACTCCATGTCTCCTTGTTACTTAATTAGCCCCATTCTTCCCCCTATCTTCCTTTCTTATATTCTTTACATTTGGTTGTCTTTACCTTGTTGCTACCTTGGCTTTCATGACACCCTGGTCTTCTGCTCTGCCAGATAGCTCTTAACCTCCATGTCTCCTTGTTACTTAATTAGCCCCTTTCTTCCCCTCATCTTCCTTTCTTATATTCTTTACATTTATTTGTCTTTACCTTGTTGCTACCTTGTCTTACATGACACCCTGGTCTTCTGCTCTGTCAGGTAGCTCTTAACCTCCTTGTCTCCTTGTTACTTAATTAGCCGCTTTCTTCCCCTCATCTTCCTTTCTTATATTCTTTACATTTATTTGTCTTTACCTTGTTGCTAACTTGGCTGACATGACACCTTTGTCGTCTGCTCTGCCAGGTAGCTCTTAACCCCCGTGCCTCCTTGTTACTTAATTAGCCCCTTTCTCACCCTCATCTTCCTTTCTTATATTCTTTACATTTGTCTTTACCTTGTTGTTACCTTGGCTTACATGACACCCTGGTCTTATGCTCTGTCAGGTAGCTCTTAACCTCCATGTCTCCTTGTTACTTAATTAACCCCTGTCTCCCCCCCCCCATCCACATATTTCCTTTCTTATATTCTTTACATTTCTTGCCCATTTTTCTTTTACTGTCTGTAAGAACTCACCAATACCTGTTACCCTCTTTTCCTCCTTTACTGTTAACATTTTTATAGCTACTATCTCCTCTACTTTCTCCCAATTTTCCTCCCAAACCTTTTACTCCACATTGCAACCTCCTCGCATTCTGTTACATAGTGGTCTATGCTTTCTTCCCCCCCCCCCCCCACACAATTCACAAATTCCCTTTTTCCTACCTCTTATCCCTCTTAGAAATATTGTTCCTGTTGTCATCCAAGCTAGCCCTTCTCTCTCTTGTCTATTGCAGTAATCTACATATGCTTCTCGTCCCCAGTTTCTTTTTATTTGTTTGTAAAATTCTAATGATTTCATATTTTCTAGACTTCCCCATATTTCTTTATCTTGTATTCTGCATTTTACCAATTTACCCACATCGCTTGTTTTGCTTTCCTATAATATCCATATATCTCCCATTGCTATTTTTCCGTAATTCCTTCTATTTCTACCCACCAGCTATTTAAGTTCTCTAATTTTATTTGCTGTCTCATGTATAATTTCATAATTTTCCGTTCTTCTTTTGCCAAACACCTATACCAGAATATTATTATTTCCATTATTATTCCATTTCTTCTTGTCTTTCCTAATTCTACTAAAGCTACTTCCCATTAGAAAATGTGTAGACACTTAGATCCTTTCCTGAATTTTCTTCTTTACATTAGATAGACGTTCTGAAGGATAACTTTTAGTACAGGAGTACTTACGACCGAGTGGTTTTGTTCTCAAAGGATGTATAACTAACTTTATACAGCTCTAATTTAAAAATAAAGTTACATAGTAATGAATATTCATTATTTTTCTGCTTGCATTAAACTACGCTGTAAAAAATACAGATTGAAAATGCAATAACGTGATCTAATTTGGCGAGGCTCTCTATTCATTTACAGATGATTAAGTTTGGCAAGTCGAGATGAAAGGATGTCTGGTGGTTGCCGTAGTAACGCCAAATTGAGTGAATATATGTAACAAGTTGGCCGACAGGTGAACGATCTGATAGCAACAAGGGTCAGAGCAACTCATCTCTCAAACACATTGTTTACCTTCTATAGCCGTATTCCACCCGAACATTCGATATTGTTGAGCTTCCATATATTGTGCGTGTTTCTTTGTAAACAAAAAGCGATCTACCTCACGTTCTAGAGCTGCTAAATTCGATACTCGGTAACGGTGAGCTTTCTGGTTTCAGTTCTTTTTTCGGGGTTGTACGTACGTTCAAAGATGAATGTTTGGTAACTACAAGCTCTATGTAACCTGTACACATTTCAGCATCATTTCATTTATTTTCCGATATGACATAACGCGGGAGGACGTTAATTTACAAAACAAAACAAAAAAATAGACAATCCTTACCTCGCAACATCCTTACCTCACAACAATTTTGAGCACAGTAATACACGTAACTTATGTCGACATTTTTCAAGAGTGAACATTTATTGTGAAATTTCCTGTTTTGTCAAAAGTTTTCATTATTTATGCTTTCCTCAAAGCGTAGTAGTTATTCATTTTTTATTTCCTGGTACCCAAAAAGAACGGCATTTCCGTAATCACATAACGACCAAAACATCTGACTATCACTTAAAGTCTACTGTATTCCCTTGTAACTACAATAAGATAATGTTTATCTTGAAGTAGATAGAGCAATAAGTGTATGTACAAGAGTAGAGAAAGTCATGTATACATCACATAACGACTAAAACATTTGACTATCACTTAAAGTCTGCTGTATTCCCTTGTAACTACAATAAGATAATGTTTATCTTGAAGTAGATAGAGCAATAAGTGTTTGTACAAGAGTAGAGAAAGTCATGTATACATCACATAACGACCAAAACATTTGACTATCACTTAAAGTCTGCTGTATTCCCTTGTAACTACAATAAGATAATGTTTATCTTGAAGTAGATAGAGCAATAAGTGTTTGTACAAGAGTAGAGAAAGTCATGTATACATCACATAACGACCAGAACATTTGACTATCACTTAAAGTCTACTGTATTCCCTTGTAACTACAATAAGATAATGTTTATCTTGAAGTAGATAGAGCAATAAGTGTTTGTACAAGAGTAGAGAAAGTCATGTATACATCACATAACGACCAGAACATTTGACTATCACTTAAAGTCTGCTGTATTCCCTTGTAACTACAATAAGATAATGTTTATCTTGAAGTAGATAGAGCAATAAGTGTTTGTACAAGAGTAGAGAAAGTCATGTATACATCACATAACGACCAAAACATTTGACTATCACTTAAAGTCTACTGTATTCCCTTGTAACTACAATAAGATAATGTTTATCTAGAAGGAGATAGGGCAAGAGTAGAGAATATCGTTATAGATTAGATGTATATGGGAGGAAGTGCACGGAAGGCCTCTTCCTCAGTGATGCAACAGTTGACGGTAAAGTCTTTAGAAAGCAAGGTCGTCCGTCTGTTACTTTCTCCCCTTGCTCAAACCATAACTTTATTAAGTCGAGGCAATTAATCTGTAATTATGGCAGGAGAGTTTCTTCACTTGACTGCAATCTGTTGCACGCACGGCGGAGTAGCCAGGTCTTTCTGCAACACCGTTTTCAGGGAAAATGGGCACGTGTCGGGCGGAATCAGTCAATTCCCTCGTCTAAAATAACTAGTTTACTTTCTCTATATAGTAAATAGAGAAGGTACTGCATTCCACCCACAAATTGTATACCGGGATTACAGTGAAAATACAAGTTTGGAACCTTCCTGCATATTATTTTATAACAAATGGAAAGTTTGTATATTCTCTTGGAATAGCGTAAGAAAATCTCTGAATGGCTCCACAGCCTTAGTTCTTACAGTCTTTTTATGGAGATTTTCGTTGAATTTAAAATTGTTTTTGCTTTTTTTTTAATTCCAATATGTACTCAATTTCCACATGCGATTTCTTTACAGGTGACTATTTCACACCTTCACATATAGTTAGTTGTTTTCTTGTTTATTTTGGGCTCTTCTAATTGTTGTTAATTACTCTTTGTATCCCTTAATCACCACACCTACAGAATGTCAATATATATTCATGCTACGCATTTCACATTTACGGCATTTTAAGTAAACGATCATGGCCTCCTTCCATGCTTTCTGATTTTCTATGTTAATCAACGTGTTTCATTGTTTTTGTTTATTTCATGTTAGGTAACACTTCTAAGTATAATTTTAACGCTAACCAAACCGTAATAATTCACCAGTTGTAGCGTGGATGCCTGACGCTCAAGATCTCCCGTGTTCGAATTTCGGTCAGGGTGAGTTATGCACATAAGGCTTTCTTTAGCATATATGTACAGCATTAATCCCCAAAACAGATATTGAACCGTGACAATGTGCATCGAGCTCTCAACCGATCTCATGTAGAAGTACTTCGGCCAATACCTAAACTATCTGGAAGAAATTCAAATACATATCCTGAGTATAAAATAATATATCCAAAAATAATCCTAGCATGCTAGAATGCATATTCCTCAGAAGAAGAAGAGAACTTGATGAAAAGTATGAAACAAAAAAGCAAAGCAGAAAAAAATCGAACTCAACCAATATTAAATGAAATATCTCCATAATTAAATTAAAGTTACATAAAATGCATAATTTATATATGTCATATTCCATTTAGAACCGCTACCTCTTTAAATTTACATACTCCAAAGTAAACTCATATCTGACGATCAAAACAATGATGTTCAAATGAGTAAATGGTACATAGACCTTAGAGTTACCAGACATTCATCTTTCAGGATAAGAGAAAACCTCCAACGTTAAGTCATATCGGACGATGAATGAAATGATGTTCAAATGAGTACAGGGTACATAGAGCTTAGAGTTACCAGACATTCATCTTTTAGGATAAGAGAAAACCTCCAACGTTAAGTCATGTCGGACGATGAATGAAATGATGCTCAAATGAGTACAGGGTACATAGAGCTTAGAGTTACCAGACATTCATATTTCAGGATAAGAGAAAACCTCCAACGTTAAGTCATATCGGACGATGAATGAAATGATGTTCAAATGAGTACAGGGTACATAGAGCTTAGAGTTACCAGACATTCATCTTTCAGGATAAGAGAAAACCTCCAACGTTAAGTCATATCGGACGATGAATGAAATGATGTTCAAATGAGTACAGGGTACATAGAGCTTAGAGTTACCAGACATTCATCTTTCAGGATAAGAGAAAACCTCCAACGTTAAGTCATATCGGACGATGAATGAAATGATGTTCAAATGAGCACAGGGTACATAGAGCTTAAAGTTACAAGACATTCATCTTTCAGGATAAGAGAAAACCTCCAACGTTGTCATATCGGACGATGAATGAAATGATGTTCAAATGAGTACAGGGTACATAGAGCTTAGAGTTACCAGACATTCTCTTTCAGGATAAGAAAAAACCTCCAAAGTTAAGTCATATGGGACGATGAATGAAATGATGTTCAAATGAGTACATGGTACATAGAGCTTAGAATTACCAGACATTCATCTTTCAGGATAAGAGAAAACCTCAAACGTTAAGTCATATCAGACGATGAATGAAATGATGCTCAAATGAGTACAGGGTACATAGAGCTTAGAGTTACAAGACATTCATCTTTCAGGGTAAGAGAAAACCTCCAACGTTAAGTCATATTTTAGGTTAACTCATATATCCATTATATGAAAACCTTGCAATTTGAAAAACAATTGCGGAATATATCATTTCGTTAAATAATTATCTGCCAACTGCCTATGCTGCCATTACACATATAAATCTTTCCCTGTTTTGTTTTACTTTGTATTATTTATTTTAATAAATTATTAGTTACATTTGTATAGCTTTGAGATTCTTCTTTCGTGCATTTTAAGAGACAAAACAGTTTGCACATTCTCCAGTTTTGGGAACTTTAAATTATTCTAAATTCAATTTAAATTCAAACTTTAGAAGTTGGTCTGCAAACCTCAATAGTTAGGTTTATACCAAAGTCGCCTCCATTCAATACCTACGCAGTTCTTCCCTATAATTTGTGCATATAACTCTTTAACCAATTTAATTGTAACATAATGTTTAGATTAGACACATCTCTTTCTTCCATTGAGATGTTTCATAATTTAATGTTGCTTCAGCCTAGAATTTACCATTTAATTCTTTTAAACGCTCTCTTACACCCGTTTTCCTTTCACTTGCAGCTGCAACACTTAACTGAACTCATTTTATTATGTTCCAAGGGACCTTGATGCAGTCCGTTGCAATGGACGTAATTTAGTAGGCCTAGCATCATACATTACTACTTTCTGTAAACCAGCAAGGCTCAAAAACATTATCTTATTGTAGGTACAAGGGAATACAATAGACTTTAAGTGATAGCCAAATGTTTTGGTCGCTATATGATGTACACATGACTTTATCTACTCTTGTACAAACACTTAATACTCTATCTACTTCAAGATAAATATTATCTTATTGTAGTTGCATGCAAGAGAATACAGTAGACTTTAAGTGATAGCCAAATGTTTTGGTCGTTATATGATGTACACATGACTTTATCTACTCTTGTACAAACACTTAATACTCTATCTACTTCAAGATAAACATTATCTTATTGTAGTTGCATGCAAGAGAATACAGTAGACTTTAAGTGACAGTCAAATGTTTTGGTCGTTATGTGATGTATACATGACTTTCTCTACTCTTGTACAAACACTTATTGCTCTATCTACTTCAAGATAAACATTATCTTATTGTAGTTACAAGGGAATACAGTAGACTTTATGTGATAGTCAAATGTTTTGGTCGTTATGTAATGTACACATGACTTTCTCTACTCTTGTACAAACACTTATTGCTCTATCTACTTCAAGATAAACCCTATCTTATTGTAGTTACAAGGGAATACAGTAGACTTTAAGTGATAGTCAAATGTTTTGGTCGTTATGTAATGTACACATGACTTTCTCTACTCTTGTACAAACACTTATTGCTCTATCTACTTCAAGATAAACCTTATCTTATTGTAGTTACAAGGGAATACAGTAGACTTTAAGTGATAGTCAAATGTTATGGTCGTTATGTAATGTAAACATTACTTTCTCTACTCTTGTACAAACACTTATTGCTCTATCTACTTCAAGATAAACCTTATCTTATTGTAGTTACAAGGGAATACAGTAGACTTTAAGTGATAGTCAAATGTTTTGGTCGTTATGTAATGTACACATGACTTTCTCTACTCTTGTACAAACACTTATTGCTCTATCTACTTCAAGATAAACCTTATCTTATTGTAGTTACGAGGGAATACAGTAGAATTTAAGTGATAGTCAAATGTTTTGGTCGTTATGTGATGTACACATTACTTTTTCTACTCTTGTACAAACACTTATTGCTCTATCTACTTCAAGATAAACATTATCTTATTGTAGTTACAAGCGAATACAGTAGAATTTAAGTGATAGTCAAATGTTTTGGTCGTTATGTGATGTACACATTACTTTCTCTACTCTTGTACAAACACTTATTGCTCCATCTACTTCAAGATAAACATTATCTTATTGTAGTTACAAGGGAATACAGTAGACTTTAAGTGATAGTCAAATGTTTTGGTCGTTATGTATAAAAACTATGGCAGATGTTCTTCTTTTGAATAACAATGCAAGACCACACACCAGCCGTTACACCACTGCAGAAATTGAGAAATTGGGATGACAAGTCTTACAGTCCTGACCTCGCACCATCAGACTTCCCTCTGTTCGGGCCACTAAAGGAAGCTCATCGTGGGATTCATTTTGAAGATGAGGAGGCTGTGAAAATGTCCGTTCGTCAATGGCTTAGGAAGCAAGACCGTGTGTTTTATCACACTGGAATATATGTCCGAGTTAAAAGGTGAACCAAAACTGTGGAAAAGGACTGAGATTATATTGAATAGTGACAAATTAATCGTCAATGTTGTAGTTTTCAGGCTATGTAAATTTGATTCAATTTTCTTGGCAATTAAAAGAGAAAAAAATATGAGGCATTACTTTTTGACCCACCCGCGTGTATAAGGGCGCTCAACTGCTTGGTCATCAGCACCCCTCATAGTACAGAGCTAAAATGTAATTGTTTATAGGTTGTGATCAATTGGTAATTAAAGCAGTCAGCATTAATATTACAACACCCAAGATGTATGTTGTACATATTATTAATACCCGATACGTTTCTTGGCGTACAGATATCAGCGCGGTGACTTCACGCACTAACCTGCCTTTCGTTCGGGAGCATATTTAGCTGTTAGTTCTGACCGAGCTGTCGTCACAACGCCACTACCTGTACACCAATATAAACAAAGACCAAACACTATCAAAATTCGCATTTCTGAACAAAACACTTTTCTGTAGAGTTAATGCCAGGTCAGGAGATGGCGTGACAGTACAAAATTAATTCAGTCAAAGAATCATAACTACTTAACTTGAAGATCAAGCTGTTTTGATCTTTGCTACTTAAGTCGACGGATTTCCATTTTTAAGACTGGTTTCCAAAAGGAGCTGAACTGAAATCCAGCATCTCTCTTAAGTGTGCTCTTCTCGAAGGAAATTGCCAAAGCCTCCTTAATTATCCGCTCCCAGTAACTTGCATTTTGCCAAGATGGTCGTCTCCCGAAAGTTGGCTCTATGGTCGTTATCAAAACAATGCTTGGCCAGTCCAGACTTCTCGGGTTGCTTTAAACGAATGCTCTGTTCGTGTTCGTTTATTCTGTTAGCATCACTTAATCGTGATGCTGGATTTCAATTTAGCTCCTGTTCATTATCCAGTCATACAACACAAATTTGCACTTATGGATAAACTTTATTTAGTGATTAAGGAGCAGATTGGATTTACTAAGTAATCCAATCCGCTTCAAAAATTAGGAATTGTTCACAGAGAAATTTGCTAGGAAGTAGTCATTGATTGCACACTTATTCCAAATTCTGAAGGCTTCTAAGGAAAAATGTAATTAACAAATTCGCGTTTCTTGTATAAATATTTTAAAATAGATGGCCATCGTGTAATATTGCGTTATAACTTGCAATTCTGCAGCGATTTCAATAAATCACAACTTTGAAATAGAGATACTAAACTGTATTTTCTTGTACTTTCTTCCCAAGCGAAACAAATAAACCTATGCTGCCATCTACAGCTCTCGCAATGAACTCTGTGCTACTTCAGCTCACCACACCAGTGCAGCATTAATTACTGACAGCGAACTGACTCCAACCAAAATAAACTATGCACGATGTGGTACCATGTCAGCCTTAAGTTCCAGAGATCCAGTGTTTTTCACTAATACATCTCTACTGTGGACTAATCCAGTATACACTTCATGGATTGACATACAACATTGTCATCAAAACATCACTCCATCTCTACTACATCATCTTCTACCTCACTTCTATATGACATTGTGTCATAAAATGTGGTACCTTCTGGCAGAGTGACATGTTCCAGTAGTGAATGAACATAGTAATATTTTGTCTTCTTAATTTTCCGAAGCCTATCCGGTGTGTTTTTCGCACTATCAGATGACTTGTGTAAGACTTACAACCTCACTACACTCCTCAAAAGAGACTGGGGACGACAAAATGAGGAAGACATTGTATGACGAACTTCTGGTACACATCGTCTTTGCAAATACCTCGGATTAAAGTGAATTCAGGAATACTTCTTACCAGGACATGGTCGAGAGCATCTCTGAAGTCAAAAACTTCAACAACCGGAGTTCCATCATGTTCCTCGTTATCGGTCAGTGGACGTTTGACATGGACATTATCGATGGATTTCTTCTGTAGTGAATCTTTGATCAGTTTAACCCATGTGGAAGGGACTAAGACTTTATCCATTGATCTTTCCTTTTTCTCAATATTGCCAAAAATTCTGTCAATAGACATGAAAGAGTCTTCTGGTATTGATAATATGGTACAAGAATGGCAGCAAACAATAAAACAAAATGTAGTGAATGGAAACATAATTTTAAATACAGTATTATTTGCTGATGATCAAGAGATAATATCCCACTCAGAAGATGACTTGCAAAAGCAGAATATAGTTAAACATAACGGAAACATATAACCTTTCAATCTCAGAACAAAAAACTAAAGTAATGACTTTTAGAGGAAAGAACAGCATGAGAGCAAAAATAATTATAAAAAATAAAACAATTGAACATTTTAATAGCTTTAACTATCTAGGCCACACAGTAGCAGTAGCAATTAGCAACAAGGATATGGATGTGAAATTAGATCCAATCAAATATGTGGGACTATAATAAAAACGCTGAACAGGAAAACACGAAACAAAACACAGATGAAATTTTATAAGATAATGGCAGTCCCAACGTTAACATACAGTTCCGAAATATGGACACTGGCAAAGAACTAACGCAAATAGTTGGAATCGGCAGAGGTGAGACTTTTGAGAAGCGTGGCAGGTTATAAAAGAATAGACCACGTAAGAAACGTAAAAATAAGAAAAGAGCTTGGGGTCTTTAATTTAAACAGTAAAATAATGTGACTTTGTGGGTTCGCGAAATTAAAAGTCCAATTGATAAACTCAAAATGTTCTTTATTTCCACCGAGTTACAGTTGGAACACTTGCCGATTACATAGAATTACGTAGCGTACACAATTACAGTCCACCAGTTCGTCTGTCACAGGTCCACTCCACACACGCAATTACCTACAACTCCTCTGATACACGTGCGTAGTCTTCCAGTCCGTTCGCTAGCACTGCGCTCTTCACGGCTGCTCGCCAAGGACTGAACTGACTCTTCCACTGCATCCCTCATACGCAGATCGCTGTGTCTGAAAGTTTCGCGGCTCAGTGAATCATCCTGGAAGTCCAGAAGTCAGGGGGAGGGGAAAGAGACGGTACGTGATACTTTCCTAACCATCCCCTCAGTTAGCGCCACAAGATAAAAGGGTAGGCGTGGTCTGAATGTCTCCTGTCCCCCACTCAGCTGTCAGTTGGTCGGGCCTTCCGATAATTGGGTAACAGTAATAAAGAACAAAAATGAATGGAAACATCTTATTCTAAGAATGGCAGCGGAACGACTTCCAAGAAGAGTTTTAGATTATATCCCGAAGGAAAAGAGAGATGTGGGACGCCCAGCTGTAGGCTGGAAGGATCAGTGGGCTCTTGAAGAGAACGGAACGGGTTACAGTGCCCAATCCTTGATGATGATGATGATGATGATGATGATGATGATGATGATGATGATGATGATGATGATGATGATGATGATGATGATGATGATGATGATGATGATGATGATGATGATGATGATAATGAGGTGGCGCGCTTCGGTGTCAGGTTTTCTATCATTCTGGAAACGTTACGGATCCGCTGGGAGCAAGCGCTCGCAATTGCTGGTCAAAGTGCTAGATTTCTTTTTTAAATTTACGTCCTCCAACGTTAAGTAATATCGGACGGTGAATGAATTGATGCTTAAATGAGCCCGGGGTCCATGGAGCTTAAAGTTACCTGACATTCATCTTTCAGCATAAGAGAAAACCTCCAACGTTAAGTCATATCGGACGATGAATGAAATGATGTTCAAATGAGTACAGGGTACATAGAGCTTAGAGTTACCAGACATTCATCTTTCAGAATAAGAGAAAACCTCCAACGTTAAGTCATATCGGACGGTGAATGAAATGATGTTCAAATGAGTACAGGGTACATAGAGCTTAGAGTTACCAGACATTCATCTTTCAGAATAAGAGAAAACCTCCAACCTTAAGTCATATCGGACGGTGAATGAAATGATGTTCAAATGAGTACAGGGTACATAGAGCTTAGAGTTACCAGACATTCATCTTTCAGAATAAGAGAAAACCTCCAACGTTAAGTCATATCGGACGATGAATGAAATGATGTTCAAATGAGTACAGGGTACATAGAGCTTAGAGTTACCAGACATTCATCTTTCAGAATAAGAGAAAACCTCCAACCTTAAGTCATATCGGACGGTGAATGAAATGATGTTCAAATGAGTACAGGGTACATAGAGCTTAGAGTTACCAGACATTCATCTTTCAGAATAAGAGAAAACCTCCAACGTTAAGTCATATCGGACGATGAATGAAATAATGTTCAAATGAATACAGGGTACATAGAGCTTAGAGTTACCTGACATTCATCTTTCAGGATAAGAGAAAACCTCCAACCTTAAGTCATATCGGACGATGAATGAAATAATGTTCAAATGAGTACAGGGTACACAGAGCTTAGAGTTACCAGACATTCATCTTTCAGGATAAGAGAAAACCTCCAACCTTAAGTCATATCGGACGGTGAATGAAATGATGTTCAAATGAGTACAGGGTACACAGAGCTTAGAGTTACCTGACATTCATCTTTCAGGATAAGAGAAAACCTCCAAACTTAAGTCATATCGGACGATGAATGAAATAATGTTCAAATGAATACAGGGTACATAGAGCTTAGAGTTACCTGACATTCATCTTTCAGGATAAGAGAAAACCTCCAACCTTAAGTCATATCGGACGATGAATGAAATGATGTTCAAATGAGTACAGGGTACACAGAGCTTAGAGTTACCAGACATTCATCTTTCAGCATAAGAGAAAACCTCCAACGCTAAGTCATATCGGACGATGAATGAAATAATGTTCAAATGAGTACAGGGTACACAGAGCTTAGAGTTACCTGACATTCATCTTTCAGCAGAAGAGAAAACCTCCAACGTTAAGTCATATCGGACGATGAATGAAATAATGTTCAAATGAGTACAGGGTACACAGAGCTTAGAGTTACCAGACATTCATCTTTCAGGATAAGAGAAAACCTCCAACCTTAAGTCATATCGGACGGTGAATGAAATGATGTTCAAATGAGTACAGGGTACACAGAGCTTAGAGTTACCAGACATTCATCTTTCAGGATAAGAGGAAACCTCCAACGTTAAGTCATATCGGACGATGAATGAAATGATGTACAAATGAATACAGGGTACATAGAGCTTAGAGTTACCAGATATTCATCTTTCAGGATAAGAGCAAACCTCCAACGTTAACTCATATCGGACGATGAATGAAATGATGTTCAAATGAATACAGGGTACATAGAGCTTAGAGTTACCAGACATTCATCTTTCAGGATAAGAGAAAACCTCCAACGTTAAGTCATATCGGATGATGAATGAAATGATGCTCAAATGAGTACATGGTACATAGAGCTTAGAGTTACCAGACATTCGTCTTTCAAGATAAGAGAAAACCTCCAACGTTAAGTCATATCGGACGATGAATGAAATGATGCACAAATGATTACATGGTACATAGAGCTTAGAGTTACCAGACATTCGTCTTTCAAGATAAGAGAAAACCTCCAACGTTAAGTCATATCGGATGATGAATGAAATGATGTACAAATGAGTACATGGTACATAGAGCTTAGAGTTACCAGACATTCGTCTTTCAAGATAAGAGAAAACCTCCAACGTTAAGTCATATCGGATGATGAATGAAATGATGCTCAAATGAGTACATGGTACATAGAGCTTAGAGTTACCAGACATTCGTCTTTCAAGATAAGAGAAAACCTCCAACGTTAAGTCATATCGGACGATGAATGAAATGATGCTCAAATGAGTACATGGTACATAGAGCTTAGAGTTACCAGACATTCGTCTTTCAAGATAAGAGAAAACCTCCAACGTTAAGTCATATCGGACAATGAATGAAATGATGTTCAAATGAATACAGGGTACATAGAGCTTAGAGTTACCAGACATTCATCTTTCAGGATAAGAGAAAACCTCCAACGTTAACTCATATCGGACAATGAATGAAATGATGTTCAAATGAATACAGGGTACATAGAGCTTAGAGTTACCAGACATTCATCTTTCAGGATAAGAGAAAACCTCCAACGTTAACTCATATCCGACGATGAATGAAATGATGCTCGAATGAGTCCTGGGTCCTTAGAGCTTAAAGTTACCCGACATTTGTCTTTCAGGATAAGGGAAAACCCCGGAAAAAACGTTATTCAATTAAGTCACCCTGACCGAGATACGAACTCGGGACCTCTTGAACGTGAGGCACACACGCTACCACCACGCTACCGAGGCGGGCGATGATGATGATGACGACGACGACGATGATGATGATGATGACGATGATGACGATGATGATGATGATGACGATGTTCATGTACTTTAAGGTGGCTTGCTTCGGTGTCAGGTTTTGTGTAATTCTGAAAACGTTACGGACCCGCTGGGAGCTAGCTCTCGCAAATGCTGGTCAAAGTGCTAGATGTCTCCTACGCTACTTGTGTCTAAACATAGAATATAATTTCCTTTTAAGGTTCAGAGGACACCAAAATGTATATATCTCTTTTACTAAATGTGAGATCTGGTATTGCGTGGTGCTACTGTTTCAGTAAACATTTGATGTAGCGCATTCTAACATCAAAGAGTCCTAAACGACATTTTCGAGTCGCTGGTACATTACGATATCGCAGCTTTACCAGAATCCTCTTACGAATAAATTTCTTTTTTTCATCGGAATGAAACTGTGCTAATGATGACGAACCTTGGGGACTGACCTCGTTAAAAGTTAATGGTTTTTAGAGAATTTATGGCTTTGAGGTGGAGTGCAGATTAATTTATGGGCCGAGAGAGGCGGATAAATTGGAAAACCACAGGAGAGAAAAATAATACTCAATGGCAAGGGGTTTGAGTACTTGAAAATCGTTGGATATACATCAATGTATTCCAAACACCAGCAGGTAAGCATAAAGTTAAATGATATCTCACGTTTTCATACTACCTCAAAACTCGCTGCTGAAACACCAAATAAACAAACTTCAAAAACTGGAGTTAACATCGCTGTGAACATAATTCCCACAATATAAACAAACACCAATACAGGAACTACCTCACTGTCTTATGTAGCTTGAACAGCCTCGTCACACATACATTAATGTCTGGTAACTCTAAGCTTCATATTCCCTGTACTCATTTGAACATCATTTCATTCATCGTCCGATATGACTTAACGTTGGAGGTTTTCCCTTATCCTGAAAGATGAATGTCTGGTAACTCTAAGCTCTATGTACCCTGTACTTATTTGAACATCATGTCATTCATCGTCCGATATGACTTAACGTTAGAAGCTTTCTCTTATCTTATCTCTAAGCTCTATGTACTCTGTACTCATTTGAATATCATTTCATTCATCCTCCGATATGACTTAACGTTGGAGGTTTTCTTTTATCCTGAAAGATGAATGTCTGATAGCTCTAAGCTCTATGTACACTGTACTCATTTGAACATCATTTCATTCATCGTCTGATATAACTTAACGTTGGAGGTTTTCTCTCATTCTGAAAGATGAATGTCTGGTAACTCTAAGCTCTATGTACCCTGTACTCATTTGAACATCATTTCATTCATTGTCCATATGACTTAACGTTAGAAGTTTTCTCTTATCCCGAAAGGTAAATGTCTGGTAACTCTAAGCTCAATGTACTCTGTACTCATTTGAATATAATTTCATTCATCCTCCGATATGACTTAACGTTGGAGTTTTCTTTTATCCTGAAAGATGAATGTCTGATAACTCTAAGCTCTATGTACACTGTACTCATTTGAACATCATTTCATTCATCGTCTGATATAACTTAACGTTGGAGGTTTTCTCTTATTCTGAAAGATGAAGGTCTGGTAACTCTAAGCTCTATGTACCCTGTACTCATTTGAACATTATTTCATTCATCGTCCGATATGACTTAACGTTGGAGGTCTTCTCTTATCCTGAAAGATGAATGTCTGTAAACTCTAAGCTCTATCTACCCTGTACTCATTTGAACATTATTTCATTCATCGTCCGATATGACTTAACGTTGGAGGTTTTCTCTTAGCCTGAAAGATGAATGTCTGGTAACTCTAAGCTCTATCTACCCTGTACTCATTTGTACATCATTTCATTCATCGTCCGACATTACTTAACGTTGGAGGTTTTCTCTTATCCTGAAAGATGAATGTCTGGTAACTCTAAGCTCTATCTACCCTGTACTCATTTGTACATCATTTCATTCATCGTCCGACATTACTTAACGTTGGAGGTTTTCTCTTATCCTGAAAGATGAATGTCTGGTAACTCTAAGCTCTATCTCCCCTGTACTCATTTGTACATCATTTCATTCATCGTCCGACATTACTTAACGTTGGAGGTTTCCTCTTATCCTGAAAGATGAATGTCTGGTAACTCTAAGCTCTATGTACCCTGTACTCATTTGAACATCATTTCATTCATCGTCCGATATGACTTAACGTTGGAGGTTTTCTCTTATCCTGAAAGATGAATGTCTGATAACGCTAAGCTCTATGTACCCTGTACTCATTTGAACAGCATTTCATTCATCGTCCGATATGACTTAACGTTGGAGGTTTTCTCTTATCCTGATATATGAGTGTCTGGTAACTCTAAGCCCTATGTACCCTGTACTCATTTGAACATCATTTCATTCATCGTCCGATATGACTTAACGTTGGAGGTTTTCTCTTATCCTGAAAGATGAGTGTCTAGTAACTCTAAGCTCTATGTACCCTGTACTCATTTGAACATCATTTCATTCATTGTCCGATATAACTTAACGTTGGAGGTTTTCTCTTATCCTGAAAGATGAATATCTGGTAACTCTAAGGTCTATGTACCCTGTACTCGTTTGAACATAATTTCATTCATCGTCCGATATGACTTAACGTTGCAGGTTTTCTGTTATCCAGAAAGATGAATGTCTGGTAACTCTAAGCTCTATGTACCCTGTACTCATTTGAACATCATTTCATTCATCGTCCGATATGACTTAACGTTGCAGGTTTTCTCTTATCCAGAAAGATGAATATCTGGTAACTCTAAGCTCTATGTACCCTGTACTCATTTGAACATCATTTCATTCATCGTCCGATATGACTTAACGTTGCAGGTTTTCCCTCATCCTGAATGATGAATGTCTGGTACATCTAAGCTCTATGTACCCTGTACTCATTTGGATATCATTTCATTCATCGTCCGATATGACTTAACGTTGGGGGTTTTCCCTTATCCTAAAAGATGAATGTCTGGTAACTCTAAGCTCTATGTACCCTGTACTCATTTGAACATCATTTCATTCATCGTCCGATATGACTTAACGTTGCAGGTTTTCCCTCATCCTGAATGATGAATGTCTGGTACATCTAAGCTCTATGTACCATGTACTCATTTAAACATCATTTCATTCATCGTCCGATATGACTTAACGTTGGAGGTTTTCCCTTTTCCTGAAAGATGAATGTCTGGTAACTCTAAGCTCTATGTACCGTGTACTCATTTAAACATCATTTCATTCATCGTCTGATATGACTTAACGTTGGAGGTTTTCTCTTATCCTGAAAGATGAATGTCTGCTAACTAAGCTCTATGTACCCTGTACTCATTTGAACATCATTTCATTCGTCGTCTGATATGACTTAACGTTGGAGGTTTTCCCTTATCCTGAAAGATGAATGTCTGGTAACTCTAAGCTCTATGTACCCTGTACTCATTTTAACATCATTTCATTCGTCGTCCGATATGACTTAACGTTGGAGGTTTTCCCTTATTCTGAAAGATGAATGTCTGGTAACTCTAAGCTCTATGTACCCTGTACTCATTTGAACATCATTTCATTCGTCGTCCAATATGACTTAACGTTGGAGGTTTTCCCTTATCCTGAAAGATGAATGTCTGATAACTCTAAGCTCTATGTACCGTGTACTCATTTAAACATCATTTCATTCATCGTCTGATATGACTTAACGTTGGAGGTTTTCTCTTATCCTGAAAGATGAATGTCTGCTAACTAAGCTCTATGTACCCTGTACTCATTTGAACATCATTTCATTCGTCGTCTGATATGACTTAACGTTGGAGGTTTTCCCTTATCCTGAAAGATGAATGTCTGGTAACTCTAAGCTCTATGTACCCTGTACTCATTTTAACATCATTTCATTCGTCGTCCGATATGACTTAACGTTGGAGGTTTTCCCTTATTCTGAAAGATGAATGTCTGGTAACTCTAAGCTCTATGTACCCTGTACTCATTTGAACATCATTTCATTCGTCGTCCAATATGACTTAACGTTGGAGGTTTTCCCTTATCCTGAAAGATGAATGTCTGATAACTCTAAGCTCTATGTACCCTGTACTCATTTGAACATCATTTCAATCATCGTCCGATATGACTTAACATTGGAGGTTTTTTCTTATCCTGAAAGATGACTGTCTGGTACTCTAAGATCTGTGTATCCTGTACACGTTGTAGAATATGATTTAACGTTGGAGGACATTAGTAGTCGACTGCTGGAGTTTGGAACTGGGGGGGGGGGCCTCATGTTTAATCGGTCGTCATTCATCTAGTCACCCTTGGACCACCTCTCCAAATCCCTCCCTCTTAGAGTCAGGTAAGAAACACAGAGGTCCGGTTGTTAACGTGCGGTGCCCGTTTACGGCTGTTTCTCAATAGTATGCATTTTTCTTTAACTTCCCTTGGTTATGGGCACAGGAAATGGTACACCAACTTGTTTGGTATTTCAAACGGAATGGATTTAAGGATAGGACACAGCTGGGACTCCAGTACATGTAGCTCAGCCGTATAAATGAGTCATTTTTCCGTTAAAATGATTTTATTATATAAATTAAGGACCAAACCCAGCGGTCAGCAAGTCGTGGGTTCAATTCACATGACCAATGTTACTTACCCGAGTGGGTGAATGCTGAGATAGCTACACTCTCCGAATTCCCTCTAGCGCCATTTCACCTCAGTTTTCATTTATGTTCACGTGGCTCCTTCATTCCCTGTTCCCCCAACTTCCAGTCTCTCAGAGGTGTGTGTACCCTGATAAAATTGTCCATGATTTCGGCAGTTTCTAGCAAGAGTTGGCAACTGTTCTCATTGCACGTTTATACAGAAATTCCATTGCATTCCTGCATACATTTCGTCAACAACAAAGGGAAACATTACAAAACGGTGGAAGCTCAGTGAAAGCTGGCTGGCTGCATCAAAATGAACCGTTTACTCGTACGGGAGGGAGGCTGCAACAAATCCATTTCGCTTTGATTTCAGCCAACTGGAACGCCTTTAAGCTGTTACAACAGTCCTTCATCTTCTGTCAACACAATACTGTGAGAGAAAGGCGAAATATTCTCACCCACCAATATTCATCTTCGTTACATAACTGCAAAGATTATAGATCTTGAAGTATTCGAGAGAGCCTGTGTTCACTGGACATAGTTTCTCCAAGTTCGTCCTCTATAACATCTTACACTCACAAAACAGACGTTTATTACGTGAAAACTTTGTAACCTTCCTTCTCATTATGATGTTTTATTTAGAACATACTTATAAAGTGTCTTTCTTCTCTATTTGTTAAATACAATCTTACCATCGATTTTAAAGTAACTACCCGTTGAGCTAGAATAAATTAAAGGAAATAAATTGTTCATTCACACTAGCCGTGTGTAGACTAAAGTATGGGAAGATAGAGTCAGGCTGAAAATTTCAATGTCATGAACATTTAATGCCTTGTTGGCACGTTGGCCATAGTAGCTCAAGGTTTAGAGCGGCTGAACGGCAACCAGAATATCAGTGGTTTAAATCCCGGCTATGGCATTAAATTTTTCAGTCTGACTCTATCTTTGCATAGATTAAATTGTTATATACCTATATATTTACCTGCATGCCTCCTTACTACACTTACTTTTGTATACTCTGCAAGCTAATCCACGTAAATATCTTTGCAGAGATGGATTTATGACACGTTTCGTTGTAGATGCTACCTCGAACATTTGAAAAATAGATTGTTTAATGCAGGCTTTGAAATAGCACTTCCACAATTCTAAAAACAAAAGAATGACACTAATCGAACCCGTTATTGGACAAGAGAAGAAACCGCTTGAAGAACTATTCTCTTTGGTCCACGGAGAAATACAAAAACGTGCCTTACAAGTAGAAAACAAAACATTAGAAAAACGGAATTTAATTGCTCTTTCACACTGGCCGTGTGTAGGCTAAATTGTGGAAATGTAGAGCCAGACTGAAAAGTTCAATGCCATAACTAGGATTTGAACAAGAGATCTTCTGGTCTCCGTCCAGCCGCTCTAACCATTGAGCTACTATGGCCAACGTGCCGATTTGACATTAAGTTTTCCAACTGACTCGTGTTTCTCCCGGTAAACCACTAGGAGTTGTCATAAACACATGAGACAACTACCTTAATGGCGACTTACTATGCTGTAAGTACTTTAAGACCCGGACTTTATAGTACACCACTAGGAGTTCTCATAAACACATGAGACAACTACCTTAATGACGACTTACTATGCTGTAAGTACTTTAAGACCCGGACTTTATAGTAAACCACTAGGAGTTCTCATAAACACATGAGACAACTACCTTAATGACGACTTACTATGCTGTAAGTACTTTAAGACCCGGGCTTTATGGTAAACCACTTAGGAGTTCTCATAAACACATGAGACAACTACCTTAATGACGACTTACTATGCTGTAAGTACTTTAAGGCCCGGGCTTTATAGTAAACCACTAGGAGTTCCAATAAACACATGAGACAACTACCTTAATGACGACTTACTATGCTGTAAGTACTTTAAGACCCGGACTTTATAGTAAACCACTAGGAGTTCTCATAAACACATGAGACAACTACCTTAATGACGGCTTGCTATGCTGTAAGTACTTTAAGCCCCGGGCTTTATAGTTAACCACTATTAGGTCAATTTATGGAATGGAATTAATGGAATTCCATAAATTGACCCAAAAATGGTTAACTATAAAGTCCGGGTCTTAAAGTACTTACAGCATAGCAAGTCGTCATTCAGGTAGTTGTCTCATGTGTTTATGAGAACTCCTAGTGGTTTACTATAAAGCCCGGATCTTAAAGTACTTACAGCATAGTAAATCGTCATTAAGGTAGTTATCTCATGTGTTTATGAGAACTCCTAAGTGGTTTACTATAGAGCCCGGGTCTTAAAGTACTTACAACATAGCAAGTCGTCATTAAGGTAGTTGTCTCATGTGTTTATGAGAACTCCTAGTGGTTTACTATAAAGCCCGGATCTTAAAGTACTTACAGCATAGCAAGTCGTCATTAAGGTAGTTGTCTCATGTGTTTATGAGAACTCCTAGTGGTTTACTATAAAGTCCGGGTCTTAAAGTACTTACAGCATAG
Organism: Mantis religiosa; assembly: GCA_030765055.1. Lineage (NCBI taxonomy): Eukaryota > Metazoa > Arthropoda > Insecta > Mantodea > Mantidae > Mantis > Mantis religiosa. The sequence continues at coordinate 32,090,077 of CM060947.1, forward strand.
TAAGTCGTCATTAAGGTAGTTGTCTCATGTGTTTATGAGAACTCTTAGTGGTTTACTATAAAGCCCGGATCTTAAAGTACTTACAGCATAGTGCGTCACCATTAAGGTAGTTGCCTCATGTGTTTATGAGAACTCCTAGTGGTTTACTATAAAGTCCGGGCCTTAAAGTACTTACAGCATAGCAAGCCGTCATTAAGGTAGTTGTCTCATGTGTTTATGAGAACTCCTAGTGGTTTACTATAAAGTCCGGGTCTTAAAGTACTTACAGCATAGTAAGTCGTCATTTAGGTAGTTGTCTCAAGTGTCTATGAGAACTCTTAGTGGTTTACTATAAAGCCCGGATCTTAAAGTACTTGCAGCATAGTGAGTCACCATTAAGGTAGTTGCCTCATGTGTTTATGAGAACTCCTAGTGGTTTACTATAAAGTCTGGGCCTTAAAGTACTTACAGCATAGTAAGTCGTCATTGAGGTAGTTGTCTCCTGTGTTTATGAGAACTCCTAGTGGTTTACTATAAAGTCCGGACCTTAAAGTACTTACAGCATAGTAAGTCGTCATTATGATAGTTGTCTCATGTGTTTATGAGAACTCCTTGTGGTTTACTATAAAGCCCGGACCTTAAAGTACTTACAGCATAGTAAGTCGTCATTAAGGTAGTTGTCTCATGTGTTTATGATAACTGCTAGCGGTTTACTATAAAGCCCGGGTCTTAAAGTTCTTACAGCATAGTAAGTCGTCATTAAGGTAGTTGTCTCATGTGTTTATGAGAACTCCTAGTGGTTTACTATTAAGCACGGGCCTTAAAGTACCTACAGCACAGTAAGTCGGCATTAAGGTAGTTGTCTCATGTGTTTATGAGAACTCCTAGTGGTTTACTATTGAGCCCGGGCCTTAAAGTACTTACAGCATAGTAAGTCGTCATTAAGGTAGTTGTCTCATGTGCTTATGAGAACTCCTAGTGGTTTACTATAGAGCCCGGGCCTTAAAGTACTTACAGCATAGTAAGTCGTCATTAAGGTAGTTGTCTCTTGTGTTTATGAGAACTCCTAGTGGTTTACTATAACGCCCGGGTCTTAAAGTACTTACAGCATAGTGAGTCGTCATTAAGGTAGTTGTCTCATGTGTTTATGATAACTCCTAATGGTTTACTATAAAGCCCGAGTCTTAAAGTACTTACAGCATAGTAAGTCGTCATTAAGGTAGTTGTCTCATGTGTTTATGAGAACTCCTAGTGGTTTACTATAAAGCCCGGGTCTTAAAGTACTTACAGCATAGTAAGTCGCCATTAAGGTAGTTGTCTCATGGGTTTATGAGAACTCCTAGTGGTTTACTATAAAGCCCGGGTCTTAAAGTACCTACAGCACAGTAAGTCGTCATTAAGGTAGTTGTCTCATGTGTTTATGAGAACTCCTAGTGGTTTACTATAAAGCCCGGGTCTTAAAGTACTTACAGCATAGTAAGTCGTCATTAAGGTAGTTGTCTCATGTGTTTATGAGAACTCCTAATGGTTTACTATAAAGCCCGAGTCTTAAAGTACTTACAGCATAGTAAGTCGTCATTAAGGTAGTTGTCTCATGTGTTTATGAGAACTCCTAGTGGTTTACTATAAAGCCCGGGCCTTAAGTACTTACAGCATAGTAAGTCGTCATTAAGGTAGTTGTCTCATGTGTTTATGAGAACTCCTAGTGGTTTACTATAAAGCCCGGACCTTAAAGTACTTACAGCATAGTAAGTCGTCATTAAGGTAGTTGTCTCATGTGTTTATGAGAACTCCTAGTGGTTTACTATAAAGCCCGGGCCTTAAAGTACTTACAGCATAGTAAGTCGTCATTAAGGTAGTTGTCTCATGTGCTTATGAGAACTCCTAGTGGTTTACTATAAAGTCCGGGTCTTAAAGTACTTACAGCATAGTAAGTCGCCATTAAGGTAGTTGTCTCATGTGTTTATGAGAACTCCTAGTGGTTTACCAGGAAAAACACGAGTCTGTTGGAGAATTTAATGTCATGTTGGCACGTTGGCTATAGCAGCTCAATGGTTAGAGCAGCTGGACTGAGACCAGAAGATCTCTGGTTCAAATCCCTGCTATGGCATTGAATTTTTCAGTCTGATTCTACATTTCCACATTAAAATAAAGGTTCAAAAGTTTTTATTATTCACGATTCAAAATATATATTATTTGCGAAGCTTCACTGAAAAAGATCGAGCTCTTTTTCTGTTACAGTACAATAGGTTTAAAGCGGCTTATTTTGCATCTTAAATAAATACTTTTAAAGTTTACAATTTGGTACCAGTATCTAATTCTGTAACAAAAATTGTATAAAGAATTTTGATAGGACTTAGTTCACATCTAAAATTACCGCTGCTCTTTTCACACAAGAACATGACATTCCGATGTTTCGGTGAAAAACACGAGCATCAACGTCGCGCAAAAAACAAATGAAAGCAATTGTGGTTAGTGGAGATGTTCAAGGTAGAACTTGTGGATCGCAAGAGTTCAAAGAACCTGATATTTATAGCTCCGACCTCTGCAAGGTCAAGTCCACTCCTGGCGCCAGAATATCGCAAGGTTGCCCATCATTGTTAAGGTACACGCAACCTTCAGCAGCTGCCCCATCCTCGAGATTTGTTTCTCCACAACAGAGTGAGTATAACTGAGTATCGCTTATAGTACTTCTACATTCCGCTTCAAAAATATGGGCTTATTATCAAATTATCACAGCATATCTTTCTTTATAAAAATGCGCAACTAAAACGGTGAATTAACAGTAGTAATGATTTATTTGGAGTCAAAGTCCTCCAAAGCTAAGTCCTATCTGACGATGAATGAAATGATGTTCAAATGAGTACAGGGTACATAGAGCTTATAGTTACCAGACATTCATCTTTCAGGATAAGAGAAAACCTCCAACGTTAAGTCATATCGGACGATGAATGAAATGATGTTCAAATGAGTACAGGGTACATAGAGCTTAGAGTTACCAGACATTCATCTTTCAGGATAAGAGGAAAACTCCAACGTTAAGTCATATCGGACGATGAATGAAAAGATGTACAAATGAGTACAGGGTACATAGAGCTTAGAGTTGCCAGACATTCATCTGTCAGGATAAGAGAAAACCTCCAACGTTACGTCATATCGGACGATGAATGAAATGATGTTCAAATGAGTACAGGGTACATAGAGCTTAGAATTATCAGACATTCATCTTTCAGGATACGAGAAAACTTCCAACGTTCAGTCATATAGGACGATGAATGGAATGATGTTCAAATGGATACAGGGTACATAGAGCTTAAAATTACCAGACATTCATCTTTCAGGATAAGAGAAAACGTCCAACGTTAAGTCATATAGGACGATGAATGAAATGATGTTCAACTGAGTACAGTGTACATAGAGCTTAGAGCCTGCACACACCGATCTCTATCTGAACGCTCATAGTTTCCATCATAAGTCTCAGCGACTGGGAGTTCTCAATACACTGGCCCACAGAGCTTTGTCTATCTCTGATCCCAGCCACTTAAAACAGGAATTACAGCACCTGAGACTCAGTTTCCGTCAAAACTGCTACTCTGAATATGACGTTGAAGCCTCGATCACCAGAGCTAGAAAAGGGAAACCTGTAATACAGCAAGCGTCAGATAAGCCTACCGCTACAGTCACATCCCGTTTACCGGCAACCTATCCGGCAGAATCAGCAGCCTCGATCACCAGAGCTAGGAAAGGGAAACCTGTAATACAGCAAGCGTCAGATAAGCCTACCGCTACAGCCTGCATCCCCTTTACCGGCAACCTACCCGGCAGAATCAGTAACCTCGATCACCAAAGCTAGGAAAGGGAAACATGTAATACAGGAAGCGTCAGATAAGCCTACAGCTACAGCCTACATCCCGTTTACCGACAATCTATCCAGCAGAATCAGCAGCCTCGATCACCAGAGCTAGGAAAGGGAAACCTGTAATACATCAAGCGTCAGATAAGTCTACCGCTACAGCCTACATCTCGTTTACCCGCAACCTATCCAGCAGAATCAGCGTTCTCGATTACCAGAGCTAGGAAAGGGAAATCTGTAATACAGCAAGCGTCAGATAAGTCTACCGCTACAGCCTACATCCCGTTTACCGGTAATCTATCCGGCAGAATCAACAGCCTCGATCACCAGAGCTAGGAAAGGGAAACCTGTAATACAGCAAGCGTCAGATAAGCCTACCGCTACAGCCTACATCTCGTTTACCCGCAACCTATCCAGCAGAATCAGCGTTCTCGATCACCAGAGCTAGGAAAGGGAAATCTGTAATACAGCAAGCGTCAGATAAGCCTACCGCTACAGCCTACATCTCGTTTACCCGCAACGTATCCAGCAGAATCAGCATTCTCGATTACCAGAGCTAGGAAAGGGAAACCTGTAATACAGCAAGCGTCAGATAAGCCTACCGCTACAGCCTACATCCCGTTTACCGTCAACCTATCCGGCAGAATCAGTAGCCTCGATCACCAGAGCTAGGAAAGGGAAACCTGTAATACAGCAAGCGTCAGATAAGCCTACCGCTACAGTCTACATCCCGTTTACCAGCAATCTATCCGGCAGAATTCTCGCCTAACACATCAGGACTATCTACAAGCTACCTTAAAAGATTAAACATCTGTTGAGACTAGTGAAAGACAAACTGGACTTCCAAGTGAATGTGCGACAGGGCATATAGGATAAACCGAAAGGACCATCTCTACCAGAATAAGCGAACATGAACGGAGCATTCGTTTAATGCAACTTGAGAAGTCTGGACTGGCAGAGCATTGTTTTAATAACGACCATAGAGCCAACTTTCTTGAGACGACCATCTTGGCAATATGCAACAGTTACTGGGAGCGGAGAGTTAAGGAGGCCTAGGGCATTTCCTTCGAGAGGTGCAGGCTTAATCGTGATGCTGGATTTTAATTCAGCTGCTCTTAGAAACCGGCCTTAAAATGGAAATGCGTCGACATAGGAAGCACAGATCTATATAGCTTGATTTTCAGGTTAAGTAGTTACGTTTATTTGACCTAATTAGTTTTCTATACTCACTCCATCTGCTGGCCTAGCGTTTAATTTACTTTAAATATTCTTTAGTTCAGTAATGCGAATTTTGATAGTGTTTTAGGTTTGTTTATATTAGTAATCCTGTTTTCACCTGGCTTGCTTCCCGGTAACAACTTGAGTATACCCTTTGTTTTTTACCATACTTATCAAATGATCTGGCAGTTGATCACTGGCAGCAGACACACTGGAGACGGTAGAGGACAAAGAATGACGTACATGTGCATAAAGAATGCATGGCAGAATAGGAATGGACTTTCATATGTGGCTGTAGAAGGTAGGCGTGTAAGTGCCGCCTTATTCCAGCCCACACACAAACTTTCATTTAATCTCGAGCCATCATTTATGCCACAAAGTGCTGACGACAAGCATTATGATTTTTTGTCACTCTTTTTTCCTGGAGAAGGACAGAGTAAAGAGAAGGAAAATGTAAATACAGTAGGGATGCGCAAACTCTTTTTTACCCCTGGCTTTAATGAAAACATTAGACGTTCGTTATTTTGGTTAATTTCTTTAAGCACAGTGCAGTAGGCTCTTTGTTCATTATTCAAGTGAGGTCCTCGCTTGGCGAACTGCCGACGTCTAAAAATAAAACCACGGCTCGTCTCGCTGCAGCCAATCCTTATCAAGATGTACCGTGCGCTTACTTCAAAAGCTGCTGTCAATTGTCATTAGCGATGCTTCCGGCAGCTTTGGTACGCTAAACGGCTATAGCCACAGAGATTCTTAGGGCTAGAAAATTGATGTCCTATAAATTGTCTAAAACTGGTCTTTAAAATGATCTAATATATTCTAGAAAGCACCCGAAGATTGAAAAAAATGTGTAAAGACGTGATACTTGCAAATTATGAATTAATTTTCAATTATATATGCAATGAATAAGTGTGAAAGTACGAGGGTGGGTCAAAAGGTAGTGCCTGCTATTTTTTTCTCTTTTAATTGCCAAGAAAATTGAATCCAATTTACATAGCTTGAAAACTACAACATTGACAATTAATTTGTCACTATTCAATATAATCTCCGTCCTTTTCCACAGTTTTGGTCCATCTTTTAACTAGGGAATGTATTCCAGTGTGGTAAAACACACGGCCTTGCTTCCTAAGCCATTGACGCACGGACGTTTTCACAGCCTCCTCATCTTCAAAACGAATCCCACGATGAGCTTCCTTTAGTGGCCCGAACAGATGAAAGTCTGATGGTGCCAGGTCAGGGCTGTAAGACTTGTCATCCCAATTTCTCAATTTCTGCAGTGCTGTAACGGCTGGTGTGTGGTCTTGCATTGTCATGCAAAAGAAGAACATCCGCCATAGTTTTTGTTGGGCGAAGTCGGCTAAGACGTGCTTTCAGCTTTTTGATATTTCTAACGTATTGGACAGAATTTATTGTGCATCCCTGCTCCACAAAATCAATCATAAGCACACCCTCTGCATCCCAAAACACTGTCAACATAACTTTCCCTGCCGACCGCTGAGTTTTGAAATGTTTTTCTTCGGTGACGTTGTGTGATGCCATTCCCTTGACTGCCTCTTTGACTCAGGTTCAAAAAAATGAACCCACGTTTCGTCTCCAGTAATATTTTTTCCAGTAACTCCTCTCCCTTCAAATTGAAGCGCTGCAAGTCTTCAGAGGCTATTGTTTTCCTTGTTTCTTTGTTTTGGGCGGTTAACATTCTTGGTACCCAACGCGAACAAACTTTTGAGTAACCCAGTTGTTGAATAATCGTCATCACACTGTCTTTACTGAGGGAGGTAATGCGACACAATTCACCTGTTGTTACCCGACGATCACCACGAATGATGTCACCGACTCGCTGAATGTTGCATGGAGTCACTACCGCTTCGCTTTTCATCTGCCAATGCTGTTTGCCCTTCAGCTTCGTTACAGCGACGAACCCATCGTCTAACAGTGCTGACATCTACCGTTGCATCACCATACACATTTTTTTAGCCTTTCGTGAATGCGAATTGCCGTTTCACCTTCCGCAGTCAAAAATTCAATCACAGAACGCTGTCTGATACGAATGTCGATGTCAGCCATTTTGCAAGAGGATGCAGTGCTGCCACCTGTTGACTTAGGAAGTTACTACTGCAGGGGATTGGAGAAGAAGGTTTGAGGAATTGCGCCAAATTCAAAGTTTTCACATAACTTCCTTATTTAAGGGAAAAAACAGTAGGCATTACTTTTTGAACCCACCCGCGTATATCAGTCAAGTGATATGCAACACACAGAGCGAGAAAAACTACAAGGGGCTGTTATAAAGGTTTAATTATCACCCGGTAGTTTTTATGTTAGAGTGATGAAAATTTTTCAGTGCCATCGTTGATCTTTCGGGACATAATGTTGGTAATTTCAATGATTAGAGACTTTACAGTGAGTGTGAGAAGTCACTGAGGTGTAAGATGGAGAAAATGGAGGCTCGTAGTGTGATCAAGTTCCTGCATTTGAAGGACAAAACTGCCCGGGAAATCCATGACGAGATGACGGCTGTTTATGGAAATGATTGCCCAACGTATGACACTATTGTGAGGTGGTAAAGGAATTTTCAAACTGGTCACATGTCCCTGACAGATGAGCCAAGAGCTGGTAGACCGTCAGCTGTCACAGTGAAGAAAGTGGAGTGTTTAATACTGGAAGACAGACGAGCAACGATCCAAATGATCATGAATGAGACACATCTTAGTTATGGTAGTGTGTGGACGAACTGCACATGTCTAAGATGTCTGCACGGTGAGTTCCACGTTTGCTAACCCCTTTCCAAAAGCAAACACGGCGTGACCTTTCAAGACAGATGTTGATGCTGTTGGAACAGGATGAAGAAGATCTTTTTTATATTCTGGTAATCATGGATGAATCCTGGATCTATCAGTATGATCCAGAGGCACAAACCATGATCATGGAATGGGAACACGCCAATTCCCCCCTCCTCAAAAGGGCAAAGGTGCAAAAGTCAGCTGGTAAGGTCATGCTTTCAGTTTTCTGGTACTGTCGTGTAGTCATCCTTACAGATTATCTTACCAAGGATCAAACCATCACTGACAGATGCTACTGCAGTCTTCTGGACAAGTTACGAGTAGCTCTGATTAAGAAACGACGCGGTATGCTCTCCAAAGTTGTTCGTCTTCTGTCTGACAATGTACCAGCTCATTCATCTCAAGTTGCAGTTGACAAAACAAGAGAATGTGGCTTTGAGATCTTACAGCATCCGCCTTATTCGCCCGATCTCGCACTAAGTGACTTTTTCTTGTTCTCGGAAATGAAGAATCCTTTGCATGGTCGCCGATTTGACAACACAAATGACGTCATGAAGTGGAAGAGTGCTTTAAAGCGAAATCTGCAGACTTATACAATAAAGGTATACGGAAGGTCGAGAAACGCTGTGAAAAATGTGTAAATCTGCATATTTTTTTTTATTTACATCCTCCAACGTTAAGTCATTTCGGACGATGAATGGAATGAGTGAAATGATGCTCATATGAGCCCAGGGTGCATAGAGCTTAGAGTCACCCGACATTCGTCTTTTAGGATAAGGGAAAAACCCCGCAAATACCTTTATCCAGGTAACTCACCCTGACCGAGATTCGAACCCGGAACCTCTTGAACGTGAGGCAGACACGCTGCCACCACGCTACGGAGGCGGACTGTAAATCTGGATGGTGACTGCGTCTATGGATCATTGGTCCCATTTTCTTTGGTAGACATTGAAGTTTATATGGGTATCTTCAAGACATTTGTGGAGCAGCTGAATGATATCAAATTGAGAGAAGGAATGCGTGGAAGTCATTACATTTCGTAATGAGAATATTGAAGAAGGGGAGCGCTAGGTCCAGGGAAATTGCCTACAAGGCCTTAGTGCGGCCGGTTATGGAATATGGAGTAGCATGCTGGGACCCGTATAGAGCTAACCAAATCGATCCATTAGAAAAAATACAGAAGAGGGCAATAAAATTCATAAAAAGAGGCAAGTATTTTGGGCCTATAAAAGGAGATGAAACTAAATGGGAGGAATTAAGAATTAGGCGTAAAAAACATAGGTTGGTAGCATTATTCAAAGCTAATGCTGGTGTAAAGGCTTGGATGGACGTTAGTGTAAGGTTAGATAATCCGGATTATTATGGACGAAACGATCATAGGTATAAAATTAAGGGTAGAAGATACAGAACAGACGTAGGAAAATTCTCTTTTGTTAATAGCACCATTGAAGAATGGAATGAATTGCCTGTAGCAGTGTTTCAGGGCTGTCCCCTGTCGCTGAAGAAATTTAGAAAAAATCTAGATGGTTTATAGTTTAACTTTTAAATTATAATGGTATATAATATGTAAATAGAGAAGTAATTAGATATGTTTTAAGTGACTAAAGTAAAATAATATCATGTTTGTATTGTTTATTGTGTTATTGTTGTAAATCTAGTATTTGTAATTTGATCTGTATTCTTAACTCTGCCACCGGGTAGTACCCAATTGCAGTCAATAAATACATACATACATTTCCAGCAAGATGCAGCAACGTGCCATATATCTAATGATACCATGGAACTCGCAACCAGTTTCTTTGATAACAGAATAATCTCAAAATGTCTTTGGTCCCCAGATCCCCTGATCTAACCTCGCCGGATTTTTTCCTTGTGGGGGTATCTAAAAATAGAGTGTACAAGAATATGCCACGAACAATTGACGCTCTCAAGGAATCCATTCAAACCGAAATAAGTAACATTGGCAAGGATACTCTCCATAAAACTTGAGAGAATATGATGAGACGAGTACAAACATGTATAGATGCTGGTGGAGGACACATCTGAGATATAAATACAGTAGGCGCAAGATAAGAAGGGCGCGGGATTTAGGGTGTGGTGCGGACAGTGGGGAAGAAACGAGAGCTAACGCTCTTTTGTTTCTACAGTGTAGTCAACCTTGAAAAACACAGTTTAGCAAAATAGCGTGTAAGATAAGCGAAGATATCACAAGTAACGTTGCATCCTCTGAAAACAATCCTTAGTTTTGGCCACGCCAGCTCAATTGCATTCAGATCACAGTTATACGGAGGTAGACGAATAATAATGTGTCCCCTTTCGAGAGCCATAACATCCACAAATGTTCATACAAATATAAATCATTTTCAAGTAAATGCTGATGTACTCGTAACAAGGATAAACTGGCAATTCGAGCGCACCAAACGAGCCTTTATGAAGGAAGCTTTAACTACAAAGTGATAATGTTATATAATAAACTTCCAAATTCATTTAAACAAGCTGCATCATTAAAACACTTTAAGAATAAGGTTAAGAAATTTTTGCATGCACACTGTTTTTATACGGTTAATGAATTTTTAGAACTATAACCATGTAAATGAGCACTGGGAGCATAGTACATTCACAAACCTGTAATATTTATATTATGGCATTTCTTGTAGTAAATTAGTCTATGCAAATACCACATGAAACCATAGAAAAGCTGCTTACTGTGTATATTGTATGTAATCAATTTGACTTTATGTATATACTGTATTTATACATTTTGACGTGTCTCATAACATGTATATGTTGCCAAGGGTGAACTAAAATTCTAATTCTAACATACTGTGACTTTGTGGGTTCGTGAAGTTCAAATTCCAATTGCACAAACTCAAAATGTTCTTTATTTCCACCGAATTACAGTTGGAACACTTGCCGATTACACAGAATTACGTAGCGTACACAATTACAATTTTTCAGTCTGACTCTACGTTTCCACAATTTAGCCTACACACGGCCAGTGTGAAAGAACAATTAATTTCCATTAATTCACCTAATAGTGGTTTACTATAAAGCCCGGTCCTTAAAGTACTTACAGCATAGTAAGTCATCATTAAGGTAGTTGTCTCATGTGTTTATGAGAACTCCTAGTGGTTTACTATAAAGCCCGGACCTTAAAGTACTTACAGCATAGTAAGTCATCATTAAGGTAGTTGTCTCATGTGTTTATAAGAACTTCTATTGGTTTACTATAAAGCCCGGGCCTTAAAGTACTTATAGCATAGTAAGTCGTCATTAAGGTAGTTGTCTCATGTGTTTATGAGAACTCCTAGTGGTTTACTATAAAGTCCGGGCCTTAAAGTACTTACAGCATAGTAAGTCGTTATTAAGGTAGGTGTCTCATGTGTTTATGAGAACTCCTAGTGGTTTACTATAAAGCCCGGACCTTAAAGTACTTACAGCATAGTAAGTCATCATTAAGGTAGTTGTCTCATGTGTTTATGAGAACTCCTAGTGGTTAACTATAAAGCCCGGGCCTTAAAGTACTTACAGCATAGTAAGTCATCATTAAGGTAGTTGTCTCATGTGTTTATGAGAACTCCTAGTGGTTTACTATAAAGCCCGGACCTTAAAGTACTTACAGCATAGTAAGTCATCATTAAGGTAGTTGTCTCATGTGTTTATGAGAACTCCTAGTGGTTTACTATAAAGCCCGGACCTTAAAGTACTTACAGCATAGTAAGTCGCCATTAAGGTAGTTGTCTCATGTGTTTATGAGAACTCCTAGTGGTTTACTATAAAGCCCGGGCCTTAAAGTACTTACAGCATAGTAAGTCGTCATTAAGGTAGTTGTCTCGTGTGTTTATGAGAACTCCTAGTGGTTTACTATAAAGCCCGGACCTTAAAGTACTTACAGCATAGTAAGTCGCCATTAAGGTAGCTGTCTCATGTGTTTATGAGAACTCCTAGTGGTTTACTATAAAGCCTGGGCCTTAAAGTACTTACAGCATAGTAAGTCGTCATTAAGGTAGTTGTCTCATGTGTTTATGAGAACTCCTAGTGGTTTACTATAAATCCCGGTCCTTAAAGTACCTACAGCATAGTAAGTCGTCATTAAGGTAGTTGTCTCATGTGTTTATGAGAACTCCTAATGGTTTACTATAAAGCCCGGTCCTTAAAGTACCTACAGCATAGTAAGTCGCCATTAAGGTAGTTGTCTCATGTGTTTCTGAGAACTCCTAGTGGTTTACTATAAAGCCCGGGCCTTAAAGTACTTACAGCATAGTAAGTCGTCATTAAGGTAGTTGTCTCATGTGTTTATGAGAACTCCTAGTGGTTTACTATAAAGCCCGGGCCTTAAAGTACTTACAGCGTAGTAAGTCGTCATTAAGGTAGTTGTCTCATGTGTTTATGAGAACTCCTAGTGGTTTACTATAAAGCCCGGACCTTAAAGTACTTACAGCATAGTAAGTCGTCATTAAGGTAGTTGTCTCATGTGTTTATGAGAACTCCTAGTGGGTTACTATAAAGCCCGGGTCTTAAAGTACTTACAGCATAGTAAATCGTCATTAAGGTAGTTGTCTCATGTGTTTATGAGAACTCCTAGTTGTTTACTATAAAGTCCGGGTCTTAAAGTACTTACAGCATAGTAAGTCGCCATTAAGGTAGTTGTCTCATGTGTTTATGAGAACTCCTAGTGGTTTACTATAAAGCCCGGACCTTAAAGTACTTACAGCATAGTAAGTCGTCATTAAGGTAGTTGTCTCATGTGTTTATGAGAACTCCTAGTGGTTTACTATAAAGCCCGGGTCTTAAAGTACTTACAGCATAGTAAGTCGCCATTAAGGTAGTTGTCTCATGTGTTTATGAGAACTCCTAGTTGTTTACTATAAAGCCCGGGCCTTAAAGTACTTACAGCATAGTAAATCGTCATTAAGGTAGTTGTCTCATGTGTTTATGAGAACTCCTAGTGGTTTACTATAAAGTCCGGGCCTTAAAGTACTTACAGCATAGTAAGTCGTCATTAAGGTAGTTGTCTCATGTGTTTATGAGAACTCCTAGTGGTTTACTATAAAGCCCGGGCCTTAAAGTACTTACAGCATAGTAAATCGTCATTAAGGTAGTTGTCGCATATGTTTATGAGAACTCCTAGTGGTTTACTATAAAGCCCGGACCTTAAAGTACTTACAGCATAGTAAGTCGTCATTAAGGTAGTTGTCTCATGTGTTTATGAGAACTCCTAGTGGTTTACTATAAAGTCCGGATCTTAAAGTACTTACAGCATAGTAAGTCGTCATTAAGGTAGTTGTCTCATGTGTTTATGAGAACTCCTAGTGGTTTACTATAAAGTCCGGACTTTAAAGTACTTACAGCATAGTAAGTCGTCATTAAGGTAGTTGTCTCATGTGTTTATGAGAACTCCTAGTGGTTTACTATAAAGCCCGGACCTTAAAGTACTTACAGCATAGTAAATCGTCATTAAGGTAGTTGTCTCATGTGTTTATGAGAACTCCTAGTGGTTTACTATAAAGTCCGGATCTTAAAGTACTTACAGCATAGTAAGTCGTCATTAAGGTAGTTGTCTCATGTGTTTATGAGAACTCCTAGTTGTTTACTATAAAGTCCGGACCTTAAAGTACTTACAGCATAGTAAGTCGTCATTAAGGTAGTTGTCTCATGTGTTTATGAGAATTCCTAGTGGTTTACTATAAAGCCCGGACCTTAAAGTACTTACAGCATAGTAAGTCGTCATTAAGGTAGTTGTCTCATGTGTTTATGAGAACTCCTAGTGGTTTACTATAAAGCCCGGACCTTAAAGTACTTACAGCATAGTAAGTCGTCATTAAGGTAGTTGTCTCATATGTTTATGAGAACTCCTAGTGGTTTACTATAAAGCCCGGACCTTAAAGTACTTACAGCATAGTAAGTCGTCATTAAGGTAGTTGTCTCATGTGTTTATGAGAACTCCTAGTGGTTTACTATAAAGCCCGGACCTTAAAGTACTTACAGCATAGTAAGTCGTCATTAAGGTAGTTGTCTCATGTGTTTATGAGAACTCCTAGTGGTTTACTATAAAGCCCGGACCTTAAAGTACTTACAGCATAGTAAGTCGTCATTAAGGTAGTTGTCTGATGTGTTTATGAGAACTCCTAGTGGTTTACTATAAAGCCCGGATCTTAAAGTACTTACATGCTGTAAGTCGCCATTAAGGTAGGTGTCTCATGTGTTTATGAGAACTCCTAGTGGTTTACTATAAAGCCCGGACCTTAAAGTACTTACAGCATAGTAAGTCGTCATTAAGGTAGTTGTCTCATGTGTTTATGAGAACTCCTAGTGGTTTACTATAAAGTCCGGACCTTAAAGTACTTACAGCATAGTAAGTCGTCATTAAGGTAGTTGTCTCATGTGTTTATGAGAACTAAGTGGTTTACCGGGAAAATACGAGTCAGTTGGAGAATTTAATATCGGCGCGTTGGCCATAGTAGCTCAATGGTAGAGCGGCTGGACGCAAATCAGAAGATCCGTGGTTGAAATTCCGGCTATGGCATTGAATTTTTCATTCTGACTCTACGTTTCCACAATTTAGCCTACATACCGCCAGTGTGAAAGAGCAATTAATTTCCAATTCGCCAGTTCGTCTGTCACAGGTCCACTCTACACTCACAATTACGTACAACTCCTCTGATACACGTACACAGTCTTCCAGTCCGTTCACTAGTACGGCGCTCCTCACGGCTGCTCGCCAAAACTATAACTGGCTCGTCCACTGTAGCCTTATATAGGAATATTGCTGTTTCTGGAAACCTCGCGGTTCAGTTAATCATCCCGACTGTTGCAGATGTCAGGGGCTGGGATAACAGATGGCTAGTGATGTTTTTCTGAGCATCCCCTCGTTAGCGCTACAAGATAAATGGGTGGGCGGAGCCTAAATGCCTCCTGTCGCTCACCCTGCTGCTAGCTTTCCGATAATTAGGTGACAATACAATTGTTGTAAACTGGTTAGCTAATTAACCTCGAAATTGATCAAAACCAAATATGGCGGACATGATAAATCTTAGCGTATTAGCCACTAAATATCAGTGTATAGCGCATTTCAAATTTCAAAGTTGTCAGCTATGTTTACGGAGTTGAACGAAACTTACCGAATGAGGAGTTGGGAGCCCGATCACTCTTGTTATCGCGCGCATATAGTAGTCTAATGTAATGTGCCAATTGTGTATTATATTCTCGCAAAGTTGCACGTGTGTGCTATTATTGGTTCAAAGGTTATGACGTAATGAAATGGTTCAGATTTATATGGATCGCACTGTATGACATCTATTTTATTTATTACTTTATTTACTCCTAAGTAAAAGTAAAACTGCTTAGCACTAGGGCAGAAATTTACTGTAGACTGAATTTAACAAGGCTTTGCATATAAATACCACAAACAAACACATCACGTGGTCTCTTTTGGGAATCAATGCCCCCTCTACGTGGTACTGATGAAGTACAAGCGAATGTAGGAGGCTTCGTTGCGGCTGAGGTATTATTTTTAGTGTCTTTGTCTGGAAGCGATGCATTTACATCAAAAGCGGAGGTGATGCTTTATTTTGAAAGCACTCTCGCGTCTAGCTCCACTTTCTTTTTCCCCGAAAATAACTAAAAAGGCGTGTAATATGCTAATGCGATCCTAGCAGATGTCTTACGTAAGCCAGAACGTTACAACACAAACTGAGTGAGGCCAGAGTCGTTTTTTGACTAATTTACCTGACGTTTTTGCATGAAACTCAACACGAAACTAATAAATTTTTTGTCTTCCTTCATAAATACACCGAGAAATAACAATAAACATTTTTGTTTTGAAGTATTGCAGTATTATGTATAAAGAAAGTATGAAAATTGCATCGTTAGCTATACCCAGCTATCAAATAATTCATGAAAGTGTAAAAAATAATTAAGGAATATTCCATTACAAAATTATTTTCGCAAGTTCTACCGCTACAGTCTGATTTTTAAAAGAAGATACGTGAAGGTCATCTGCTTCTCCACGAAGGTACTGCAATGTTGCCCACCAGATCCCCTTTCTTTATCCTCTCAACACTCGAAACATAAACAAGGGTTCGATTTGTCTCACCTCAACAAAAATATACACAGTTAATCTGTATTAGCCTACTTTAAAAACAGAAATAAGTTGTTCACACATTCACTGAGTTGTAGCGTCTTCACATGTGTGAGCTCTTTTAAATAATTGTTTGTACTATGTAACTATATTCCATACTTACCGTTATTGTTGCTGTACATCGTAGGTTGACACTCCCGTACAATGTGGTAAGTATTTCTCCATAGAAACACATATACGCGATGCACGTTCTAAAATCTAACATTTATCTTCAATTATATTTATTAATATTTCATCTAATATCTTAACTACTAAAATTCAGATCCATATATACACACAAAACACATGTGGTAAGCACATAATGGAATCTCGAGAATTGACAAACTCGGTGCAAGCGCCTCGTTTTTTCAAACCTTTCCTCGTTCCGTATACATTAATATCGCAATATACTATTATTAACGACTTTGTTAATTGACATGTTCATATCAACGCCACCGATATGCCGGAATTTTGACCTAAACGAATTATTTTACATGCAAGCATATGACCTTGGTAGGGCCGCCTGGTGATCTAGCACGCCTTCTACTAGCTATGCAGGATATTGCCCGGGAATATTAATGGCTTCCCTCAACCCCGTCCGAAGACGTACCCGATCTCCCACGGGTATCGCGAACCGCTGCCCCCTCGAGTCCAACCCAATCCGAAAAACTCCCTTTGAGGGAGGGGCTCGAATGTATGGCCCGAGGTTCCTCTAGTAACGTCAGAGGTACCACGAGTGCTAGGTTCCGCAGCGCTAGCATTCCATTCTTAAACCGGATTTAGCGATAGTCCAAGGACCATACACGTTGGTGAGGCTCAAATTTTGGTCTGCCTCTGAGGGGTAGATTGAAGACAACATGGACGACAATGAAATGATGAATGTAGCTGCAGCAAATAGAATTCGTGAAATAAGACGACGGAGGAAAACTTATATACCAAGAATAGAAATTATTACGAAGTACGACGACCTAAACTTCAAAAGCAGATACAGGTTTAGTAAAGCGAACGTCAGAAATGATTCGTGCTAACCTGTACCTCCGTCAGGGACGATAACCGACGTCTGGCACTCAAATCCTAACAGCACTTCGGTATTATACAAGAGGAGGATATCAAGACAACACTGCTAACCTGTACCTACGTCAGGGACGATAACGGAGGTCTGACACTCAAATCCTAACAGCACTTCGGTATTATACAAGAGGAGGATATCAAGACAACACTGCTGACCTGTACCTACGTCAGGGACAATAACCGAGGTCTGACACTCAAATCATAACAGCACTTCGGTATTATACAAGAGGAGGATATCAAGACAACACTGCTAACCTGTACCTACGTCAGGGACGATAACCGAGGTCTGACACTCAAATCCTAACAGCACTTCGGTATTATACAAGAGGAGGATATCAAGACAACACTGCTAACCTGTACCTACGTCAGGGACGATAACCGAGGTCTGACACTCAAATCCTAACAGCACTTCGGTATTATACAAGAGGAGGATATCAAGACAACACTGCTGACCTGTACCTACGTCAGGGACGATAACCGAGGTCTGACACTCAAATCCTAACAGCACTTCGGTATTATACAAGAGGAGGATATCAAGACAACACTGCTGACCTGTACCTACGTCAGGGACGATAACCGAGGTCTGACACTCAAATCCTAACAGCACTTCGGTATTATACAAGATGAGGATATCAAGACAACACTGCTGACCTGTACCTACGTCAGGGACGATAACCGAGGTCTGACACTCAAATCCTAACAGCACTTCGGTATTATACAAGAGGAGGATATCAAGACAACACTGCTGACCTGTACCTACGTCAGGGACGATAACCGAGGTCTGACACTCAAATCCTAACAGCACTTCGGTATTATACAAGAAGCGGATATCAAGACAACACTGCTGACCTGTACCTACGTCAGGGACGATAACCGAGGTCTGACACTCAAATCCTAACAGCACTTCGGTATTATACAAGAGGAGGATATCAAGACAACACTGCTGACCTGTACCTACGTCAGGGACGATAACCGAGGTCTGACACTCAAATCCTAACAGCACTTCGGTATTATACAAGAGGAGGATATCAAGACAACACTGCTGACCTGTACCTACGTCAGGGACGATAACCGAGGTCTGACACTCAAATCCTAACAGCACTTCGGTATTATACAAGAGGAGGATATCAAGACAACACTGCTGACCTGTACCTACGTCAGGGACGATAACCGAGGTCTGACACTCAAATCCTAACAGCACTTCGGTATTATACAAGAGGAGGATATCAAGACAACACTGCTAACCTGTACCTACGTCAGGGACGATAACCGAGGTCTGACACTCAAATCCTAACAGCACTTCGGTATTATACAAGAGGAGGATATCAAGACAACACTGCTGACCTGTACCTACGTCAGGGACGATAACCGAGGCCTGACACTCAAATCCTAACAGCACTTCGGTATTATACAAGAGGAGGATATCAAGACAACACTGCTGACCTGTACCTACGTCAGGGACGATAACCGAGGTCTGACACTCAAATCCTAACAGCACTTCGGTATTATACAAGAGGAGGATATCAAGACAACACTGCTAACCTGTA
Organism: Mantis religiosa; assembly: GCA_030765055.1. Taxonomy (NCBI): domain Eukaryota; kingdom Metazoa; phylum Arthropoda; class Insecta; order Mantodea; family Mantidae; genus Mantis; species Mantis religiosa. The sequence continues at coordinate 32,108,638 of CM060947.1, forward strand.
CCTACGTCAGGGACGATAACCGAGGTCTGACACTCAAATCCTAACAGCACTTCGGTATTATACAAGAGGAGGATATCAAGACAACACTGCTGACCTGTACCTAAGTCAGGGACGATAACCGAGGTCTGACACTCAAATCCTAACAGCACTTCGGTATTATACAAGAGGAGGATATCAAGACAACACTGCTGACCTGTACCTACGTCAGGGACGATAACGGAGGTCTGACACTCAAATCCTAACAGCACTTCGGTATTATACAAGAGGAGGATATCAAGACAACACTGCTGACCTGTACCTACGTCAGGGACGATAACCGAGGTCTGACACTCAAATCCTAACAGCACTTCGGTATTATACAAGAGGAGGATATCAAGACAACACTGCTGACCTGTACCTACGTCAGGGACGATAACCGAGGTCTGACACTCAAATCCTAACAGCACTTCGGTATTGTACAAGAGGAGGATATCAAGACAACACTGCTGACCTGTACCTACGTCAGGGACGATAACCGAGGTCTGACACTCAAATCCTAACAGCACTTCGGTATTATACAAGAGGAGGATATCAAGACAACACTGCTGACCTGTACCTACGTCAGGGACGATAAACTGCATGATGCAATAATGCACTGTAATTGCTTTATAACCTCCATCATTGTCAACATCTTCTTCATGAACATCGGAACAGCCATGATTTGTTCTTCTTCAGTATTGTTTTCTGGCAAGTCACACGCATCAGGCCAAAGCATTTTCCATGACTTTATCAAAGTTTTTCTTCCAACCTGGTCCCATCATGTGGGGTGAGTGCAATAATTTTGCCCACTACAAAAACGAGTAATGTACGAGTAATGTAATTTAGGTTATCCGGAGGTCCGGGTTAACAAGGTTTTACTGTATATTGGGTTTTTCCATTTCCTACACTGTTCATTCCACCAACTGCTCCATCACGCTCTTACTTTCATCAATTATACCAACATGTCATATTATATTATTCTTCACTCTTCCCATTTTTATTATCTCTTACGCAGAGTCTGTTCCTCGACAAAGCATCTTACTCCATGTGTCCCATTGAAAATCCTCTATACAAGAATAAAAGATCAAAATATAAACTTTTGTAACAATATAGCTTTGAAGAGTGAAGAGTATTCCGGTTCCTTGAAAATTAAAACAAAATATAATAATAATAATAATAATAATAATAATAATAATAATAATAATAATAATAATAATAATAATAATAATAATAATAATAATAATAATAATAATAATAATAATAATAATAATAATAATAATAATAATAATAATAATAATAATAATAATAATAATAATAATAATAATAATAATAATAATAATAATAATAATAATAATAATAATAATAATAATAATAATAATAATAATAATAATAATAATAATAATAATAATAATAATAATAATAATAATAATAATAATAATAATAATAATAATAATAATAATAATAATAATAATAATAATAATAATAATAATAATAATAATAATAATAATAATAATAATAATAATAATAATAATAATATATAATAATAATAATAATAATAATAATAATAATAATAATAATAATAATAATAATAATAATAATAATAATAATAATAATAATAATAATAATAATAATAATAATAATAATAATAATAATAATAATAATAATAATAATAATAATAATAATAATAATAATAATAATAATAATAATAATAATAATAATAATAATAATAATAATAATAATAATAATAATAATAATAATAATAATAATAATAATAATAATAATAATAATAATAATAATAATAATAATAATAATAATAATAATAATAATAATAATAATAATAATAATAATAATAATAATAATAATAATAATAATAATAATAATAATAATAATAATAATAATAATAATAATAATAATAATAATAATAATAATAATAATAATAATAATAATAATAATAATAATAATAATAATAATAATAATAATAATAATAATAATAATAATAAATTGTAGCGTATCACCTAGTTTCTTTGTTTTCAATTTTTCGTTCCCAATCTTCAACTGTCTGCATAACAACATCATTTGTTTCATCACACACAATGCAATGCTATGGTGACGTTCAAGTTGTTATCGCGAAGCAAGCCATGTGAAAAGACGATTAGAATCGAAATTTCGGGAGCATACATCTCTCCCATCATCAGGATATTTATTAAATGTTATAACCAGAAATGAAACACTGGGTATAACACAACTATAAATAAAGACAAAACACTATCAAAATTCGCATCACTGAACAAAAGACTGTTTTCAGTAAATTAAATGCCAGGTCAGGAGATGGTGTGAGTATAGAAAATTGTGTCAAAGAAACGTAACTACTTAACTTGATGATCAAGCTGTATTGTTCTGTACTTCATATGTCGACGGATTCCCATTTTAAGGCCATTTTCCAAGAGGAGCTGAACTGATATTCAGCATAACGATTAAACGTGTTCCTCTCGGAGGAAATGGCCAAGGCCTTCTTAACTCTCCGCTCCCAGTAACTGTTGCATTTTGCCAAGATGGTAGTCTCTCGAAAGTTGACTCTATAGTCAATGCTCTGCCAGTCCAGTCTTCTCAGGTTACATTAAACGAATGCTCCGAACATGTTCGTTTATTCTGGTAACGATGGTCCTTCCGGTTTGTCCTATATACGGTGCCCCACATTCACAGGGAATGCGGTACACTCCCGGAACTAGGAAGTCTAGTTTGTCTTTCACTGGTCTCAACAGATGTTTAATCTTTGGAGGTGGCTTATGGATGGTCCTTCCGTTTGTCCTATATACGTCACATGCCTTGCTGTTCCCTTTCGTCACACGTCTTTAATTTTTATTTTTTCAAAATCTCATAAAACTGAGTTTTTCGTACTTTAGGTGGAGTTTTCTTCTTTTCGTGTTCTTCAATAGCCATAATGTTTGCCCTCTTATGTTTAGAACACATTTTACAGAATTTTGTACACACTAACTATATTTTTATAAAATAAATTTTTTTACAGCTGTCTTCTACTTGTACTTGATCTCTTGTAACAACTAAACTGACAATGAACACACTACAAAACAGTTGTACCCTTACCAGATATGTTGGAAGAGAGTTGAGAGAGCTAATGGTTTGTTTTACCTTTTCCTCGAGGGATTACAGTTTATGACTTTATGGTTCATGGAACTTAGTTGCAAATACAGTAGCCCTAAAAATTATTGCACTTCTTGCTTACCCATTATACTTGAAGTAATCTGTTTTAATCAGCTTATTTAGCTAAAGGGTTCCCTAAAAGTATTACCGTTTCCGCGTTAGACACTTTGGACGGGGAATAGCTCTATTACGTAACTATACTGGTATATAAGATTCGTTTTAGGCAGTTATTACTGTAAAACATTTTCTGCAAATTTTTATCTGGTAGTTGTAAGAATGCTCTTTTGCAAGAACAGTTTATTGAGCAATGAGTACAAGAAACATATGACTGTGATATATCTTGTATAACATACTTGTCCATTTAGAGCGTTAGTGTTTTGTTTAGATTGGAAATGGAATGAAACAGAGCTCCGCTTGGAAAGAAACAGCAAGTAGCCAAGTTCACGCATTCCAAACAGAGAAAAGGCCGCTGATTATTTTCGTACTTGGGTACCGGTTAGCAATTCCTATGTCCTTGCCCACATCTCAAGGTCACTCCTCTCCTTGGTCGGGAGCGATGACCGGGTCGTGTACCTGAACACGTCAGCCGCTCAGGAAATACCTCTTTATGTTTCCTGGAAGCTCTGGGTCGCGGCTTCATCGCCCGCACTATCACCATCACTAAATAACATACCCCAACCTAACACGTAGGTTCAGTGGCGAGACGCGACTTTCAAAGCGTGGGAAGCTCCAAATAATAACTTTCATTAAAATAACAGAGAATAATGACTCAAAGAGCTAAGGCTACTCTTTAGTACTCGTTCTATTGTACAGTCAGACGTAGGTCCTGTGACTAGACGTGACTTTCAATGCGAGGAAAGCTCCAAGTAATAATTTTTATTAAAATAAGAGAGAATAATGACTCAAAGAGCTAAGGCTACTCTTTAGTACTCTTTCTATTGTACAGTCACGCGTAGGTCCTGTGACTAGACATGACTTTCAATGCGAGGGAAGCTCCAAGTAATAATTTTTTATTAAAATAAGAGGGAATAATGACTCAAACAACTAAGGGTACTCTTCAGTACTCTTTCCATTGTACAGTCACACGTAGGTTCAGTGTCGAGGCGTGACCTTCAAAGTGATGTAAGCTCCAAATAATAATTTTCATTAAAATAAGAGAGAATAGTACTCCAAGAACTAAGGCTACTCTTTAGTACTCTTTCTGTTGTACAGTCACACGTAGGTTCAGTGTCGAGGCGTGACTTTCAAAGTGATGTAAGCTCCAAATAATAATTTTCATTAAAATAAGAGAGAATAGTACTCCAAGAACTAAGGCTACTCTTTAGTACTCTTTCTGTTGTACAGTCACACGTAGGTCCAGTGTCGAGGCGTGACCTTCAAAGTGATGTAAGCTCCAAATAATAATTTTCATTAAAATAAGAGAGAATAGTACTCCAAGAACTAAGGCTACTCTTTAGTACTCTTTCTGTTGTACAGTCACACGAAGGTCCAGTGTCGAGGCGTGACCTTCAAAGTGATGTAAGCTCCAAATAATAATTTTCATTAAAATAAGAGAGAATAGTACTCCAAGAACTAAGGCTACTCTTTAGTACTCTTTCTGTTGTACAGTCACACGTAGGTTCAGTGTCGAGGCGTGACTTTCAAAGTGAGGGAAGCTCCAAATAATAATTTTCATTAAAATAAGAGAGAATAATACTCAAAGAACTAAGGCTACTCTTTAGTACTCTTTCTGTTGTACAGTCACACGTAGGTTCAGTGTCGAGGCGTGACCTTCAAAGTGTGGCAAGCTCCAGAAAATAATTTTCATTAAAATAAGAGAGAATAATGAATCAAAGAACTAAGTCTATTCTTCAGTACTCTTTCTATTGTACAGTCACACGTAGGTTCGGTAGCGAGATGTGACTTTCAAAGCGAGGGAAGCTGAAATAATAATTTTCATTAAAATAAGAGAGAATAATGACTCAAACAACTAAGGATACTCTTCAGTTCTCTTTCTATTGTACAGTCACACGTAGGTCCAGTGTCGAAGTGTGACTTCAAAGTGAGGGAAGCTCCAAATAATAATTTTCATTAAAATAAAAGAGAATAATGACTCTAACAACTAAGGCTACTCTTTAGCACTCTTTCTATTGTACAGTCACACGTAAGTTCAGTGTCGAGGTGTGACTTGCAAAACGAGGGAAGCTCCAAATAACAATTTTCTTCGAAATAAAAGAGAATAATGACTCATACCCTTCTATTGTACAGTCACACGTAGGTCCAGTGTCGAAGTGTGACTTCAAAGTGAGGGAAGCTCCAAATAATACTTTTCATTAAAATAAAAGAGAATAATGACTCAATCAACTAAGGCTACTCTTCAGTACTCTTTCTATTGTACAGTCACATGTAGCTCCAGTGGTGAGGCGTGACTTTTAAAGCGAGGGAAGCTACAAACAATAATTTTCAATAAAATTAGAGAGAATGATGACTAACAGATATAAGGCTATTCTTTATTACTCCTTCTATGATACAGTCAGACGTTAAGTCATATCGGATGATGAATGAAATGATGTTCAAATAAGTACAGGGTACATAGAGCTTAGAGTTACCAGACATTCATCTTTTAGGATAAGAGAAAACCTCCAACGTTAAGTCATATCGGACGATGAATGAAATGATGTACAAATGATTACAGTGTACATAGAGCTTAGAGTTACCAGACATTCATCTTTCAGGATAAGAGAAAACCTCCAACGTTAAGTCATGTCGGACGACGAATGAAATGATGTTCAAATGAGTACAGGGTACATAGAGCTTAGAGTTACCAGACATTCATCTTTCAGGATAAGAGAAAACCTCCAACGTTAAGTCATATCGGACGATGCATGAAACGATGTTCAAATGAGTACAGGGTACATAGAGCTTAGAGTTACCAGACATTCATCTTTCAGGATAAGGGAAAACCTCCAACGTTAAATCATATCGGACGATGAATGAAATGATGTTCAAATGAGTACAGGGTACATAGAGCTTAGAGTTACCAGACATTCATCTTTCAGGATAAGGGAAAACCTCCAACGTTAAGTCATATCGGACGATGAATGAAACGATGTTCAAATGAGTACAGGGTACATAGAGCTTAGAGTTACCAGACATTCATCTTTCAGGATAAGGGAAAACCTCCAACGTTAAGTCATATCGGACGATGAATGAAATGATGTTCAAATGAGTACAGGGTACATAGAGCTTAGAGTTACCAGACATTCATCTTTCAGGATAAGGGAAAACCTCCAACGTTAAGTCATATCGGACGATGAATGAAATGATGTTCAAATGAGTACAGGGTACATAGAGCTTAGAGTTACCAGACATTCATCTTTCAGGATAAGGGAAAACCTCCAACGTTAAGTCATATCGGACGATGAATGAAATGATGTTTAAATGAGTACAGGGGACATAGAGCTTAGAGTTACCAGACATTCATCTTTCAGGATAAGAGAAAACCTCCAACGTTAAGTCATATCGGACGATGAATGAAATGATGTTTAAATGAGTACAGGGGACATAGAGCTTAGAGTTACCAGACATTCATCTTTCAGGATAAGGGAAAACCTCCAACGTTAAGTCATATCGGACGATGAATGAAATGATGTTTAAATGAGTACAGGGGACATAGATCTTAGAGTTACCAGACATTCATCTTTCAGGATAAGGGAAAACCTCCAACGTTAAGTCATATCGGACGATGAATGAAATGATGTTCAAATGAGTACAGGGTACATAGAGCTTAGAGTTACCAGACATTCATCTTTCAGGATAAGGGAAAACCTCCAACGTTAAGTCATATCAGACGATGAATGAAATGATGTTCAAATGAGTACAGGGTACATAGAGCTTAGAGTTACCAGACATTCATATTTCAGGATAAGAGAAAACCTCCAACGTTAAGTCATATCGGACGATGAATGAAATGATGTTTAAATGAGTACAGGGTACATAGAGCTTAGAGTTACCAGACATTCATCTTTCAGGATAAGAGAAAACCTCCAACGTTAAGTCATATCGGACGATGAATGAAATGATGTTTAAATGAGTACAGGGGACATAGAGCTTAGAGTTACCAGACATTCATCTTTCAGGATAAGGGAAAACCTCCAACGTTAAGTCATATCGGACGATGAATGAAATGATGTTTAAATGAGTACAGGGGACATAGAGCTTAGAGTTACCAGACATTCATCTTTCAGGATAAGGGAAAACCTCCAACGTTAAGTCATATCGGACGATGAATGAAATGATGTTCAAATGAGTACAGGGTACATAGAGCTTAGAGTTACCAGACATTCATCTTTCAGGATAAGGGAAAACCTCCAACGTTAAGTCATATCAGACGATGAATGAAATGATGTTCAAATGAGTACAGGGTACATAGAGCTTAGAGTTACCAGACATTCATATTTCAGGATAAGAGAAAACCTCCAACGTTAAGTCATATCGGACGATGAATGAAATGTTTAAATGAGTACAGGGTACATAGAGCTTAGAGTTACCAGACATTCATATTTCAGGATAAGAGAAAACTTCCAACGTTAAGTCATATCGGACGATGAATGAAATGATGTTCAAATGAGTACAGGGTACATAGAGCTTAGAGTTACCAGACATTCATATTTCAGGATAAGAGAAAACCTCCAACGTTAAGTCATATCGGACGATGAATGAAATGATGTTTAAATGAGTACAGGGTACATAGAGCTTAGGGTTACCAGACATTCATCTTTCAGGATAAATGGAAGCTCCGGAGAGAGCTTTATCCAGATAACTCACTCTGACCGGGATTCGAACTCGGCGCCTCTTGTACGTGAGGGAGGCGCGTTATAGAGGCGGGAACATATTCTAATATTCAGCAGTATTCTTTCTGATGACGAACTCCAATTTATTTCAGTTCCCGTCCTCCCGGAAGGGCCTCGTGATGCTGTATAGGTCGAATGACCTGCGGCACTAAATGACCTAGTCTTTTGAACGACAGAAAGGCAACTTGCCAACCTTATCGATTGGATCTACGCATCAGCACAAATATCTCGAAGTTGGATCAGAGAGGAAGTGTGTACGACAAGTTTACTTTGGGATCCATCAGAGAGAAGCCACATAAAATCCTCCCGTTAGAGATTAAATTATTTAGCAGTTGGAAGCGCCGAGTTCCCCAAGGAGCATGTTAGAGTTACACTTCACGTCAATAACAAACGTTCACCAGGTGATGCCGAATGAGGTAATGATGTCTCGTATTTAGGAGGTCCCGTCTTCGAATCCCAACGAGCGCCCGCTCTGACACGTGGGTTTGTTTATAGTTTGCCCGAGTTGGTAGCGTAGCACTGGGGTGATGTTATCCACTACTTTCCTACTCTTAAGGGTATGTATGACTGAAATTTCATGAAAATAGTGAAAATAACGACTTTTTTATTTTAATTCTATAAAATAATTTAGACATTCCCGAATGTGAAAAATGCATAATTTGCCTCCGAACGCCATTTTTAAATGCTTATTTAAATGTCGGTGGCCTTTAAACTCTGTCAGAGTCACGCCCTCTTTTGCCTACATCCACATTCTTTGTCTGTTTTCCGTTCATAAATTTTCAATTCAAGAAAAGAAAAATAAGGCTTTAGAAGACAAAATAGTTCCTAAAATGTTGCCAATATATCAGAGGCTGGCTTCTACAACTTTACTAGAGAGGTGCAAAACAGGAAAAACACAGAATGCCAATGAATCTTTGCATCATGTCATATGGAATAAGTGCCCAAAGGAAGTTTTCATATCAAAACAAAAATTGGATCTTGCTGTTATTAAAAGCATCAGTGAGTTTAACATGGGTAGTCTTAAGTCATTGGAGCTGCAGCAAAATATCAGAGGTGAACGTGTAGTAGACTCAGCAAGGAAAACTTCAGTGCAGCGAGATCAGACTCGTATCCTGCAAAGCAAGAAGCGAAGTTGTGCAGAAGAAAAGCAACATCTAAAGAAGAAAAAGGTGGAAAAAGCAGCAACAGAGGAGAGGAAAAAGAAATCTGAGGGTCCAACCTATCAGCCTGATGGATTTTAATGTGAGTTATGCAATCAAATCTTTAATCGCTGTTTTCTCAATGTTCATATTTTCAGCATTTTTCTTCCTGTAAAATGCTCCCTGCGATGCAGTTTTTGTACTACATTCATGAAATTTCCTACACAGGTTCAGAATATCATGAGGAATGGAAATTGCCCTAGGTTTTATTGTGAAATGTATATAAGCATATATTTTTAATTTTCAAGCACAAAAATTACAGTATTTTTAGACAAAAAAAAAGAATATTTGTAAATTAAAAAAAATTTGTGACTTAAACTAAAGGAGACAGAGAAAAACCCAGAGCAATTTCAAAAAGTATGTGTATTATGAACATAGGGTTAAAATATTAGACCAAAATTCAAAATATTTTCTCGCAAGGGACTTTTTTAGTGACGTAACAAAAACATACAAAATTTATCACAATTTCTAAACTGCTGGAGAAAAATGGTTTAAATTTAGGTTGTTACATGTTTACATTATACTACACCTATGGTGTAAATTTGAAAAAGCTAGCATTATTAGTTCAGAATTTGAAAATTTCAGTCATACATACCCTTAAGTTACTTGTGCTCTGTGACTGCTGTATGTTGGGGCGTGTGGGACGTAGCGGAAGCGTTAGGGGCCCCGTCCATATTTTTATTCAGATAAGATGGCCTTTCGGCTCCCTCAGTGGTTATTGTAAAGTACATACAACTTGATGGAGTAAGTTTGGTGTCTATCCCAGGTGCGCGGCTCCTCCGCAGCATCACAGTTACCTTTGACCTGCTTATAAGGTATTCCAACCGATTCCTTGGATTTCTTGAGATCAGCAATTATCAGTGGCCTATTCTTGTACACTCTATTTTTAGATACGCACACAAGAAACAATTCGGTGAGGTTAGGTCAGAGGATCTCGGGGGCCGCAGACCTTTTGAGATTATTCAACTATCAAAGAAACTGGTTACAAGTTCCATGGTGTCATTAGATGTATGGCACGTTGATCCATCTTGCTGGAAATAACCTTTTCTTAAAATAAGACTAGAAGCTTTCCTGGCAACGATTACGCTCACTTTTTTCTCGGGCAGCCAGCCAACGTTTCGGGAGTGTGCATCTCTCCCATCATCAGGATATTTATAAAATGTTATAACCACCAATGAAATACTGGATATAAGACAAATATAAACAAAGACAAAACACTATAAAAATTTTCATTACTGAACAAAAGACTGTTTTCGGTAAATTAAATGCCAGGTCAGGAGATGGCGTGAGTATAGAAAATTGCGTCAAAGAAACGTAACTACTTAACTTGATTATCAAGCTGTATTGATCTGTGCTTCTTAATTCGACGGATTTCCATTTTAAGGCCGGTTTCCAAGAGGAGCTGAACTGAAATCCAGCATCACGATAAAGCAAGCTCCTTTTTTCCCTTTCAGAGGAAATCCCCAAAGCCAAAGCCTCCTTAATTCTCCGCTCCCAGTAACTGTTGCATATTGCCAAGATGGTCGTCTCCCGAAAACTGGCTCTATAGTCGTTATCAAAACAATGTTCTGCCAGCTCAGACTTCTCAGGTTATATAGGACATACCGGAAGGGCCATCTCTACTAGAATAATCGAACATGAACGGAGCATTCGTTTAATGCAACCATAGTGAAATTTTGGGCAGCTGTATTTAAACGTGGCGGTAAGACCTTGGGAGACAATGAACTCTCGGGACGTCCAAAACTTGCAAGTACCGACGAAAACATTGCCAAACTTCATCAAATGGTGTTAGACGACCGCCAAATTAAAGTGAGAGAGATAGGAGAGGCTATGAACATAAAAGAACGTGTTTATGACACATTAAAACAACATTTAGTTATGAGAAAGCTGTCCGCGCGTTGGGTGCCGCATTTGCTCACGTTAGACCAAAAACGTGTTCGAATTAACGTTTCCAATGCTCTGTTGGCGCAGTTTAGACGCAATTAATCCGAGTTTTGTCGCCGATTAATTACTGTAGACGAAACTTCGATACACCGTTGTACGCCCGAAAAAAATACAGTCCAAAAGGTGAACTGTAAAGGGCGAACCGGCTCCAAATAAAAGCAAAAACAGTTTTATTCTGCTGGGAAAGTGATGGTGACTTTTTTGGGATAGTTATGAAGTTATTTTAATCGATTATCTTCAAAAAGGAAAAACCATTACAGGAGCATACTACGTATCATTAATTTACAAGTTGAAGGAACAACTTGCGGAAAAACGGCTATATTTGCACAAAAAGTAAACTCTTTTACATCAAGACAACGCACTGTCTCGCACCTCAGCGGCTGCAATGGCGGAAATCCGCGAATTACGCTTTGAACTGCTTGAGTCACCAGCTTTAACCCCAAGCGACTTCTCTTTGTTCCCTCATCTGAAAATTTTACTGTGAGGACAGAAATTTTCGTCAAATGAAGAGGCAGTCACCTTCGTGAATAAATTATTTTGCAGAGAAGAACGCTGAGTACTATTTGGATGGGTTACAGAGATGGGAACATCGCTGGGAGAAGTGTGTAGAGCTACAAGGAGACTATGTTGAAAAACGCCGAGTACTATTTGGACGGGTTACAGAGATGAGATCATCGCTGGTAGAAGTGTGTAGAGTTACAAGGAGACTATGTTGAAAAACGCGAGTACTATTTGGACGGGTTACAGAGGTGAGAACATCGCTGGGAGAAGTGTGTAGAGTTACAAGGAGACTAAGTTGAAAAACGCCGAGTACTATGTATTTGGACGGGTTACAGAGATGGGAGCATCGCTGGGAGAAGTGTGTAGAGTTATAAGGAGACTATGTTGAAAAACGCGGAGTACTATTTGGACGGGCTACAGAGATGGGAGCATCGCTGGGAGAAGTGTGTAGAGTTACAAGGAGACTATGTTGAAAAACGCCGAGTACTATTTGGACGGGTTACAGAGATGGGAGCATCGCTGGGAGAAGTGTGTAGAGTTATAAGGAGACTATGTTGAAAAACGCCGAGTACTATTTGGACGGGTTACAGAGATGAGAACATCGCTGGGAGAAGTGTGTTGAGTTACAAGGAGACTATGTTGAAAAACGCCGAGTACTATTTGGACGGGTTACAGAGTTGGGAACATCGCTGGGAGAAGTTTGTTGAGTTACAAGGACACTATGTTGAAAAACACCGAGTACTATTTGGACGAGTTACAGAGTTGAGAACATCGCTGGGAGAAGTGTGTTGAGTTACAAGGAGACTATGTTGAAAAACGCCGAGTACTATTTGGACGGGTTACAGAGATGGGAGCATCGCTGAGAGAAGTGTGTAGAGTTACAAGGAGACTATGTTGAAAAACGCCGAGTACTATTTGGACGGGTTACAGAGATGGGAGCATCGCTGAGAGAAGTGTGTAGAGTTACAAGGAGACTATGTTGAAAAACGCCGAGTACTATTTGGACGAGTTACAGAGATGTGAGCATCGCTGGGAGAAGCGTGTAGAGTTACAAGGAGACTATGTTCATAAACAACGAGTACTATTTGGTTGGGTTACAGAGATGGGAACATCGCTGAGAGAAGTGTGTAAAGTTACAAGGAGACTATGTTGAAAAACACCGAGTACTATTTGGACGGATTACAGAGATGAGAGCATCGCTGGGAGAAGTGTGTAGAGTTACAAGGAGACTATGTTGAAAAACACCGAGTACTATTTGGACGGATTACAGAGATGGGAACATCGCTGGGAGAAGTGTGTAGAGTTACAAGGAGACTATGTTGAAAAACGTCGAGTACTATTTGGACGGATTACAGAGATGAGAACATCGCTGGGAGAAGTGTGTAGAGTTACAAGGAGACTATGTTGAAAAACGCCGAGTACTATTTGGACGTGTTACAGAGATGGGAACATCGCTGGGAGAAGTGTGTAGAGTTACAAGGAGACTATGTTGAAAAACGCCGAGTACTATTTGGACGGGTTACAGAGATGGGAACATCGCTGGGAGAAGTGTGTAGAGTTACAAGGAAATTATGCTGAAATAAAAAAAAATTCTGAAAAATGTGTCGTGTCTTTATTGGATCGGAAACTCTTCAGACCACCTAAGTACAAGACTATACAAAAAAGGAAATAATGAAATACGACAACAATTACAGATAGAAGATCTAAATAAAATAATAATAGAATATAGAATCAATTGGAGGCAGCATCTAAAGAGAATTTAAGAAAATAGAGTTCCTAAAATAATATATAATTTCAAGCCAAAAGGACGAAGAAATCTAGGAAGACCGAAGAAAAGATGGAAGGAGCAAGACATTTTTGTCGAACAGGCTGAATGGCCTAAACCGTGTTGACAAGAAGAAGATAAATAATGAGTAGAAATATGTCACGAAGAAGCACAAAATCTGGTGGACAGAACGATAAATCGCAGACCACCAAAGTTGTGCAGTACTCTGTATGAATTTTAATCTGAGTTTGTAACGGTGCACAGAGCTCCACTTGGATAAAAATTCCTCTCTTGGAAACTTCACGTACACCGGGCCAAATTCCAGACATACAAAGTGCCTATAGTGACATTTGGAAATTGTACCAACCTAGGCATATATAACTGACGTAGGAACTTACAAACTGGTGCAATTTTTTAGAGTTTATTAGAACTATCAAAATTAAGAGGTACATCGAATCTTTATGTCATTGTGATGCATACAGTTTTAATTATTTAAATAATTTTATAAAATGAAGTATATTACATTTAAAAGTCCCTCATGTGAAATTATTTCCACATGTTGGGTATATAAAATTTCTTCAGGGCAAGACTCTGTACAAAATTACGTAATTTTAAGTCTAAAATAAATACATACAAGTACGACATCTTACTATATTTAAAAATAAATATATTTCAGTTTTTATACTTTGACACATATTAAATACGTTGATAACTCCCGGGCTTCACATAGAGATGGCGACACTGTGCCAGGTTGACGGATAGTATCATATAGTTTAACTCCATACTAGCTTGTATCCATAGTTACAGGTCAGTGGCTTGTTTAGTTTTTGAATGACAGCATTATAAACAAGACAAGTGTAGAGCTGTCACGAAAATGGAGGATTTAGAAAAACGAGCAGTGATTAAATACTTCCATTTGAAAGTCTTAAATAAAGTATGAAATAGACAGTACATTGAAAGACTCTGTCCCTTCATATACAATAATAAAACGGTTAATTGTAAAGTTTAAAATGGGACGTACGAGTACTAGTGATGAGCCTCGCTCTGGACTTCCTGTGGAAGTCACAACTACAGAGATCATTGAAAGACTCTGTCCCTTCATATACACTAATTAAAAGGTTGGTTGTAGAGTTTAAAATGGGACGTACGAGCACTAGTGATGAGCCTCGCTCTGGACGTCCTGTGGAAGTCACAACTACAGAGATCATTGAAATACTCTGTCCCTTCATATACACTAATTAAAAGGTTGGTTGTAGAGTTTAAAATGGGACGTACGAGCACTAGTGATGAGCCTCGCTCTGGACGTCCTGTGTAAGTCACAACTACAGAGATCATTGAAAGACTCTGTCCCTTCATATACACTAATTAAAAGGTTGGTTGTAGAGTTTAAAATGGGACGTACGAGCACTAGTGATGAGCGTCGTTCTGGACGTCTTGTGGAAATCACAACTACAGAGATCATTGAAAGACTCTGTCCCTTCATATACAATAATCAAAAGGTTGGTTGTAGAGTTTGAAATGGGACGTACGAGCACTAGTAATGAGCCTTGCTCTGGACGTCCTGTGGAAGTCACAACTATAGAGGTCATTGAAAGACTCTGTCCCTTCATATACAATAATTAAAAGGTTGGTTGTAGAGTTTAAAATGGGACGTACGAGTACTAGTGATGAGCCTCGCTCTGGACGTTCTGTGGAAGCCACAACTCCAGAGAACATTGAAAGACTCTGAGCCTTCCTATACAATGATTAAAAGATGGGTTGTAGAGTTTAAAATGGGACGTACGAGTACTAGTGATGAGCCTCGCTCTGGACGTCTTGTGTAAGTCACAACTACAGAGATCGTTGAAAGACTCTGTCCCTTCATATACAATAATTAAAAGGTTGGTTGTAGAGTTTAAAATGGGACGTACGAGCACTAGTGATGAGCCTCGCTCTGGACGTCCTGTGTAAGTCACAACTACAGAGATCATTGAAAGACTCTGTCCCTTCATATACAATAATTAAAAGGTTGGTTGTAGAGTTTAAAATGGGACGTACGAGCACTAGTAATGAGCCTTGGTCTGGACGTCCTGTGGAATTCACAACTATAGAGGTCATTGAAAGACTCTGTCCCTTCATATACAATAATTAAAAGGTTGGTTGTAGAGTTTAAAATGGGACGTACGAGTACTAGTAATGAACCTCGCTCTGGACGTCTTGTGTAAGTCACAACTACAGAGATCGTTGAAAGACTCTGTCCCTTCATATACAATAATTAAAAGGTTGGTTGTAGAGTTTAAAATTGGACGTACGAGCACTAGTGATGAGCCTCGCTCTGGACGCCCTGTGTAAGTCACAACTACAGAGATCATTGAAAGACTCTGTCCCTTCATATACAATAATTAAAAGGTTGGTTGTAGAGTTTAAAATTGGACGTACGAGCACTAGTGATGAGCCTCGCTCTGGACGTCCTGTGTAAGTCACAACTACAGAGATCATTGAAAGACTCTGTCCCTTCATATACAATAATTAAAAGGTTGGTTGTAGAGTTTAAAATTGGACGTACGAGCACTAGTGATGAGCCTCGCTCTGGACGTCCTGTGTAAGTCACAACTACAGAGATCATTGAAAGACTCTGTCCCTTCATATACAATAATTAAAGGGTTGGTTGTAGAGTTTAAAATGGGACGTACGAGCACTAGTAATGAGCCTTGGTCTGGACGTCCTGTGGAAGTCACAACTACAGAGATCGTTGAAAGACTCTGTCCCTTCATATACAATAATTAAAAGGTTGGTTGTAGAGTTTAAAATTGGACGTACGAGCACTAGTGATGAGCCTCGCTCTGGACGTCCTGTGTAAGTCACAACTACAGAGATCATTGAAAGACTCTGTCCCTTCATATACAATAATTAAAAGGTTGGTTGTAGAGTTTAAAATGGGACGTACGAGCACTAGTTATGAGCCTCGCTCTGGACGTCCTGTGTAAGTCACAACTACAGAGATCATTGAAAGACTCTGTCCCTTCATATACAATAATTAAAAGGTTGGTTGTAGAGTTTAAAATGGGACGTACGAGCACTAGTAATGAGCCTTGGTCTGGACGTCTTGTGTAAGTCACAACTACAGAGATCGTTGAAAGACTCTGTCCCTTCATATACAATAATTAAAAGGTTGGTTGTAGAGTTTAAAATGGGACGTACGAGCACTAGTAATGAGCCTTGGTCTGGACGTCTTGTGTAAGTCACAACTACAGAGATCGTTGAAAGACTCTGTCCCTTCATATACAATAATTAAAAGGTTGGTTGTAGAGTTTAAAATTGGACGTACGAGCACTAGTGATGAGCCTCGCTCTGGACGTCCTGTGTAAGTCACAACTACAGAGATCATTGAAAGACTCTGTCCCTTCATATACAATAATTAAAAGGTTGGTTGTAGAGTTTAAAATGGGACGTACGAGTACTAGTGATGAGCCTCGCTCTGGACGTCTTGTGGAAGTCACAACTACAGAGATCATTGAAAGACTCTGTCCCTTCATATACAATAATTAAAAGGTTGGTTGTAGAGTTTAAAATGGGACGTACGAGTACTAGTGATGAGCCTCGCTCTGGACGTCCTGTGGAAGTCACAGCTACAGAGATCATTGAAAGACTCTGTCCCTTCATATACAATAATTAAAAGGTTGGTTGTAGAGTTTAAAATGGGACGTACGAGCACTAGTGATGAGCCTCGCTCTGGACGTCTTGTGGAAGTCACAACTACAGAGATCATTGAAAGACTCTGTCCCTTCATATACAATAATTAAAAGGTTGGTTGTAGAGTTTAAAATGGGACGTACGAGTACTAGTGATGAGCCTCGCTCTGGACGTTCTGTGGAAGCCACAACTCCAGAGAACATTGAAAGACTCTGTCCCTTCATATACAATAATTAAAAGGTTGGTTGTAGAGTTTAAAATGGGACGTACGAGTACTAGTGATGAGCCTCGCTCTGGACGTCTTGTGTAAGTCACAACTACAGAGATCGTTGAAAGACCCTGTCCCTTCATATACAATAATTAAAAGGTTGGTTGTAGAGTTTAAAATTGGACGTACGAGCACTAGTGATGAGCCTCGCTCTGGACGTCCTGTGTAAGTCACAACTACAGAGATCATTGAAAGACTCTGTCCCTTCATATACAATGATTAAAAGATGGGTTGTAGAGTTTAAAATGGGACGTACGAGTACTAGTGATGAGCCTCGCTCTGGACGTCTTGTGTAAGTCACAACTACAGAGATCGTTGAAAGACTCTGTCCCTTCATATACAAGAATTAAAAGGTTGGTTGTAGAGTTTAAAATGGGACGTACGAGCACTAGTGATGAGCCTCGCTCTGGACGTCCTGTGTAAGTCACAACTACAGAGATCATTGAAAGACTCTGTCCCTTCATATACAATAATTAAAAGGTTGGTTGTAGAGTTTAAAATGGGACGTACGAGTACTAGTGATGAGCCTCGCTCTGGACGTCCTGTGTAAGTCACAACTACAGAGATCATTGAAAGACTCTGTCCCTTCATATACAATAATTAAAAGGTTGGTTGTAGAGTTTAAAATTGGACGTACGAGCACTAGTGATGAGCCTCGCTCTGGACGTCCTGTGGAAGTCACAACTGCTGAGATGTATGTATGTATGTATGTATGTATGTATGTATGTATGTATGTATGTATGTATGTATGTATGTATGTATGTATGTATGTATGTATGTATGTATGTATGTATGTATGTATGTATGTATGTATGTATGTATGTATGTATGTATGTATGTATGTATGTATGTATGTATGTATGTATGTATGTATGTATGTATGTATGTATGTATGTATGTATGTATGTATGTATGTATGTATGTATGTATGTATGTATGTATGTATGTATGTATGTATGTATGTATGTATGTATGTATGTATGTATGTATGTATGTATGTATGTATGTATGTATGTATGTATGTATGTATGTATGTAGGTATGTATGTATGTAGGTATGTATGTATGTATGTAGGTATGTATGTAGGTATGTATGTATGTATGTATGTATGTATGTATGTATGTATGTATGTATGTATGTATGTATGTATGTATGTATGTATGTATGTATGTATGTATGTATGTATGTATGTATGTATGTATGTATGTATGTATGTATGTATGTATGTATGTATGTATGTATGTATGTATGTATGTATGTATGTATGTATGTAGGTAGGTAGGTAGGTATATACGTATGTATGTAGGTAGGTATGTATGTATGTATGTATGTATGTATGTATGTATGTATGTATGTATGTATGTAGGCATGTATGTATGTAGGTATGTATGTATGTATTTATTGACTGCAATTGGGTACTACCCGGTGGCAGAGTTAAGAATACAGATCAAATTACAAATAATAGATTTACAACAATAACACATGAAATGACAATGACTCAAAGAACTAAGGCTACTCTTTAGTACTCTTTCTATTGCACAGTCAGACGTAGGTCCTGTGACTAGGCGTGACTTTCAATGTGAGGGAAGTTCCAAATAATAATTTTTTATTAAAGTGAGGCAGAATAATGACTCAAAGAACTAATCTGCTCTGCTAGTGGATCTGTTTACTATGATATGACTAAATGTTGGAGGATGTAAATTACAAAATAAAAAAAAAATTCTGCATATTATGGCTTTTACTTAGTGAAGTGGATTTATATGTATTTTAATTATACGACAAGATCTGTTATTTTAACTTGTTGTGGAGCCATTTATGAAATTTGGAATAAATGTAGAACTATTTCGCCTAGGGTACCGAAAAATAGTGTTTAGCGAATTTGTTGCAGCATATTGTGACTTTGTGGGTTCCTGAAATAAAAAGTCCAGGTTACAAACACAAAAAAATTGCACTTTATTTCCGTAGAAATACGCTTCGTACACATACACAATTCAACATACAGCGTCAACAAACACAGCTGCTTACCGGCACGCGTTCAATTACCGACTGACTGCCTTTGCTCGTGCTGGCTGGCTGTATACAGCCAGAAGGTTTTTGCTGCGTGCCCACCCAATAAGGGTTTTACCGCAGGTAGGATTTTTATTGAAAGATGTAGGATGAAGGTAATGTAGGTTTTTGATTGGGAGTTAATTTTGAGGTCACCAAAGTACCTTCGGGTTGAAGGGTAGGATGCGGTACTTAACACCCATTTTTTTTTTTTTTTTTAAATATTTTGTATTTTAGTTGGGGAGAAATTTAGATGCCAAACAGCTTGGAAGAATTATGAGGAGCTCAGCTTCAGCTTCTGATAGGTTTAGCTCCTGGGTTATCTAGGGTGCCCGCATGCCATACGGGGGACCCGGTGCTGTCTAGATCGGCGTCTAGTGGGGTCATAATCTCCCAATGATCTAACAAGAGCGCTTCTGTGTGATGGTAAACTTGCGTATAATTTTTAAGCCCGGCGCCTGATTTCATCCTCCACGTATGGAAGACCCGATGCTTCGTGGAGCAACCTGGTAAGGAAATAACGTCCCACAGAATAAATAGACCGCAGTCCTCTATTCTGTGCACGTTGAAGCCATGCTAAACAGCTGTCTGCTGCCATGCCCCAGATCTCGCAGGCATATAGCATCACCGGGATTACCAGCGCTCGGAAGAGGTACAACTTCATGCGGACTGGCATCGAGGTAGACCCCAGCATTGGATACAGGGAAGCGATTGCTCTCTGTACCTTCGCCGAAAGGTCCCTGATGTGTCGGCGAAAAGTTAGACCTCTATCCAAGTTTACTCCAAGGTACTGGACAGAGTTTGACTGTCTTTGGGGGCGGGCTGCCTTTTTATAGATTACTAACACTCCAGAAATTTCTCAAAAAATCGAGACCCGGCTAAAGAAATCCGCCTCTTCCCGCCCACCATTTCGGAGAGCTTTTATCTCCGCACTGCACTGCCGTCTCTTTGATCTCGTTGCCCGCGCCCCCTCCAATCAACAATGGCCTGGCGACAATATGTTGTAATGATTGTCATTTTGTTATAGTGCATTTTAAGAGCCATTTACTAAATGTGTGTATTTCTAAGTGTTTACTTAGCTACTACTACTAGGGGGATTCTGGGTTTATCTCACCCACGGCTGTTTCAGGGCTTATTTCGCCCTCTTCAGCCAGCATGCTAATTGGTTTGGGAGGCGAGAGAGATGGCCCTTTTTTGATGCTATTTATATATTTTTTTTTTAATTTTTTTTATTTTATATATATATTTTTTTCTTTTTTTCTCATTTACTTAGTTTCCGTGAGGTCGTCATCTGGGTGTACTTTTGTCATTGCAGTAGTTGTCGTAGGTGTTGCTGTATTTGCCCTTCTTCTTCTTCTTCTTCTTCTTCTTCTTCTTCTTCTTTTGCTTCTCCATGCTGTCTGATGATGGTTAACAGGGGAGGGTCGCTTGGATTTTTTTCCTGGTGTCTCTGTGTTCTCTTGTATTGTTTTAAAGCGTTGATGATCTCCTGCCTGTGTGGTCGGTCTCTTGCATTGTCTATGTATTTAGTGGTGTGTCTTCTATTGTTGCGGTTTTTGCTATGTCGTGGATTTCATTGCTTCTGGACCATGGTGGTAACTTCCTAGCGATTCTCAAACATTTCTTTTCGCACCCGGAGATACTGTCCTTTGTTTTTTGGGAGGTGATGGGCCATAAAGCGATTTTTGCGTATGTGAATGTTGGTCTGATGATAGTTTTATATAGCTGGGTTAGGGTGCCTGGGGATAGACCTTCCTTTCCAATTTTGGAGAGGAACCTGAGGCATGACGTTGCTACCTTTGCTTCTTGCAGTTTGATTTGGTAGTGAGCGTTGGTAGACAGTTTTTCGTTTAGTGTTACTCCCAGGTATTTGATTTTCCTTTGTGTCGGTATGGTGTGGTTGTTGTAGGTGATGGTAGATGTTCTGTATGTTTCTTTGGTTTTTATCCGGAAAATGATATATTGTTTATCGTTATTCTCTACCGTTTTGCCCATTTGCTGAAAGTTGCTAGCTGTTTTTCTAGTCTTGGCTTGCAGTCTCGTAGTCTTTCAGTCGAGCACCAATATGTGGTATCATCCGCATATTGCGCCAGTCTGATTGTCGGGTGGATCGGCTGGGGAGTGTCGGCGGTGTATATTATGTATAGTAGGCCGTATATGGCGCTACCTTGTGGTGTTCCGGCTTTTAGCTCAATAGGAGCTGATAGTTGTCCGTTGATCTTTATTTGTGCGGTTCTATTGGAGAGGAAGCTGGAGGTCCATCGTGTCAGTTTTTCTGGGATTTCCATGTTGGTCATTTTGTGTAGTAGTGCATTTATGGGTATGTATGACTGAAATTTTCAAATTCTGAACTAATAATGCTAGCTTTTTCAAATTTACACCATAGGTGTAGTATAATGTAAACATGTTACAACCTAAATTTAAACCATTTTCTCCAGCAGTTTAGAAATTATGATAAATTTTGTATGTTTTTTGTTACGTTACTAAAAAAGTCCCTTGCGACAAAATATTTTGAATTTTGGTCTAATATTTTAACCCTATGTTCATAATACACAAACTTTTTGAAATTGCTCTGGGTTTTTCTGTGTCTCCTTTAGTTTAGGTCACACAAATTTTTTAATTTACAAATATTCTTTTTTTTGTCTAAAAAACTGTAAGTTTTGTGTTTGAAAATTAAAAATATATGCTTATATACATTTCGCAATAAAACCTAGGGCAATTTCCATTCCTCATGATATTCTGAACCTGTGTAGGAAATTTCATGAATGTAGTACAAAAACTGCATCGCAAGGAGCATTTTACAGGAAGAAAAATGCTGAAAATATGAACATTGAGAAAACAGCGATTAAAGATTTGATTGCATAACTCACATTAAAATCCACCAGGCTGATAGGTTGGACCCTCAGATTTATTTTTCCTCTCCTCTGTTGCTGCTTTTTCCACCTTTTTCTTCTTTAGATGTTGCTTTTCTTCTGCACAACTTCGCTTCTTGCTTTGCAGGATACGAGTCTGATCTCGCTGCACTGAAGTTTTCCTTGCTGAGTCTACTACACTTTCATCTCTGATATTTTGCTGCAGCTCCAATGACTGAAGACTACCCATGTTAAACTCACTGATGCTTTTAATAACAGCAAGATCCAATTTTTGTTTTGATATGAAAACTTCCTTTGGGCACTTATTCCATATGACATGATGCAAAGATTCATTGGCATTCTGTGTTTTTCCTGTTTTGCACATCTCTAGTAATGTTGTAGAAGCCAGCCTCTGATATATTGGCAACATTTTAGGAACTATTTTGTCTGAAAGCCTTATTTTTCTTTTCTTGAATTGAAAATTTATGAACGGAAAACAGACAAAGAATGTGGATGTAGGCAAAAGAGGGCGTGACTCTGACAGAGTTTAAAGGCCACCGACATTTAAATAAGCATTTAAAAATGGCGTCCGGAGGCAAATTATGCATTTTTTACATTCGGGAATGTCTAAATTATTTTATAGAATTACAATAAAAAAGTCGTTATTTTCACGATTTTCGTGAAATTTCAGCGGTCGAATGCACCTTGAATATCCAGGAATGTGGCTGCGGTTGTGAATCCTCGGTTGACTTTCTCTTTTATTTCGGAGATGACTTTTATTAGTTGATCCTGTATGGTAATACTGGACCGGAAACCGGCTTGCGTGTCTGGTATGAGATTGCGGTGTTCCAGAAATCCGTTTAGGCGTTTTACTAGTATTTTTTCTAGTACTTTTGACATTGTAGCCGTTTACTTAGCAAAGTTTCAGTGCCTATTTAAGTGTTTATTTTGCCTATTTTAGGACCTTTTTGCCTGCGTATTTCACACATTTTAGTGTCTATAAATCCGGTCCCTACTTATGACAGAATTCAAATTTGGAATTGTTGACCATTTTTTGTTAAGGACCCAATAAAGCCGCCCTTCAAATACCCCGCATCAAGGCTCCTCTGTAACGTGTGAATCATGAACTCACGGCTACAGCTATCGTCAGATTTTTTTGAGAGAGGGGGTGGTCAGCAGCCGAATGCTGGACTGGTTTCCCTGCGTTCCTCTCCATCATTTCCTTTCTTGTGTTTCAGGTTGTAGCACCGTTTGAATATATTGTTGTTTAGAGTCCATCACCATAGAAACACATATGTATGACTTCTAATGTTTTATTTTAGCGTAGTATAATGCAAATACATTCCGTGCCTTAAGTAGCTGGCAGAGAAAGTAAAGGAGTCCAGTTATTTGGGCCAGACACAGTGGCAAGTACTGTCCTGCATCCCAATGCTCTTGCTGGGACCACATCCCAGGTAAAGTTCGCACCGTTCCTGCTTCCTCCCACGATGAAGGTGTTTCATATTCATCCGAGGTGCTGGGTTTGTTTCCGGAAGAATGCCTGGTCAAGTTCAGCGTGACTGACTGACTGGAGATTCATGAATTATTCTCCGTGATCCACTTTACATGCACTTCCTACCTTACGTGGCGCCACTTGTTGACCCTGTCTGCACTAGATCGTGCTGGACAAAATTAAAATAGCATCTACTTAATTTGAACATGGCACGACTGGACTCGTGAGGCATTGTTCACGAGTGTCATATTAAGATTATGTCCTTGTGCTGTGCATCATAAACATAAGCAAGATTTTGTGGTGATAATTATTTATAAAATTTGCATTAATAATTTTAGTTGGTGGTGTTTTGTGTTTTAACCATAAATTCGCATTAATTTCGCACACATATTTGGAAAGAATTAATGAGTAATGACATGGCTGAAATGACAAGTAACAGGTACCTAGAGTAGCACAACTGTTAAAACCATTTTTTTCGAAATTAAAATATTTTATTTGAAATCAGCAGATAGAGACGTACGCAAATTATTAGACTCACTGGTGAATTTTTTAACATATGCCGTTTTTTTCTATTTATTTAAAATAAATAATATTACAAAATATTTTCTTCAACTCTTATGCCCGATTTCACCAACAAATGTTAAGACTTAACACGAGTTTAGCAATAGTTACAAAAAAAATTGCATTTCACCAACAAGTGTTAGCGTAACACAAGTGTTAAATTTCATGTTAAACTAATACGCCGAATTACTAATGTTAAGTCCTTATCAATTGTAAATAGTCAAGATGGCGAGCATGAACGCAGCTGTTGATGCCGATTTGCTATATTTAAGACGGTCTAAATGGCATTCATAATGGAGTACGGCCTATGAGGAGAAATGATTTTGAGGAACTAACCGAAGGAAACTGTTTTACGGAGGTGTAGACTGTCGAAACAAGTTGCTATGAAGGTTACTGCGGAAGTACAAGAGAGGTTAGAACATGCATCGAAAGGAATATGGCGATCTCGCCTTTGCTTCAAGTATTAATAACTTTGCGATTTTATAATTCACTGAATTATGTGGATAATACACTGTCCAGCTCCCGTCTTGAAACGTTCAAGTCACTCGTCACTTGTCCTTCTTCGCTCCTCGTTTTAAATTTACGTAATACTGAGTTAGAACATGCATCGAAAGGAATATACCGATCTCGCCTTTACTTCAAGTATTAGTAACCTTGCGATTTTATAACTCACTGAATTATGTGATAATACATTGTCTACCTCCCGTCTTGAAACGTTTAAGGCACTTGTCCTTCGCACCTCGTTTTAAATTTACGTAATACTGACAAGTTGTTTGGTGCTTGTAGTAGTGACACATGCATTTGAATTAAATTCGTTTCCAATATTTTCCCCGCGACATCTTTCTCTTTTACATTCACTGCATCCGTCCTCTTATTTTCCACGATATCGTTATACTTCGTCACCATTTCAATTAACAATTCTTTCTCCGTCGATGAGAAATTTGTCTACTGCTTTATTTATGATTTTGTTCATCCGCCATTTGTGCAGACGAAAATGAAAACAAAAACGCATCGGAGTAGCTTCAGAAAATCATCCATAGCCTTCTATAGCTGTGATATTTACAAGTTTCTTGGCGTTAACCCAGGTTTGTTAACATTTTAAGAAAACAGGTTGGTGAAATACAAGAAATTTAACATTAGTTTTAGCGCTGTGACAATTGTTACGTTACATTTGTTAACGCTGATTTTAACATCTGTTGGTGAAATCGGGCATTAGTATTTTGTATGCATTCATTTAGTCTTATTGCCATTTTGATGCGTTTAGGCTTGCTCTCTACAAGGGTGGAGCACTTTGCCTTTGTGCCAAATACTTATCAGGCCCTCAATAAGCTGAACTTTTGTTGTTATTTTTAATTTTTTCAGTGTCTGTTTAACAATACCCCACAGATTCTCTATTGGATTTAAGTCTGGGCTATTCCCCGGCCATGGTAGTACTTTTACATTGTCTTCTTTGAGGAATTGGGTTACAGATTTTGCTCTATGGCAGGGAGCACTGTCATGCATGAACACAAAATCACCATTTGGAAACCATTCTTTACTTTGCGGAGATAGTCTTGTTTCTAATACACTTTTATACTGTATCTGCTCCATAGATCCCACAACTACGTATAATCTTCCAGGTCCATGGACAGACATACAGCTCCAGACCATTTTTAATGTTGGATGCTTTACTCTTTGATCGACACACTGAGGGGAAAATGCTTCTTTATCTGTCCTTCTCACATATTGACTGCTCTCTTCACATACTTCAAACGTGGATTCATCTGAGAAAATTACCCGAAACAATAAAAACCTCTATTAATATTAAACAGTTTTAAAATTGCTCAAAGATAGTATAACAAAACCAGCAATGAGAGAAACAAAGTTTAGGCTGTTTATTTCATTTGCAAAAAATTTACATATACATATTTTAATTTTATGCTATATATAATTTTCATACTATTTACCTTTCTCCAAAATTCCTCTGGATGTTTCTACATCTCTCTGGTCCATTCTAACCGTTTTTTTGCCATTGCAGGTGACAGTTTAGCCTTTTTACGAGGCCTGCGTGCTGGTAAACCTGCTTCACATAGTCTGCGAACTACTGAGGCTGATATTTCTGTACCGTACTGCTTTAGTTGATTACTGAGGTCAATGCTCGCTGCTCTTCTATTTTGTTTTGCCACCTTCACAAGTTTTCTTTGCATCCTTGGTCATAGTTTCCTTGTCCTCCCGCATTTTCCATCCCTTTGTGAGGTCAACTTCTCAACGAATCTTAAAGCTTGATTAATGCGACTAACAGATTTTTGTGAAATACACAATTTCGTAGCTATTTCAGGTTGTGAATAAAGTGTTTCCTTCAACAGACTCTCAGTTAAAGCTACTTTCCTTGGGAATTAGTCAGCAGTTTTACCCATAACCTCACTTTTGAAACAATGTGAATGCTAAAGATAAGTTACACGACGTTACCTGGCTTGAGATCAATTAATAATAAATACTGAGGATATGTTAACCATAAAACACAATAAAGGAAAATATTAACAATCTTCAGTTACTACATTCACCAAATGAAAGCAAAATCAGCAAACAGTTGAATAAGTTGAAATTGATTGTCTCCCCTCTTTAAACATTTTAAACCACCTTCGAGCTGTGCTGTAGGGAAGAACAGACTCTCCATAGACCTCCTGTAACATTGTATAGGCACCAACTGAACATTTGAGAGGAAAACAGAATTCCAAAGCCACATATTGTTCCTCGCGTGTTATCTCCATTGCAGCGGTAGGCGATACTAAACATGACTGAATTTGCCTGGTTCTCACAGGCGGGAACCAGGAGTATCAACAATGAAACTACTGCAGCGTGTTTGTTTCACATTAAGCTAACAGAATATAATAAGATTGAATATTAGTGCAAAAATTTATGACCGTACAAGAATTATGATTATGCTTTATTGAACAACCCTCGTGTAAAAATGAATTGACGTTTGTTAGTCTCACAAAAACTCAAGAACGGCTGAACGGTTTGCCTGATTTTGGTTTAGAAATATTTGCCTAAGTCCAGGGAAGGTTAAAAAGTGAGGAAAAAAAAGCCTGACTGATAATGGACCGTGTTTTTAACTAAATATAAAATTACCCACGCAAAATTTACGGAAACTTGCACCTTCTTTTATTTCCGACAAACAAAAGCGTTACAAAGTACAAAGGTATTCCTGGCAGAGATTCGAACTGTGGATTTCGTGAACATGTGGCAGATACCCTACCTCTTACGCTGTAGTGACGAATAAAACAAAGACGAGGTTAGTTGCGAATATTACGTTAGCTGGACCAAGAATTAAAGTGTCGGATAAGAGGGAGGCTGTTGAACCCAGTAGGTCGCGACCCAGGATCTGCAAGACAAGTGACATGTCACAGACCACCACGGTTGTGGGGGACGAGACCTCACGTACACGGTGTGAATGTTATCCTCGATGTACATCTAGAGGTTGTAACGGGTCACTACGGTCGTCTTTCAAACCATATGGCTAAAAACTCCATCTCCATTCTCACCTGCACACACAAGACACAACTTCTTTATGCAGGAATCCACCCAAAACATTCCTACGTAAAACAAAAAGGTAACTAAAGACAGGATTATTAAGTTAGAGGTACCAAGTTCTCATATATATATAAAGTTGTTTAAATAAGAAACTACAGTTTCTTTTTTTTTGCTAAAAAAAATTGTATATTTATTAATTATAATTGTTAGTAGGCAACAATATGGCTCAAAAACGATGTTTGGATTATAGAATTGCTGAACTAAGAAAATATCACATTTCAAATAGACAAAAACTCATCTACGAGGCCTGTTTAATAAAGAATGGCCATAATTCTTGTACGGTCATAATTTTTTAGACTAAAATTCAATCTTATTATATTCTCTTAGCTTAATGTGAAACAAACACGCCGTAGTAGTTTCATTGTTGCTACTCCTGGTTCCCCCCTGTGAGACCCAGTCAAGTTCAGACATGTTCAGTATCGCCTACCGCTGTAATGGAGGTAACAGGCGAGGAACAATATGCGGCTTTGAAATTCTGCTTTCGTCTCAACAAATCTACAGTTGAGGCCTATACAATATTACAGGAGGCTTATGGAGAGTCTGTTCGTCCCTACAGCACAGCTCGAAGGTGGTTTAAAATGTTTAAAGAGGGGAGACAAGCAATTTCAAAGGAAGGTGGACCCAGTGCTCCAGTTACTGCTCTTATGGAAGAAAGCATCAACACTGCTGCTGCCATTGTGAGAGAGGATCGACGAATTACCTTAAGATCATTTTCTGATATACTGAACATTTCTTGGGTGCCACCCACAAGTTGGTGACAGAAACATTACACATGAGACGTGTTTGTGCGCGATGGGTTCCAAGACTGTTGATTCCCGAACAAAAGGACATTCGCATACAGGTCTGCATGCAGTTAAAGTTGATGTTAGAGGAAGATCCGAAGTTTCTTTCAAACGTAATCACTGCTGATGTAACTTGGCTACATCAGTTTGATCCTGAGAGCAAACAGCAAAGCTCAGTGTGGAAATCTCCTTAATCACCAACCCCACAAAAACCTAAGTGGTTGCTTCTGCTTGGAAAGTTATGGTCATCTCATTCTTTGATATTCATGGAATGGTTTATCAGCATGTTGTACCTGCACACACATCAGTAACTGGACAACACTACAGGTATGTCCTGAAAATATTGCAAGTTCATATCAGGCGCGAAAGACCACATTTCCGTGAAGCAGGCTGGATGCTGCATAAAGATAATGCGCGGCCGCATATTGCCAATGCTGTTGCTGAATATCTTACAAAAATCAACGTGAAGTGTATCCCTCATCCTCCCTATAGTCCGGATTTAGCCCCATGTGAGTTTTTTCTATTCCCTAACTTGAAGAAACGCCTTCGTGGGAGGCATTATCCATCATCAGAAGCAGTGGTTAAGGCTGCGGAGGCGATTTTGAAGGATCTCTCAAAAGATGCTTTCCAGCATGTCTCTGAAGACTGGCAGAAATGCTGGGACAAGTGCATCGCATTCAGGGGAGACTATTTTGAGAAGTACAATCAAAATTATGAGGATGAGTAAAGGTACGTTATCAAAAAAAAAAATTAATAAATAAAAAAAAATAAAAAAAAATAAAAAAAAAAATAAAAAAAATAAATTCCTTGTGGAACAGCACTCCTAGCTCCAAATATACGTCAAAATTAAACTCCATAGCTGTTTAACAAGGGGTAGGCTGCAGTTCGATTCTCGATACCAATCCTGGGCGGACACAACCTTGTAAAGCTCTTGGGGAACCATTGGAGAAGTTACCTCAGCCAAAAGAAGGGGTTCCAGTTTGCGAATTATACCTAACATAGACGCTTTCTCTACCTATAGCAACACCATTTCATTTTGACTACCTAGCGGCAGTTGTTTACGTTGCAATCGCGCAATAGCTTATAATGTAAGGTTTTGAGAACTTCAGTCAACTTCCGTGATAAGTAAAACTAAAGTACACAAGTCAGTGTAGCAAAGGCAATATCGGTTCCAATGAACTCAATCAGTAACCAATTATTAGGTCACTGCTTCGACTAATGAGTAATTAAGAACTTACTAAGCCACTTAAGCACGTTCTGAAAAGCAGAAAAATAAAACGAATTCTTAGAATTTATTACTTAGAATTTAGAACTTTGGAGGTTTTACCTCAACCTGAAAAATAAATAACTGGTAACTCTAAGCTCTATGTACTCTGAACTCATTTGAACATCATTTCACTCATCGTCCGATATGACTTAACGTTGGAGGTTTTCCCTTATCCTGAAAGATAAATGTCTGGTAACTCTAAGCTCTATGTACTCTGTACTCATTTGAACATCATTTCATTCATCGTCCGATATGACTTAACGTTGGAGGTTTTCCCTTATCCTGAAAGATAAATGTCTGGTAACTCTAAGCTCTATGTACTCTGTACTCATTTGAACATCATTTCATTCATCGTCCGATATGACTTAACGTTGGAGGTTTTCCCTTATCCTGAAAGATAAATGTCTGGTAACTCTAAGCTCTATGTACTCTGTACTCATTTGAACATCATTTCATTCATCGTCCGATATGACTTAACGTTGGAGGTTTTCCCTTATCCTGAAAGATAAATGTCTGGTAACTCTAAGCTCTATGTACTCTGTACTCATTTGAACATCATTTCATTCATCGTCCGATATGACTTAACGTTGGAGGTTTTCCCTTATCCTGAAAGATAAATGTCTGGTAACTCTAAGCTCTATGTACTCTGTACTCATTTGAACATCATTTCATTCATCGTCCGATATGACTTAACGTTGGAGGTTTTCTCTTATCCTGAGAGATGAATGTCTGATAACTCTAAGCTCTATGTACTCTGTACTCATTTGAACATCATTTCATTCATCGTCTGATATTACTTAACGTTGGAGGTTTTCACTTATCCTGAAAGATGAATGTCTGATAACTCTAAGCTCTATGTACCCTGTACTCATTTGAACATCATTTCATTCATCGTCTGATATGACTTAACGTTGGAGGTTTTCTCTTATCCTGAAAGATGAATGTCTGGTAACTCTAAGCTCTATGTACCCTGTACTCGTTTGGACATCATTTCATTCATCGTCCGATATGACTTAACGTTGGAGGTTTTCCCTTATCCTGAAAGATGAATGTCTGGTAACTCTAAGCTCTATGTACCCTGTACACATTTGAACATCATTTCATTCATCGTCCGATATGACTTAACGTTGGAGGTTTTCTCTTATCCTGAAAGATGAATGTCTGGTAATTCTAAGCTCTATGTACCATGTACTCATTTGAACATCATTGCATTCATCGTCCGACATGACTGAACGTTGGAGGTTTTCTCTTATCCCGAAGGATGAATGTCTGGTAACTCTAAGCTCTATGTACCCTGTACTCATTTGAACATCATTTCATTCATCGTCCGATATGACTTAACGTTGAAGGTTCTCTCTTATCCTGAAAGATGAATGTCTGGTAACTCTAAGCTCTATGTACTCTGTACTCATTTGAACATCATTTCATTCATCGTCCGATATGACTTAACGTTGGAGGTTTTCTCTTATCCTGAGAGATGAATGTCTGATAACTCTAAGCTCTATGTACTCTGTACTCATTTGAACATCATTTCATTCATCGTCTGATATTACTTAACGTTGGAGGTTTTCACTTATCCTGAAAGATGAATGTCTGATAACTCTAAGCTCTATGTACCCTGTACTCATTTGAACATCATTTCATTCATCGTCTGATATGACTTAACGTTGGAGGTTTTCTCTTATCCTGAAAGATGAATGTCTGGTAACTCTAAGCTCTATGTACCCTGTACTCGTTTGGACATCATTTCATTCATCGTCCGATATGACTTAACGTTGGAGGTTTTCTCTTATCCTGAGAGATGAATGTCTGATAACTCTAAGCTCTATGTACTCTGTACTCATTTGAACATCATTTCATTCATCGTCTGATATGACTTAACGTTGGAGGTTTTCTCTTATCCTGAAAGATGAATGTCTGGTAATTCTAAGCTCTATGTACCATGTACTCATTTGAACATCATTGCATTCATCGTCCGACATGACTGAACGTTGGAGGTTTTCTCTTATCCCGAAGGATGAATGTCTGGTAACTCTAAGCTCTATGTACCCTGTACTCATTTGAACATCATTTCATTCATCGTCCGATATGACTTAACGTTGAAGGTTCTCTCTTATCCTGAAAGATGAATGTCTGGTAACTCTAAGCTCTATGTACCCTGTATTCATTTGGACATCATTTCATTCATCGTCCGCTATGACTTAACGTTGGAGGTTTTCTCTTATCGTGAAAAGCAAATATCTGGTAATCCTAAGCTCTATGTACCTTTTACTCATTTGAACATCATTTCATTCATCGTCCGATATGACTTAACGTTGAAGGTTCTCTCTTATCCTGAAAGATGAATGTCTGGTAACTCTAAGCTCTATGTACCCTGTATTCATTTGGACATCATTTCATTCATCGTCCGATATGACTTAACGTTGGAGGTTCTCTCTTATCCTGTAAGATGAATGTCTGGTAACTCTAAGCTCTATGTACCCTGTACTCATTTGAACATCATTTCATTCATCGTCCGATATGACTTAACGTTGAAGGTTCTCTCTTATCCTGAAAGATGAATGTCTGGTAACTCTAAGCTCTATGTACCCTGTACTCATTTGAACATCATTTCATTCATCGTCCGATATGACTTAACGTTGAAGGTTCTCTCTTATCCTGAAAGATGAATGTCTGGTAACTCTAAGCTCTATGTACCCTGTATTCATTTGGACATCATTTCATTCATCGTCCGATATGACTTAACGTTGAAGGTTTTCTCTTATCCTGAAAGATGAATGTCTGGTAACTCTAAGCTCTATGTACCCTGTACTCATTTAAACATCACTTCATTCATCGTCCGATATGACTTAACGTTGGAGGTTTTCTCTTATCGTGAAAGATGAACGTCTGGTAGCTCTAAGCTCTATGTACCCTGTACTCATTTAAACATCATTTCATTCATCGTCCGATATGACTTAACGTTGGATGTTTTCTCTTATCCTGAAAGATGAATGTCTGGTGACTCTAAGCTATATGTACCCTGTACTCATTTAAACATCACTTCATTCATCGTCCGATATGACTTAACGTTGGAGGTTTTCTCTTATCCTGAAAGATGAATGTCTGGTGACTCTAAGCTCTATGTACCCTGTACTTATTTGAACATCACTTCATTCATCGTCCGATATGACTTAACGTTGGAGGTTTTCTCTTATCCTGAAAGATGAATGTCTGGTAACTCTAAGCTCTATGTACCCTGTACTCATTTAAACATCATTTCATTCATCGCCCGATATGACTTAACGTTGGAGGTTTTCTCTTATCCTGAAAGATGAATGTCTGGTAACTCTAAGCTCTATGTACCCTGTACTCATTTGAACGTCATTTCATACATCGTCCGATATGACTTAACGTTGGAGGTTTTCAATTATCCTGAAAGATGAATGTCTGGTAACTCTAAGCTCTATGTATCCTGTACTTATTTGAACATCATTTCATTCATCGTCTGATATGACTTAATGTTGGAGGTTTTCACTTATCCTGAAAGATGAATGTCTGGTAACTCTAAGCTCTATGTACCCTGTAATCATTTGAACATCATTTCATTCATCGTCCGATATGACTTAACGTTGCAGGTTTTCCCTTATCCTGAAAGATGTCTGGTAACTGTAAGCTCTATGTACCCTGTACTCATTCGTAGTATTAAGATACTTTCATGACCAAGGAAATGTATATATTTAATTTTCATGGAATGTTCTCAGAAGTCCTCTTTATTGTGAATGATTTTTATAACTAGTGAATTGTTGGATATGGGCATAATATTACTACTCCCAAGGGTACATTTTGTTAAGAATATATAATCTTTTGTGGAACACTCTTTATCAGATAGTCACTTTTAGGATATGCCATGCTTTAAATTTTCACTCTTTATAATTTTTTTTTTTTTTTTTTTTTTTTTTTTTTTTTTTTTTTTTTTTGCAAAACTGGAGGGAAATATACTTTGTTTAAGAGGACGAGATTTCATTTGGACCAGAGCTTCAAATATTTGACTGTCACTTAAAGTCTACTATATTATGTTATTTCCACTGTGTTTATAATAGTATTATTTCGAAGTAAAAGAAGAAAAAGTGTAGCTTCACAAGGTAAGTATAGAAAGCTATTCGATTTTACATATCAGATGCTCAGATGTTTATTTTCGTGTTTCAATTGTTTTATTAGCAGTAAGATAGGGCACGGTGTGTCGGGAGATGATGGGGCGAAGACAGTTGAAGGCAGAATCACTGGAGAAAGGTCAGGAAGTCCTGACACAAAATCAATTGAGGGCCTTGGTGCACTAAGAACACGAGCGGATATTTTGACGTAGTTTTAGTTACCTCTATCACCTCACATTAAACTTCCAACTTCCTCGAAGGATTGAAGTTGATGACTTCATGGTTCATGGAAATATAAGTAATACAGGGCTGTTCAATAAAGAATGATCATAATATTTTACGTTCATAATTTTTCGCACTAAAATTTAGTCTCATTATATTCTGTTAGCTTAATGTGAAACAAACACGCCGTAGTAGTTTCATTGTTGGTACTCCTGTTTCCCGCCTGTGAAAACCAGGTAAGTTCAAGGCATGTTCAGTATCCCTTACCGCTGCAATGGAGGTAACATGCAGTTAAAGTTGATGTTAGAGGAAGATCCGGAGTTTCTTTCAAACGTAATCACTGCTGATGAAACTTGGCTACATCATTTTGATCCTGAGAGCAGACAGCAAAGCTCAGTGTGGAAATATCCTTCATCACCAACCACCAAGAAAGCAAAAGTTGTTGTTTCTGCTGGGAAAGTTATGGTCATCTCATTCTTTGATATTTATGGAATGGTTTATCAGCATATTGTACCTGCACACACATCAGTAACTGGACAATACTACAGGGATGTCCTGAAAACATTGCAAGTCCATATCAGGAGCAAAAGGCCACATTTCCGTGAAGCAGGCTGGATGCTGCACGACGATAATGCGCGGCCGCATATTGCTAAAGTTGTTGCTGAATATCTTGCAAAAAGCAACATGAAGTGCAACCCTCACCCTCCCTATAGTCCGGATTTAGCCCCATGTGACTTTTTTCTATTCCCTAACTTGAAGAAACGCCTTCGTGGGAGGCATTATCTATCATCAGAAACAGTGGTGAAGGCTGCGGAGGCGATTTTGAAGGATCTCTCAAAAATGGTTTCCAGCATGTCTTTGAAGACTGACAGAAACGCTGGGATAAGTGCGTCGCATTCAGGGGAGACTATTTTTGAGAAGAACCATCAAAATTATGAGGATGAGGTAAGGTACGTTGTCAAAACAGGTTGTGATCATTCTTTATTGAACAGTACTCGTACAAGCAGTTTAGTATTTTTGATATTGCACATGATTCTAGTAATCTTTTTTCAGAATGCAGAAATGCATATTTTTTCGTTATTTTCAATATTATTTCCGGGATGCAATTTTGAAACTGCAAAATGTTTGAATGTAGCGGGGAGTAGTGACATATGGGTGTGAAATTTTGAGTTACGGTTTCTCTTTATTTACGTAGCAAAGGAAGCAGTAAATCAGCATTAGATTATTTGAAAATAAAAAACCAAGTTCTATGTGCGACTTAGAAACTATGTTATAGTTTGTAAAACTAGAGCCAAGTTACGTATTTTATTGTCCAGATCTACTTCATTGCTTCCATTGTCACCACAAGTTATCTATAGTTGTCATGTAGCCAGTGACCATTGTTTTAATTAGCCAATTAGCAGAGTTTGCTGCAATAACTGAGTCAGAAAACAGCAAATATCAACAAGTTGTTGGTTAATAAACAGCAAGCCGCGTGTCGTGGACAAACATTTAATGTTGCAACTGCATTCCAACATTCGTCACGTAGGTAGGTACATGTTTCTGAGAAATGCTGGTGCTACAGTACCCGGACTTGTCCTGTATTTTAAATATTTGACAAGGTTCGGAGTGGGGACATAGCACCTCGATCTTTTGAAGGTCTTTGTGGCTTTGTCCCACGATCAATCGAGCCCACGACCACCTGAGTTCCTGCCACAGATGGTACTGCCTGAGCCAACTCACTTGTTACGACAGCGTTTCAGAAAAAAATGAAGCTCCCCTACACTTCAATTATTATTTATTAATTGTTTATTAGTTGACTCTTTCATAATAAGAACTAAAGCTTTAATCTCGCGCAAATTCTGAAATCCTTCTCAAATTCTCACATTCAAGCCAGATGTGTAATTGTTGATATTCCAACGTTCCGGGAATGTTTGAGATATATGCTCACAATCGATGGAATTATCCGAATAACTCCAAACTTGGTGCAAGTGTAGAAGAGTGTGCAAGCAATAAGTCAAAGGAAGACAGCTTCAACAGTAGTGACGTATTTCAAGCGGAAGCGAAGCCTGCAGTGCGTGTGACGTCAGGCAATAGTCGTGTATTACAAAGCTGACACTGTGAGTAGAGAATCTGAGGATTCAGTCGGGTGTAGCACACTCAATGACAACAATGTAGCTGCTACGTAACAAATGAAACTGTTAAATTTACAATGTGACGATTTATTGAAGGACAAATATACGAGGCATGTTTTTTAAGTCAGTACCGTTTTGCGATTCCACAGCCACAGCGCTACGGTCGGGGCTCCGCGCATGCGCGCTGGTTACCTCCACCTCTTGTCTACGCACTGACGCCATTACAATCTGATTCTTCATAGTACACGTTGGTTACTGAGTGTTTAAGATGCCTCCGACAATCGTGAGTCCCACCGATTGTGAAGTACGGGCTGTTATACGATTTCTTAGTGCTAAAGCCGTAAAACCGATCGATATCGTGAGATCTGTGAAGTTTACGGACAAAACATTATGAGTGATGGAATGGTAAGGAAATGGGTGAGAGCATTTAAAGATGGCCGCACAAATGTGTATGATGAAGAACGGAGTGGGCGTCCTTCAGTCGTTACTGAAGATTTGGTGCAGAAAGTGGACGAAAAGGTGAGAGAAAACAGACGCTTTACAATTTCATCACTGTGCGACTATTTTCCTCAATATTCTCGTAGTGTTTTGTATCGCATTGTTACCGAGAACTTGAAGTACCGGAAATTGTGTTCACGTTGGGTTCCGAAAATGTTGAGGGATTTGCACAAAACCCAACTTTTAGGCAGTGCGTTGACTTTCCTTGAGCGTTACCACAATGAAGGTGAAGATTTTTTAGACCAAATTGTTACTGGTGACGAAACATGGGTGGCCCACGTCACACCAGAATCGAAACAACAATCCATGGAATGGCGACATTCATCATCACCCACAAAAATGAAGTTAAAGCAAACAATTTCTGCCGGAAAATCATGTGCACAGTTTTTTGGGACAGAAAAGGAGTATTACTAGTGGAGTTTCTGCCTCGTAATGAGACAATCAATGCAGCGTCTTATTGTGAGACATTGAACAATCTGCACCGTGCAATCCAGAACAAAAGACGTGGCAAGTTGAGTAAGGGTATCGTTTTGCTGCATGACAATGCCCGTCCACATGTGGCTAATCGGACCAAAGATCTCATCAAATCTTTTCAATGAGAAACTCTAGATCATCCTCCACACAGCCCTGATCTGGCGCCCAGCGACTGCCATTTGTTCCTGCACTTGAAGAAACATCTGGGCGGTCAGCGTCTTCAAGACGATAACGAAGTCAAAACAGTTGTGATACAGTGGTTAACACGTCAGGCGGCAGAATTTTATGAGGAGGGTATTCAATAACTGGTGCCACGTTATGACAAGTGCCTCAACATTCACGGAGATTATATATAAAAGTAGATTAAGGCACAGGCTTTCATGTAAAAATAGAATTATTGGGATATCTATGCACGTCTTCTTTTTAATTCCAAAACGGTACTGACTTAAAAAACATGCCTCGTACACACAAGAAAGGCTTGGCTGATTTTTACAAGAATGTCCCCCAAACCAGATTTCCGAGGTTGTATTCACTTGCCGCACGGACATTGTGTATGTTTGGCTCGTCATATGTTTGCGAACAATTCTTTTTCTGTTATGAAATTAGCTAAGTCCAAACCCCGAAGTACCTTGTCGAATCACAATCTAACATGCAGCCTTCGATTAAAAATTTCCCAGACATTACGTCCTGACATTGATAAACTAGTTAAAGAAAAACAAAACAGAAAGTGTCGGAAAATGTCCACGTAATTTTGTTCTGAATGGGCCTCCTCTAATTTGTAGAGAAAATTACTTTATGTTTTATTTTATTTACTTTATATCATGTCTGACCTTCAGATAAACTACAAGTTGAAGTTTTATATATTTTCTCATAGCACAGATTCAAAATGTAATTGTCTATAAACTGTGACTAATTGTGTAATTAATATTACAACACCCAAGATGTAAGTTGTACATATTATCAATACCCGATACGTTTCCTGTCTTTCCTACGCTGTCGGAACACCAATCATAGCCCGCTGACATTCCTTTAAGCCTCGGCACTCGCCAGCTGGAGCGTTATGACTAAAAGTTACAGATTTCTCCACTACCCACCGTATGGCGCTGGCTGATGACCCCTCTGCAGCCCTGTTCCAGTGTACAGCTGCAATGTGTTGACATTACAGACACAGAACTTTCCGATGCAGTGGTTTACAGTTTAAGAATTTACGTTTTTCAAACACTTCCGTTGTCGCAGAAGCAATGCACCTTAATATCGCAGGAATATAATGTTTGCATATCAGTTCACTGAGTAGTTCTGAATGCTTTCAGTTCTCTGTACACACGAGTTAAGAACAATGTTGCTTTGCTGGCATTATGTCTTCCTCCAGGCTTTTTCTCACACATACTTTAGGTAGCTTAGGTACAGCAGTTGTTATAAATTTCTCTGTAACTGCCAAAAGAGAAACAAACTCTGTAGATGGGTAATAGAACGTGGAGTTTTCGTCCCTTCTGAATATTAGATTTACAAGGGATGCTGTACACTTGGCGGTAGACACTTCAGTAATACAGGTGGCACAAGAGAATTCGGCCGCTACTTTTTAACTATAAAACCTTCTGTATATGTCAGTGATACGTGGACTGTTGCATGAAACGAGGCTGTCTAGGAAGTAAGTAAACAGTTAAACAATATACGATTGTAGGTCTTATAAGAAGGAAATTCACATTACCTTTAATGTTGTTCAATTCGCCCAGTATTGCGATTATTGTGTCTGGAAGCTGTGTTGCAGTGTACACTGATGTCTTTTATCAATAATTGAATTGATTTATGAAAATTATTGGTTCCATAATAAAGTAATATTTCTTCATTTGCTTGCTGCTTGTTTACAAATTCTTTGTTCCTTTTATTTGCTCCCCATAATTTACATCTCAAGGTGTTATTCTCCCTTTCCAATCTCTTTAATTTGGAAATTATGTCTTCCTCAATCTGAATTGCAGCGCAGTACGTGCATCTGTGGCATGATCCAGCGCATTAACATCAGCAGCACTGTTAACACTTTCTCTGCTAGAACTGCGTCTCCATTTTCTGCTTTCTGTGTGTAAGCGTATTTTTGAAATTTGTCGCCTTGGTGTTGCTTGTTTCACTAATTTATAATCTGGATAGTTCGGGAAAATGCTTGGAAATCTTCCTGTTTTCAGCAGTTTAATTTTACAGTCAGGCTTATAGTCGTCCTCAGTAAAATGCGAGCTGCACACGACTGTTGAAGTAGATTTGTCATTTACCACGAATTTAGAGCACGATATAGCTTTTAGCCATTGTTTATTTTATTTACTTTATAACATATCTGTCTTACATCTTCAATATTGACATAATTCCTCAGAGAGTATTATCACAGTTCTAACTTAATGTTGTTTGGGGGCGGCCTCTTAGCCTACCCCTGAGTATTATTGTTCCTTAATTTATTGTTCTCTAACCTTCTTTTCATTCTTGTCTGTAAATCATTGTACTGCTGATAGATAAATAAATATTATAAAACAATTTGCTACTTGTCAGTTATATAACCTGTGGTACCAAGTTCATTGAATTCATGCGTTTCTTTCTTGGTGTTGCAATTTTCACTAACAGTAGTGTAAATACAATATAATAAAGTTAAAAAGTCCATTAATGTTTATAAATTAGTTCATTACTCATAGCAAGACAAGGTAAAATAGGAGATATTAAAGCTTTAAAAGTCCTACATTTCAGACACTCTTGTCTGTCCAAATGTTCGCTCTAATCCAGCGCAGTTGTTGCCATGTGACTCGATGTTCAGACTTTTTGCAGAGAATGGACATGAAACTACTGAAAAGAACGTAGTTCTGCTCTCTGAATCCCAAGACCACATCTAAATTCTTTTGTTCCTGCTCCTTCTTGTCCTTAGGGAGACTTGGCTTTTAATTTCGCTGAAACAGTGGCGGCTAGTATAGGGTTCCTTTGTGCTAACTTTCCAAAGCATCTAAGATGAAAAACCTATATGCAAAGCTCACACGACTTTCCCTGCCCATTCCAAATCCTAAGATGTCCCTTTTGTATTATTCTATTTGTATTAGAAGTGATTCTTTTGTGCACAGCTGTTCAAGGTACATATTTGTGTATTCTACCCACAACAGTTTTCTCTGAAAAACTATTTAATACAGCAGGACTTACGTGTGACAGAAAAACAAGTA
This sequence comes from Mantis religiosa, assembly GCA_030765055.1. Taxonomy (NCBI): domain Eukaryota; kingdom Metazoa; phylum Arthropoda; class Insecta; order Mantodea; family Mantidae; genus Mantis; species Mantis religiosa. Next base: position 32,149,195 of record CM060947.1, read on the forward strand.
GACTTGATCCCGAAAGAGACAAAATGCTAGTATTTTTGAACAAAAACATATAAGTGAACCTTTTTGCTTTTAAATGTCTAATGTACGGTTTAAAAATAAGAACACTGATGGTTTTAAGTATTGTCTCTTTAAATATCTCCACCTATTTAATTTTATTGGCATTACACAGTTCTATGAAAGAGTAGCGCCAGAATAAAAAATTCAATCTCATAGACGGGATTTGAACCACGGATCTTGTAATCTCCGTCCAGACACTCTAAACCACTGAGCTAATATGACCAACATGCCGACATGACATTAAATTCTCCAAATGACTCGTATGTTTCCCGGTAGACCACTAGGAGTTCTCAAGTACCAGACTTCATAGCTACTATGACCAACATGCCGACATGACATTAAATTCTCCAAATGACTCGTATGTTTCCCGGTAGACCACTAGGAGTTCTCATGTACCAGACTTCATAGCTACTATGACCAACATGCCGACATGACATTAAATTCTCCAAATGACTCGTATGTTTCCCGGTAGACCACTAGGAGTTCTCATGTACCAGACTTCATAGCTACTATGACCAACATGCCGACATGACATTAAATTCTCCAAATGACTCGTATGTTTCCCGGTAGACCACTAGGAGTTCTCATGTACCAGACTTCATAGCTACTATGACCAACATGCCGACACGACATTAAATTCTCCAACTGATTGGTATGTTTCCTGATAGACCACTAGGGGTTCTCATATGTTATGAGACACACACCTTTTGTGACGCCTTACTATGCTGTAAGTACTTAAGTCCCAGGCTTCATAGCTACTATGACCAACATGCCGACATGACATTAAACTCTCCAACTGACTCGTATGTTTCGCGGTAGACCACTAGGGGTTCTCATATGCTATGAGACAGGCAACTTTTGTGACGACTTACTATGCTGTAAGTCCTTAAGTCCCAGGCTTCATAGCTACTATGACCAACATGCCGATATGACATTAAATTCTCCAACTGACTCGTATGTTTCGCGGTAGACCACTAGGGGTTCTCATATGCTATGAGACACGCACCTTTTGTGGCGACTTACTATGCTGTAAGTACTTAAGTCCCAGGCTTCATAGCTACTATGACCAACATGCCGACATGACATTAAATTCTCCAACTGACTCGTATGTTTCGCGGTAGACCACTAGGGGTTCTCATATGCTATGAGACACGCACCTCTTGTGACGACTTACTGTGCTGTAAGTACTTAAGTCCCAGGCTTCATAGCTACTATGAACAACATGCCGACATGACATTAAATTCTCCAACTGACTCGTATGTTTCCCGGTAGACCACTAGGGGTTCTCATATGCTATGAGACACGCACCTTTTGTGGCGACTTACTATGCTGTAAGTACTTAAGTCCCAGGCTTCATAGCTACTATGACCAACATGCCGAGATGACATTAAATTCTCCAACTGACTCGTATGTTTCCCGGTAGACCACTAGGGGTTCTCATATGCTATGAGACACGCACCTTTTGTGACGACTTACTATGCTGTAAGTACTTAAGTCCCAGGCTTCATAGCTACTATGACCAACATGCCGAGATGACATTAAATTCTCCAACTGACTCGTATGTTTCCCGGTAGATCACTAGGGGTTCTCATATGCTATGAGACACGCACCTCTTGTGACGACTTACTATGCTGTAAGTACTTAAGTCCCAGGCTTCATAGCTACTATGACCAACATGCCGACATGACATTAAATTCTCCAACTGACTCGTATGTTTCCCGGTAGATCACTAGGGGTTCTCATATGCTATGAGACACGCACCTTTTGTGACGACTTACTATGCTGTAAGTACTTAAGTCCCAGGCTTCATAGCTACTATGACCAACATGCCGAGATGACATTAAATTCTCCAACTGACTCGTATGTTTCCCGGTAGATCACTAGGGGTTCTCATATGCTATGAGACACGCACCTTTTGTGACGACTTACTATGCTGTAAGTACTTAAGTCCCAGGCTTCATAGCTACTATGACCAACATGCCGAGATGACATTAAATTCTCCAACTGACTCGTATGTTTCCCGATAGACCACTAGGGGTTCTCATATGCTATGAGACAGGCAACTTTTGTGACGACGCACTATGACAGTTTAGAGTCAGACTGAAAAATTCAATTCTGAAGAATTTAATGTTATGCTAGCACGTTGGGCATAGTAGCTCAATGTTTTAAAGCGGCTGGACGGAGACCAGAAGATCCGTAGTTCAAATCCCGGCTATGGCGCTGAATTTTTTAGTCTTGTTCTACCCTTTCATAGAGCGTCCTTTCACGGCTAGTGTGAAAGAACAGTTAATTTCCATTAATTATACAGTTCTCCCAACATTTTATTTTGTATTAAAACTAGAAGCAGTATCGAGAAAAACTATTATTGGCTCTTACCTATTTAATACATAAACCTACTGCTTTTTTCTATTCATAAGGAAACATACAAAAACACCTTTTTTCGATTAACATTAAATGGATAAAGAAATAAGTATTTTAGGAATAGTTTCTCACAAAGGTGGCCTGAGTTCGATCCCAGGCGACTGCAAAGTGAGCCCTGTGGTGGACAACACGGTGCTGCGGCGGGTTTTCCTCGGGATCTCCGGTTTCCCCCGCCCTCATTCCGTTTATATCCTTCCCTCACTGTCATTCCGGGCTGGTCACTAGTGTGTGTTCTTGCATTGTTATGCAAAACAACAACATCCGCCATAGTTTTTTTGGGCGAACTCGGCGAAGACGTGCTTTCAGCTTTTTGAGATTTCTGTCATATTGGACAGAATTTATTGTGCATCCCTGCTCCAAACAATCAACCATAAGCACACCCTCTGCATTCCAAAACACTGTCGTCACAACTTTCCCTGCCGAAAGCTGAGTTTTGAATTCTCTTTTCTTTGGTGACGTTGTGTGATGCCACTCTATTGACTGCCTCTTTGATTCAGGTTCAAAAAATGAACCCACGTTTCGTCTCCAGTTACAATTTTTTCTAGAAACTCCTCTCCCTCCAAATTGAAGCGCTGCAAGTGTTCGGAGGCTATTGTTTTCCTTGTTTCGTTGCTTTGGGCGGTTAATATTCTTGGTACCCAACGTGAACAAACTTTTGAGTAACCCAGTTGTTGAATAATCGTCATCACACTGCCTTTACTAAGGGAGGTAATGCGACACAATTCACCTGTTGTTACCCGGCGATCACCACGAATGATGTCATCGACTCGCTGAATGTTGCATGGAGTCACTGTCGCTTCGCTTTTCATCTGCCAATGGTGTTTGCCCTTCAGCTTCGTTACAGCGATGAGCACATCGTCTAACAGTGCTGACATCCACCGTTGCATCACCATACACATTTTTTTAGCCTTTCGTGGACACGAATTGGAGTTTCATCTTCCGCAGTCAAAAATTCAATCACAGAACGCTGTCTAATACGAATGTCGATGTCAGCCATTTTGCAAGAGGATGCAGTGCTGCCACCTGTTGACTTAGGAAGTTACTACTGCAGGGGATTGGAGAAGAAGGTTTGAGGAATTGCGACGCCAAATTCAAAGTTTTCACTTTACTTATTTAACGGGAAAAATAGGAGGCATTACCTTTCGACCCACCCTCGTATTTGACGGAAATTGATTCATTTTTAATATGCAATTCGGGAGAATTGAAGAAGCGACGTAAGCTAAAATTTTAGCTATGGTCTATAAGTGGAAGGGTTGTCCTACATTACTGAGTAGAGAGACTCACGTGAGTGCCTGCATCAGATATCTTCTATAATACCTTTCTCATGTGCATTTTTATACAGAATTATCCGCCTCCGAAGTGTTGGAGTTCAAAACTTAGAATCTCGGTTGGACTAATTAAGAGAAAATTTGAATAGCTCTCAGTTGAGTGTCTCTGCAGACCTGAGTAATTAAAGGAGGGATACTAAACAAGAGGCACCCCTTCCACAAAGGCGAATAGCTCAAAAGTGCTCAATGCTTTAAACAATTCAAAACAAATGAACATTGACACCATTACTAATTAGAAAAGGGAGAACAAATGAATGTGCTTGACAAGAAGCAGGACGAAGGGGAGTACAAGAAAGAAGCGGTTAAAACAGTTGAACACAGAGGAGCGACAGGGAGTAGCGGACTATAAGAGAAGCAAGAGAGGATTGGATAGGAAATGAGAAGGGAAGAACGGTAAGGTAGGGTAGAGAAGAGTAGAGAAGAGTAAAGAAAAGGAGAGAAGGCAGAAAAGAAGTGACAAGAGAGGGTTAGAGGAAGGAAGAGCCGCCGCTGACAGTAAGCCTGATTAAAACTAATGATTGGGGTATGTCTCCTCCATAAGGGAGCCGCCGAGCGCTCCATTAAAACGTAACAAAAGATCATCACCCTCCAGGTTAGCCAACATAAAGGATCTGGAACAGGACACGTTGGCACTGAAGATGAAGAAGATAAGGAACACATTGTGCTTCATATTGAAACATCCTTCTGGTCTTTTGACCGAACTACTGCAGCCTACTTCACGGCACCACTGTTGCATTCGGACGTCCCTGGTTCACACCCGTGTACTGGCCTCACATATTGTGAAGACTTAACCATGGATGTTAATGGTTAAAGATACCACACGGCCAGACCTTGGACTGGGACCAGTTCAATAGAGACTTATGCTTTGCGGAGAGGTTGAGATTTCTGTATAAAAGTTCAATTACCTTGGAAGTTCAATAAAAAATTATCACAATTTTTTAACAACGTACCTTTGCTCATCCTCATAATTTTCATGCTCTTTCTAAAAATAGTCTCCCCTGAATGCGATTCATTTATCCCGGCGTTTCTGTCAGTCTTCAAAGACTACGAAAAACGCCGAGTACTATTTGGACGGGTTACAGAGACGGGAGCATCGCTGGGAGAAGTGTGTAGAGTTACAAGGAGACTATGTTGAAAAACGCCGAGTACTATTTGGACGGGTTACAGAGATGGGAGCATCGCTGGGAGAAGTGTGTAGAGTTACAAGGAGACTATGTTGAAAAACGCCGAGTACTATTTGGACGGGTTACAGAGACGGGAGCATCGCTGGGAGAAGTGTGTAGAGTTACAAGGAGACTATGTTGAAAAACGCCGAGTACTATTTGGACGGGTTACAGAGACGGGAGCATCACTGGGAGAAGTGTGTAGACTTTCAAGGAGACTATGTTGAAAAACGCCGAGTACTATTTGGACGGGTTACAGAGACGGGAGCATCGCTGGGAGAAGTGTGTAGAGTTACAAGGAGACTATGTTGAAAAACGCCGAGTACTACTTGGACGGGTTACAGAGACGGTAGCATCGCTGGGAGAAGTGTGTAGAGTTACAAGGAGACTATGTTGAGAACCGCCGAGTAATATTTGGACGTGTTACAGAGATGAGAACATCGCTGGGAGAAGTGGTTACAAGGAGACTATGTTGAAAAACGTCGAGTACTATTTGGACGGGTTACAGAGATGGGAACATCGCTTGAAGAAGTGTGTAGAGTTACAAGGAGACTATGTTGAAAAACGCCGTGCACTACTTGGACGGGTTACAGAGATGAGAACATCGCTGGGAGAAGTGTGTAGAGTTACAAGGAGACTATGTTGAAAAACGCCGAGTACTATTTGGACATGTTAGAGAGATGAGAACATCGCTGGGAGAAGTGTGTAGAGTTACAAGGAGACTGTGTTGAAAAACACCGAGTACTATTTGGACGGGTTACAGAGATGAGAGCATCGCTGGGAGAAGTGTGTAGGGTTACAAGGAGACTATGTCGAAAAACGCCGAGTACTATTTGGACGGCTTACAGAGATGAGAACATCGCTGGGAAACGTGTGTAGGGTTACAAGGAGACTATGTTTGAAAACGCCGAGTACTATTTGGACGGGTTACAGAGATGGGAACATCGGTGGGAGAAGGGTGTAGAGTTACAAGGAGACTATGTTGCAAAACGCCGAGTACTATTTGGACGGGTTACAGAGACGGGAGCATCGCTGGGAGAAGTGTGTAGAGTTACAAGGAGACTATGTTGAAAAACGCCGAGTACTATTTGGACGGGTTACAGAGACGGGAGCATCACTGGGAGAAGTGTGTAGACTTTCAAGGAGACTATGTTGAAAAACGCCGAGTACTATTTAACGGGTTACAGAGACGGGAGCATCGCTGGGAGAAGTGTGTAGAGTTACAAGGAGACTATGTTGAAAAACGCCGAGTACTACTTGGACGGGTTACAGAGACGGTAGCATCGCTGGGAGAAGTGTGTAGAGTTACAAGGAGACTATGTTGAGAACCGCCGAGTAATATTTGGACGTGTTACAGAGATGAGAACATCGCTGGGAGAAGTGGTTACAAGGAGACTATGTTGAAAAACGTCGAGTACTATTTGGACGGGTTACAGAGATGGGAACATCGCTTGAAGAAGTGTGTAGAGTTACAAGGAGACTATGTTGAAAAACGCCGTGCACTACTTGGACGGGTTACAGAGATGAGAACATCGCTGGGAGAAGTGTGTAGAGTTACAAGGAGACTATGTTGAAAAACGCCGAGTACTATTTGGACATGTTAGAGAGATGAGAACATCGCTGGGAGAAGTGTGTAGAGTTACAAGGAGACTGTGTTGAAAAACACCGAGTACTATTTGGACGGGTTACAGAGATGAGAGCATCGCTGGGAGAAGTGTGTAGGGTTACAAGGAGACTATGTCGAAAAACGCCGAGTACTATTTGGACGGCTTACAGAGATGAGAACATCGCTGGGAAACGTGTGTAGGGTTACAAGGAGACTATGTTTGAAAACGCCGAGTACTATTTGGACGGGTTACAGAGATGGGAACATCGGTGGGAGAAGGGTGTAGAGTTACAAGGAGACTATGTTGCAAAACGCCGAGTACTATTTGGACGGGTTACAGAGATGAGAACATTGCTGGGAGAAGTGTGTAGAGTTACAAGGAGACTATGTTGAAAAACGCCGAGTACTATTTGGACGTGTTACAGAGATGAAAGCATCGCTGGGAGAAGTGTGCAGGGTTACAAGGAGACTATGTTGAAAAACGCCGAGTACTATTTGGACGTGTTACAGAGATGAAAGCATCGCTGGGAAAAGTGTGTAGGGTTACAAGGAGACTATGTTGAAAAACGCCGAGTACTATTTGGACGTGTTACAGAGATGAAAGCATCGCTGGGAGAAGTGTGTAGGGTTACAAGGAGACTATGTTGAAAAACGCCGAGTACTATTTGGACGGGTTACAGAGATGATAACATCGCTGGGAGAAGTGTGTAGGGTTACAAGGAGACTATGTTGAAAAACGCCGAGTACTATTTGGACGGGTTACAGAGATGGGAACATCGCTGGGAGAAGTGTGTAGATTTACAAGGAGACTATGTTGATAAACGCCGAGTACTATTTGGACGGGTTACAGAGATGGGAGGATCACTGGGAGAAGTGTGTAGGGTTACAAGGAGACTATGTTGAAAAACACCGAGTACTATTTGGACGGGTTACAGAGATGAGAACATCGCTGGGAGAAGTGTGTAGGGTTACAAGGAGACTATGTTGAAAAACGCCGAGTACTATTTGGACGGGTTACAGAGATGAGAGCATCGCTGGGAGAAGTGCGTAGGGTTACAAGGAGACTATGTTGAAAAACACCGAGTACTATTTGGACGGGTTGCAGAGATGAGAACATCGCTGGGAGAAGTGTGTAGGGCTATAAGGAGACTATGTTGAAAAACGCCGAGTACTATTTGGACGGGTTACAGAGATGAGAGCATCGCTGGGAGAAGTGTGTAGAGTTACAAGGAGACTATGTTGAAAAACACCGGGTACTATTTGGACGGGTTACAGAGTTGGGAACATCGCTGGGAGAAGGGTGTAGAGTTACAAGGAGACTATGTTGAAAAACGCCGAGTACTATTAGGACGGGTTACAGAGATGAGAGCATCGCTGGGAGAAGTGTTTAGAGTTACAAGGAGACTATGTTGAAAAACGCCGAGTACTATTTGGACGTGTTACAGAGATGAGAACATCGCTGGGAGTAGTGTGTAGAGTTACAAGGAGACTATGTTGGAAAACGCCGAGTACTATTTGGACGGGTTACAGAGATGGGAGCATCGCTGTGAGAAGTGTGTAGAGTTACAAGGAGACTATGTTGAAAAACGCCGAGTACTATTTGGACGGGTTACAGAGATGGGAACATCGCTGGAAGAAGTGTGTAGAGTTACAAGGAGACTATGTTGAAAAACGCCGAGTACTATTTGGACGTGTTACAGAGATGAGAGCATCGCCAGGAGAAGTGTGTAGAGTTACAAGGAGACTATGTTGAAAAACGCCGAGTACTATTTGGACGGGTGACAGAGATGAGAACATCGCTGGAAGAAATGTGTAGAGTTACAACGAGACTATGTTGAAAAACGCCGAGTACTATTTGGACGGGTTACAGAGATGGGAACATCGCTGGGAGAAGTGTGTAGAGCTACAATGAGACTATGTTGAAAAATAGAAATAAAATTTTCTGGAAAAAATGTCTTGTAGCCATATTAGGTAGGAAACTTTTCAGACCACCTATGTATTATCTCATGAGAAGGGAGGGAAATCGGTTGTATGAGTTTAAATCTGTAAGTGTTAAGAATACCTACACTTTGTTTTTCGCAATAGATGGCACCACCATTAGTAATTTCACATCACTTCCCGCCCTCCTGCAAGCATCCCCGAACCTTGCCATAGTGTCAAATATATTGCAAAAACCAAAATGGCCGTCCCATAGATCGACAAATGCAAGAATGATTTGACGGATTCTTGCAGTGACAGATTTGGAAACAAATGGGATGAGGGTGCGGACATGACGTAACAACACGCTGTACAATTTATTTATAGAGCATGCGGGCCGACATGCAAAAATATGCTGCTCATATTTGTATCTGTGGCATGCTGACTGCAGGAGTCGTTCAATAAACCCTTTCCGAGGACATAGGTCTACTCTATAGCACAGCGACCGCTATTGGGTTTAATTCAAGTTCAGTTTAGGAGTGCTTTGCATTGTCCACCCAATATATATTACCCGATTTCACCAACAAATGTTAAAATCCACATTAACAAATGTAACGTAACAATTGTTACAGTGCTAAGAAAGCTGTTATATTGCTTGTATTTCACCAACCTCTGAAAATGTTAACAAACACGTGTTAATGCCAAGAAACTTGTAAATATTACAGCTATAGAAGACTATGGATGAGTCGTATTATTTTCTGAATGTACTGCGATGCGCTTTTGTTTTCATTTTCGTCTGCACACAGCTAAAAAAATGGTGGATAGACAAAATCTTAAACAAAAGCCGTGAAACAAATTACACATAGATGGAGAAAGAATTGCTAATTGAACTGGTGGTGATGTATAAGGATATGTGGAAAATAAGAGGATGCACGCGGTGAATCTAAAAGAGAAAGATGTCGCGTGGGGAAGAATTGGAAACGAATTTAATTCAAATGCATATCTCATTACTAGAAACACGAAACATCTTCAGTATTACGTAAATTTAAAACGAGGAGAGAAGTAGGACAAGTGACGAGTGACTTGAACGTTTCTAGACGGGAGGTGGACAGTGTATTATCCACATAATTCAGTGAATTATAACATCGCAACCTTATTAATACTTGAAGCAAAGGCGAGATCGGCATATTCCTTTCGATGTATGTTCTAACTCAGTATTACGTAAATGTAAAACGAGGAGAGAAGTAGGACAAGTGACGAGTGACTTGAACGTTTCTAGACGGGAGGTGGACAGTGTATTATCCACATAATTCAGTGAATTATAACATCGCAACCTTATTAATACTTGAAGCAAAGGCGAGATCGGCATATTCCTTTCGATGTATGTTCTAACCTCCCTTGTACTTCCACAGTAACCTTCATAGCAACTTGTTTCGACAGTCTATACCTCCGTCTGATAGTTCCTCAAAATCATTTCTCCTCATAGGCCGTACTCTATTACGAATGTCATTTAGACTGCCTTAATAGCAAAGCGACATCAACAGCTGAGTTCACGTCCGCCATCTTGACAATTTACAATTGTTAAGGACTTAACATCAGAAATTTGACTTGTTAGTTTAACAAGAGATTTAACACAAGTGTTAATCTAACACTTGTTGGTGAAATACAATTTTTGTTATAACTATTGTTAAACTCGTGTTAAATCTCAACGTCTGTTGGTGAAATCGGTCATCAGAGAAATAACCACGAATTACTCCGAAGCAGTGGCGGCTGGTGGGTTAAATTATTGGTGGTGCACAAATGAAAAATAAAATACAGAGTAGTAATGACTCACCCATTTTTACAGATTCTCTACTCTACTCTCCTTAGACCTGGCGAATCTATCGATAACTTTTGCGTTGAAATCGCTGATCTTCATAACAAAATCTCTCTCAATTGAAAGCATTGCTAATGCTGACAATCGGTCCTGTGACATTGTGTTCCATTATTCTTTTAAAGTTGAGAAACAGCATTCTGCTTCAGCGGTAGACATTGGCATAGTTAACAGTACTCGGAGGAGTTTGACATATTCGCTGAATGTAGTACATAAATTGTTTTCCTTATTGAAGTCCATCAAGCACAAAGCGCCGGACATTCCACGAAATTCCTCTCGACTGTAAATTACAGTCAGTTCTCTACGAATTTTTGTTCCAATGATAGAACCTATTGCTTCTCTAAGAGAATCCTATGGAAATGTCTTAGAAATTTTCTTGAAGAAACAAAGTTGAGGCCACCAGATGCCCCGTGAAGCCAAATTTGTCCTTTGCTTCTCTAAGAATGTCACATACTTCAAGAGCTTCTCTTCTTTTCACATCATGATCTTCCATTCTTCTCCTCTTAATTGCAGTTTCTTCGTGTTCCTCGATATCCACGCTATTTCTTACCTTTTGCACTTCCCTTTTAAGTGCGTTTAGCTGGGCGATGGCAAACGTTGCATTGCAGTCTCGTTTCTGCAGCTGATTGTACAAAATGTCCACATGTGGCATGATCTTGTAGAAGAAAGACAGCCAGAATACAAAATTATAATCTTTCAAAGTGGCCATAAACCCACAAGCCTGAACAAGTGTGGCGTTGTTGTTTAACAGAGCTCTCTTCTGAATAACCTCCATGCATTTAATTAAATTCTCCCTGTGTTCGAAAAGCAGAGCACACAGAAGCTAAGACTGAAGGTCACGCTATAGCCGTTGCTAAGAGTAGGAGGAGCTAGGTTTATAAACCTCCATTTAAGCAATGTATAAGAAGCCACTCCCATCTCTTCACCTTCCCGCAACCCCCTCAGAGAGCCTACATTTGGGCGAAATCTTAGGTCAACTCTTCGCTGCAAACCTGCGTCTCCTACAGCTAATCACTGTTTATTTCGACTTCTGCGGTCATGGGCAGCTACAGACGATAAGCGTAATTGAAACATGTTTGTATATAAAACAATGCAAACAAGTACAGCTTTAATGTGCAAAATGCACCTGTTGTATATTCAGAATCAGTGGGTGTAGCGCAAACCTACAACCTTATGGAGGAACTGCCCCTGCTCCGAAGTAATTCACTCGAGAAGAAAAAGCTTTAACAAATTAATTAAAATAAGAAAAAAAAAACACGATGAAAATTTCTGAAAAATACAATGTTTCTTGCAGTAAGGGCGAAGTAGTGCAGGCTTACTCCGCTTTTGAGATAAAACCTTTCGAAATAACTAAAAAGTTTATTCAGTGAATAATAAAATATCCTCTTAAAACGCAGGATTTGTTTTTATGATTATACATTTCTGCCCGCTTAGCAACGAAACGAATGTCAGCCTTTTTCATTGTAACAGAGAATAGCCACAGGCTGATGTTCAGCTGTTTTACTGGAGTATCTGTCTCGCGAAGTTCTTTTCTTTGCTCGTCTCTTGTTTCAGTTTCTGTAGAAGTATCGGCTAAGGAAAGTGTATATAAGGAGTGAAATAAAGACACTAATAAATCGCTTGAAGATAAATCTTGTGAAAGGGTAAACAAGGCACATAACATGTTCTGCTGAAGAAACGGATTTGTAAGTAAATATCAGTTTACAGTTAAATCAGTGCGTAATTTAGAGTAGGTTTAAGACAATGGCTGGTGTATAAATAATAACAAAACGTTGTGTTGTGCTTAGCTTTAGTTTAGATTTGAGGACTGATTGTTTATTTCTGAGAAATGTATGATGTTCTTGCTTCTACTTTAATTAAGCTTATGCTGAAATATCAGCGACACTCTATTTAGTTTATCTATCTTGAATTGCTTCTCGTTGGCTCCCTCTCGCTGTTTGTGAGATTCAAAATTACAGAGCTGCCAACTATGACTAGCAAAATCCGCTATCATTAGCGAAGTATGACTGGAAACAGTAAACTATTTGTTTAGCTTATAGTGCTATGATTAAGTAAGGACAGTATTCATAGTTATCATTTTGATCTAGACTGTCTTCCGACTAAAACATTGAAAACAACAACAATGGTTGGCAACACTACGCTCTGAGTATATGTAAAATCGTTATAACAATGTATTCGAACTGTTGCTGGCTGCTTTTGCGCAACATTAACTGCTCATTGTCATGCAGGCTTTGCCACAGAGGGCATCAACTCTGGATTCGCGTGGTTAATATACGAGAACTCTCTAAATCTCAATATGACAGATTAAACTATGAAGTTAATGAAGCTTATATTAAAAAGTAAGGGCTGTATTCATATTTATTATTTTAGTCTGGACTATCTTTCGACTAACTTTGTCCGGACTAAAGACGGTCTAACTTTTTGGTATTCAAAGACGATAAAAGCCTCGGACCAAGTAAAGCCGTGGATCATCACGGAGAAAATGTTACACGACGTAGAAAAATTCTTCTGCGCATGCGCGAGTTCCATAGAGTGCTAAACAAACGACAGTGTAGCTACAAGTTTATAAATCTCTGTGGTAGTTTCGCAGTTGTTTCTTGATCATTCTTACGGTTGCTGCTGCTGTTTGAGGTTCGGGGTGTGCTGTGAATATGGATAATATGAAGAAGCGTGCTATCAATTGGTCAGAGCAAGACCAATGTTTTCTCTAGTCCAAAAAAGAATGAACATTATAGAAAATAAATCCGTGTTCCGTGTCGACGAATATAAATATGAGAAAGGAGGAGGCATGGAGGGAAATTTATAACGAGTTTGCTGATAATGCGGCTTACTGATACAGGTCAGCAGTGTTGTCTTGATATCCTCCTCTTGTATAATACCGAAGTGCTGTTAGGATTTGAGTGTCAGACCTCGGTTATCGTCCCTGACGTAGGTACAGGTTAGGAGTGTTGTCTTGATATTCTCCTCTTGTATAATACCGAAGTGCTGTTACGATTTGAGTGTCAGACCTCGGTTATCGTCCCTGACGTAGGTACAGGTTAGCAGTGTTGTCTTGATATCCTCCTCTTGTATAATACCGAAGTGCTGTTAGGATTTGAGTGTCAGACCTCGGTTATCGTCCCTGACGTAGGTACAGGTCAGCAGTGTTGTCTTGATATCCTCCTCTTGTATAATACCGAAGTGCTGTCAGGATTTGAGTGTCAGACCTCGGTTATCGTCCCTGGCGTAGGTACAGGTCAGCAGTGTTGTCTTGATATCCTCCTCTTGTATAATACCGAAGTGCTGTTAGGATTTGAGTGTCAGACCTCGGTTATCGTCCCTGACGTAGGTACAGGTCAGCAGTGTTGTCTTGATATCCTCCTCTTGTATAATACCGAAGTGCTGTTACGATTTGAGTGTCAGACCTCGGTTATCGTCCCTGACGTAGGTACAGGTCAGCAGTGTTGTCTTGATATCCTCCTCTTGTATAATACCGAAGTGCTGTTAGGATTTGAGTGTCAGACCTCGGTTATCGTCCCTGACGTAGGTACAGGTCAGCAGTGTTGTCTTGATATCCTCCTCTTGTATAATACCGAAGTGCTGTTAGGATTTGAGTGTCAGACCTCGGTTATCGTCCCTGACGTAGGTACAGGTCAGCAGTGTTGTCTTGATATCCTCCTCTTGTATAATACCGAAGTGTTGTTAGGATTTGAGTGTCAGACCTCGGTTATCGTCTCTGTCGTAGGTACAGGTCAGCAGTGTTGTCTTGATATCCTCCTCTTGTATAATACCGAAGTGCTGTTAGGATTTGAGTGTCACACCTCGGTTATCGTCCCTGACGTAGGTACAGGTCAGCAGTGTTGTCTTGATATCCTCCTCTTGTATAATACCGAAGTGCTATTAGGATTTGAGTGTCAGACCTCGGTTATCGTCCCTGACGTAGGTACAGGTCAGCAGTGTTGTCTTGATATCCTCCTCTTGTATAATACCGAAGTGCTGTTAGGATTTGAGTGTCAGACCTCGGTTATCGTCTCTGTCGTAGGTACAGGTCAGCAGTGTTGTCTTGATATCCTCCTCTTGTATAATACCGAAGTGCTGTTAGGATTTGAGTGTCAGACCTCGGTTATCGTCTCTGTCGTAGGTACAGGTCAGCAGTGTTGTCTTGATATCCTCCTCTTGTATAATACCGAAGTGCTGTCAGACCTCGGTTATCGTCCCTGACGTAGGTACAGGTCAGCAGTGTTGTCTTGATATCCTCCTCTTGTATAATACCGAAGTGCTGTTAGGATTTGAGTGTCAGACCTCGGTTATCGTCCCTGACGTAGGTACAGGTTAGGATACGAATCATTTCTGACGTTCGCTTTACTAAACTGTATCTGCTTTTGAAGTTTAGGTCGTCGTACTTCGCAATACTTCGCAATAAAATGTAGAGGAAATTTGGGAGTTTATTTACCTCTATAACAAATGTTGAAAGTGTCCTCTATCCTGCACAAGGCACAACTCAAAACGTCGTTCCATGTTACTGGTCACTCGTTGGAGGACTCCGTTGTCAGTAGCTTGAATCTCCTGTGTGATGATGTACTTCAGATCGTCTAATGTCTGGGGACGTGTGGCGTAAACCCTGTCTTTTAAGTAAACTCATAGAAAGAAGTCCTGCGATGTCAAATCTGGAGATCTAGGAGGCCATAAGTTCCTGGAAATTATCCGGTCGTCAAAGAAACTTGCAATTAATTTCATGGAGTCCTTTTCTGTATGGCAAGACGCGCCATCTTGCTGAAAATATCCTTGATTCAGTTCTACATATTCCAGTCGCTCAACAAACTCCATGAAAATCAGTCGGTACTCTGCAGTGGTTACTGTCTGGTTAAAAAAATGTGCTGATACATTATTTTCTGTGCTGATACTGCGCAGCAAACTCCGATTTTAACTGGGTACATACTGTCCTCCACAGGGGAGATAGTCTCCGAGGCCTGAGACGCATGGGGGGGGGGGGGTTGGCGAAGGTTCCCACACCCTCCCTGGACAGGTTTATGTCAGTACAGTTACAGACCATTCAAAAACAATCTGAAGGCTTCTACTTTTGTGAATGACTCTTCTCGGTTTTGGTGTACAGAGTGAATAGAACGCATGTTTTTTTTAACGGTTCTACTCCTTATGTAGCATACGTTCTCTGCCACACACATACGCTGTGCTTGTCGCACTGTGTAAAGGAGCACATTCCTTTCAGGGAACTTATCTGCGTTGCTGGACAGTAGGTGCTTTTTGGATGACATGTGGATGGCGTGAGTGCTGTGAGTTCATATAACCGGATAAATGGAGTCATGCTTCATCTGTTAACCATGTGATAGACTATATGGCAGGATTTTGTCCAATGCACGTCTAAAACCAACGACAATAATTCAATCTTTTATCCTTATCTGGTTCCCGTAGCTGATGAACTGCCGTAGCCCTATATGAGTTTAGACCTGAACTTCTCGCAGTTCTCTGACACAATGACTAGGTGTACCGTGTATCCTGCGACAAACGTCTTAGTGATATTTTGGGTGACTGCTCCAGTCGTGCTCTTACGTCAACAACAACCGTGGGAAGCCTAGATGAACGATGCTTAAGATCCAGTTGTTTCCAATGTGTTTACCAGCCCCAGTGGTGTGTTTCTTTTGGGAGGATTACGAACACCAAATTCTCTCTGGTATGTCCTTTGAGTACATGTAATCTAGTATTGCTTCACAGGAAGGAGTCGTTGATTTAGTATGTACTACATTTTTACGTTGACTAGAACAAAAATGCGAAAACAATTTCTACTAATTTTGGGTTGAGAAAAACAAATATGACAATGAAAAATTTGTATTAGCTCTAGTTTCTATGATATACACAAGGTGGAACTATTACATATTAATGGATTGAGAGAAAAGGATACATTTTAATTACATACAACCTAACAACAATGAAAGTGCGTTTAACTTTTTTAACTGGTAATTACATGCTAAGAGTTCTAAATTTCTGGAAAAATACTTCGCAGATAGTCGTGTCTGAAGAGAATCATGACTTCGTCGTCTTTTAGCTTGCCTCTTGTGATGGAGTTCCGCAGAATCCCTATACAAAGACCAAGCATTACTTCATTCCAACGGCCCTGATATCTTTGTTCCGTAACAGAAATGTCCTGATGGAATCTCTCCCCATGTTCATCACTAACAGCTCCAGAACTAGGAGGGAAGAAGTCTAGGTGGGAGTGGAGAAAATGGATATTAAGGGACATGTTGCATCCAAGGTTACGGTATTTTTGCAGGAGCACTGTCACTAAATGCTTGTAACTGTCATCTCTTTTGTTGCCTAAAAATCCATTAACAACACCCTTGAAGGCTTCCAAAGCTTCCTTTTCTTTCCCCTCCAAAATTTGGTCAAATGCAGGAACCTTTACAGGTTCTCTTATTTGTGGTCCGACAAAAATGGCTTCCTTAACTTTTGCATCACTTAATTTCCAAATTTCTCTCTGATTGTGTTTTGTTATTTGACAGGTGTGCCAAATCCCCCCAAAGATTCCCCCAAATTTAAAATATTAACTCTAAAATAATGAAATGTCACTTTATCTTAAAAACAAGAGATATCTATCATTTTATTATGATGTTTTAATTCAGCAGATGGAAATACATGTAAATTCACTATTTTTAAGCGCGAAACATTTTCATTGTTGCCCAGTGTAATCTTCGACGGAATTAACCCTTAAGTTCCTTCCAATATTCCTGTATTTACGAAAGATCATCATTACTCTTGTTATCTGGAATATAGTAATATTGTATATAGAGTTTACTGCTTGAGTATGGAAAAACAAACATATAACTGTTGGATTAGCAAGAACTAAAGTCCAATACCAAATTTGGGCATTAACTGTTGATAGTATTGCAGTTCTCACCACATGTGCTATTTTTTTCCTCTCCAAGGGAGGGTTTCTGAAATGCTGTGGAAAGCCATAAATTGGGGTTACGTGTGCGTGAACATGGCAGCAGGCAGGCACCTTGCGAGACAGATAATCTGCATCTCTAGGGAAAATCGTTACATGGAGAGAGTGTAAAGTGCTGTATTTAACAGGGCGGGTTTGTCTGAACACGAGCATTCGTAACTGGGTCATTCATTCTACGTAATTACTGGAGAATCTTCAGTGATGTTCAGTTGTTTTAAAGTATTATATCTTTGTCACTCACTCAAGGCAAAGGAAACGTTGTTTGGCATTAAGGGGAGGCTAAATGGCCAAACTTGGGCAAAAGTAACATTTATTGTTTAGCTTTTTGGATTATTATTTAAATCGGTTTTGACTTTCTCTGCTAGAGTAATGCCCGGCTTCAGCAACGGATGTTAAGATATAACACGGCTTTTAGTCCATTTATTAATAGTTATAACAAAAACACCATTACACTAACATGTGTTAACTTAACACTCGCGTTAAACCTCTCGTTAAACTTGTTTAAATTCGTTATATCAGCGTTTTACAGTGGCAAGGGATGGAGCTTCGTCGCCAAATGTGAGAGTTAGTTCATCGATGCTCTCTTGTCTTGATAATCCACGTCGAAGGTCGTAATAAATCATTTTCACGAGTTAATTCCATGTTTTTGTTGAGACACAATTTTCAAAAAGAAAACGAATGACGCTCTATTGACAAAATGTCTAAACTAAATTACGGTCAGCAATGTCAAACTTTCCATTGGAAACGTCAGATAGCACCTACGACATTCAGGGTTACCAAAGCTCAAAATGTTACAAGTGGACAAACCTTTATTATCACCTCGTAGTAGTTAAAACGCTCCCCTTAGGGAGCTATTAATTTCTTGAATGTCTAAGGACAACCGAATGTCAAAACCAACCTATTTTACTATCATTCTCCTATTCCTGTTTTACCTAGAACGATATATATATAACCATTTACAAGAGGAAATTTGGCTGAGATCAGATCCGCCCCCTGCATCAGTGATGAACTGTTTCCAAGAAACAAAGAAGGAAGGAAGGAGAGAAAGAAAGATAGAGAAAAAGGGAAAGGAAGAAAGAGCGAAAGAAAGAAGGAAACAGAGAAATAAAGAAAGAAAGAAAGAAAGAAAAGAGCGAAGGAAGAAAGAAAGAAAGACGGAAAAAAGGAAGGAAAGAAAGAAAGAGTGAAACAAGAAAAAAAATAAAGAAGGTAAGAAACAAAGAAAGAACGAAAGAAGGAAAGAAAGGAAGGAAGAAAAATAAATAAATAAAGAAGGAAAGAGAGAAAAAAGGAAGTAATGAAGGAAAGAAAGAGAGAAAGAAAGAAAAAAGGAGAGAAAGAAAGAAAGAACGAACGAACGAAAGAAAGAGGGAAAGAAAGAAGGAAGGAAAGAAAGAAGGAAAGAAAGAAATAAGGAGAGAAAGATAGAGAGAAAGAGGGAACGATAGAAAGGAAGAGAGAGAAAGAGAGAAAGAAGGAAAGAGAGAAAGAAAGAGAGAGAGAAGGAAAGAAGGAAAAAAAGAAAGAAAGAAAGAAAGAAAGAAAGAAGGAAGGAAGGAAAGAAACAGGGAAAGAAGGAAGGAAGAAAAGAAAGAAAGAAGGAAAAAGAAAAGAAAAAAGAAAGAGAGAGAGAAAAGGAAAGAAATAAGGAAAGAAGGAAAGAAAGAGGAAAAGAATGAAAGAAGGAAGAAAGGAAAGAAGGAAGGAAAGGAAGAAAATAACTAAATAAATAAATAAGGAAGGAAAGAAGGAAGGAAGAAAAGAAAGAAAGAAAGAAAGAAAGAAAGAAAGAAAGAAAGAAAGAAAGAAAGAAAGAAAGAAAGAAAGAAAGAAAGAAAGAAAGAAAGAAAGAAAGAAAGACAGAAAGTAAGAAAGGAAGGAAGAAATAAGAGAAGAAAGAAAGAGACAAAGGGAGATAGAGGGAGAATAAGAGAGAAAGAGAGATAGAAAGAAAGAAAGAGAGAGAGAGAAACAAAGAAATATAGAGAGAAAGAAAGAAAAAAGGAAGGAAAAAAGAAAGAAGGAAGGTAAGAAGCAGAGAAAGAAGGAAAGAAGGAAAGAATTAACGAACAAAGGAAGGAAGAAAATAAATAAATAATTAAATAAATAAGGAAAGAAAGAAAGACAAAGAAAGATGAAGAGAGTGAAAGAGAGAAAGAAAGAAGGAAGAAAATAAAGAGGGAAAGAAGGAAAGAAAGAGAGAAGGAAAGAAATATGGAAAGGAAGATAGTGAGAAAGAGGGAACGAAGGAAAGAAAGAAACAGAGAAGGAAACAAGGGAAAAGTAAATAAAGAAGGAAAAGAAGGAAAAGAAAGAAAGAAGGAAGGAAAGAAGAAAAGAAAGAAAGGTAGAAGGAAGAAAAGAAACAAAGAAAGAAGGAAAAAAGGAAAGAGAGAAAGATAGAGAGAAGGAAAGAAAGAGGGAAAGAGGGAAGGAAAGAAAGAAGGGAAAAAGAAAAGAAAGAAGGAAGGAAAGAAACAAAGAAAGAAGGAAAGAAAGGAAGGAAGAAAATAAATAACCAACTAAATAAATAATTAAATAAATACATAAGAAAAGAAAGAAAGAAGGGAGGAAAGAAAGAAAGAAAAGAACTGAAGAGATAAAATTATTCTTTGTTTGTTTGTTTGTTTGTTTTTTTATATTTTAAATTTCTATCGCTTAATAGTTTTCAAACACCGATTATTCAAGCAATTATTAGTGGAACATTTGAATTAGTAACTAATGAGAGAGCACACTGAGTAAAATCTGTAACGCCAACAAGACAGCGTTGTGTAGATGGGAAATTGCCACTGAAATGGAAGGTCAATTTTGTTTTACTATTTTGGTTCTGAAACAAGTGAATTCAGCACAGCGTGAAACAATGCTTTTATGAGGCGTGGTTACAAAGTGGTACATCTTTACCAATTAGTTGCAGTGGAGAGGAAAAATCGCGCGAATCTGACAGGACACGTCCGGACGCTACAACAACGTGTGTAAAATGTCTGTAATTTCCGCTGTAAGTGCTACGTTAAGACTAATTATTTTGTGCTCGCCATGTCCGTCGCTTGCAAGAGGTAAGAGCAAGTTTGAATCTGGTGTTAACTGTTTTAGGTTAGGTGACGTTCGCTGCAAAGAGAATGCTTGATGTATCTACGCTTGTATTAGGAATGGTTGCTTAAACATTTAGGAACTGAGCTTGTGCAAGATAATAGAATGTAACATGCCATACAGAGTCAGCAGCAGCTGAAACTGTACGGCCTTGAACCAGGTAGTAGCCCTGCGTGTCCATTTCTAATTAACATTGGATGATTCATACAGCGTGTGTTGGTCGGGATTTCCAGGAACAGGGTTCGAACCTAGTGACTAACGCTGCTAGTGGTTTTCCTGCTCATTCTGTGCTCATTTGGATAACTAGTGTTAGTTTAACTCAGATGAAGAAACACAGCACTAAATACAGAATAAATGTTACATTGAAAATGTAATTGTTTGAAGTTCTCAATAAATTTAGTTAAAAATTTGTCTACACACTGCATACTTTTAAAGTTGACTGTGGTATCTCTTTCGGTTTTAGAGTTATTAAATTTTAAAACTGTATTGCATTAATTGATGTCAAATGCTCCACACCATGACAGTTTAAAAATAACTCTTTATTAAAATAATGCATCATTTGCCTCATCATAACATGTAAATTCTGTCATTTAATTATCTTTTACTAACCTAAATCCTAAAGAAATAATTTTTAAGTTGTAGCAGTTGTAATGGCTATTTTTGTTGTAGTTTCATCCAGATTTCAAATTAATAACTCGAAAATTATTCTAAAGAAGGAATATGACATTTGATTTCTTTTGTTTTGGTAATATACGTACAGGACAAACTCAAAATTGGGTAGAACATTTTGGAAAGTATGTAACGACTTGGAGTTGCTGGATTCTAGTAGTTCCACGGCTGCTCTGGTATTCGGATAAACTCTTATTGTCAGGGGCGGTCTCAGATGGGAAGTGATAATTTGGTTATAAATAAAATAAAATTGTAGTTCCTCCTTTATTCTATAAAAACTGGTATTTTAATTAAAATGAAACTTTTTCAACAATTAGTTACACCTTACAATGCTTTATACACGTTGGTAGTATATTAGTTTATGCCATCTTTTATAACTTTCCACTTTCCAATGCAAGATACTGAAGCACAAATTCAGCAGAAATGCAGACACACGCTAAATACGCCTTTACACGTTCACGTCCATCTGCAGAAGAAGAAATGTCAGACCAGCAGACCAGCAGGTCTCCGTCTAGGTTTTTCCTGGACGGAGTGTTTTGTTTCTCAGCACCTAGCCGCTTTGTGCGGCTTTATCTGAGCAGTATAAGGAAAGTTATGTGTCACAGGCGTTTGTCTTCGGCAGTGGTATGTCTAGCCTTGATGGGTGCTTTAGCCTCGTGAGAGGTGTGCGCCCAGTGCTGGCTGCGCTCTTCCGCCTGCCTGGGAGGCATCTGAGCACAGTCCGCTTGACAGGTTAGAGGGAAAGGAACAAATGTCTAGGTATGCGACTTACCAAGCCCATTTCTGGGCTTGGGGGTTTGGAGTCAGGGGAAAGCGGCCCTGTTCAATTCGGGTTACCCAAAGCATCTTTCGTAGCTTGGTCGGCGGCGAGGAACCCTGTGGTCGTAGCGGCCAAGGGTGTTCATCAGGTTATTTGGATGGGAGTCTAGCTTATTGTAGATGGTGCGGGATCTCTCCCGCACCACGTCCACAATGTACGGGACTCCGGAGTAGGTGTAAAGGATGTGGGACGCGAATCTACGTCCAGTATCGTAGATCATTCACAATGCCCTGTTCTGGACGCGCTGTAGTCTGCGAATAGTGGTCGGAGCCACTGATCCCCAGACCTCACAGCCGTACAGAATCAGGGGCGGTATAATCGCCCGATACAGGCGTAGCCTGAGGTGCGTTGGCATGGTGGATTTTAGTATAGTTGAGTGCAGAGGATCCACACCCCATTAGTCCTGGACCCGTAGGTCCAAGGACCCGGGCCTCCGTCAACCGGGGAGTTATCCGAGCTGTCCCAAAGGGCGCTCGGCATCCTCCACGGGGCTTTCCATAGGGCAAGACCTTGTTTCCTAACAAGCCCCCCCCCCCATCTGGTCCTAGGGACACAAGACGGGACGGAAGTGGATACGCCACTTACGCGCGTCAACACTCAAGGTGAAGACTACCGATATGACCTCGGTGGGGCCGCCTGGTGATCTAGCACACCTTCTACTAGCTTTGCAGGCTAGTACCCGGAAACTTAATGGCTTCCCTCAAGCCCGTCCGAAGACGTACCCAATCTCCCACGGATATCGGGAACACACTGCCCCCTCGAGACCATCCCAATCCGAACAACTCCCGAAGGAGGGGTTCGGCTGTTCGGCCCGAGGTTCCTCTAGTAACGTCAGAGGTACCACGAGTGCTAAGTGTCCATAGCGCCCGCACTTTGGCAGCTGAAAGGGACGGATCCCTTCCCCCACGGGAGGTGGATTTAAGTACAGGGTACAACTGCTTTAGTGCTGCGTGCCCTTGTCCGGCTTTGACCCGGACGTGAGCTGCGTAGGTGAGGCCGCGATCGAGGAGGACGCCGAGGTATTTGGCAGTGGCAACCCAGGGGATCTGTCTCTGCCTCAACCTCAGCGACCAATCCAGTCGCCCAGCTCGGACCTTAGCCAGGAGAGGAGCGGAGCTCTTTTCGGGGCTAATGGCCATCCTCTACTTCTCACTCCAACAGCCAATGGATCGGAAAATGAAATGTGTAGTGTTTAACGCCCGCTTTTACTACATACGGCACCGCAGGCGGTGACACTGGTGATACATGAGATGAAAATGGAGTACCGGTGGAATGAGATGGCGAGGTAAACTGGAGATCCCGGAGAAAACCCGCCCCAGCGCCGTGTTGTCCACCACAAATCTCACTTTGCGGTCACCTGGGATCGAACCCGGGCCGCCTTGGTGAGAGCCAAGCGGTCTAACCACTGAGCCACGGCGCGGCCAATGGCTCGGAGCTGGCGCTGCAGCGGAGGTCTTAGGTTTTTGTTACGTGCCATTAGGAGGACGTCGTCGGCATACTGGCACGTAACAGTCTGTGGTTTTAGGGGGAAATCAGACATGTAGGCCGCAAACAATAACAGAGACAGAACACTGCCTTCCGGGACTCCCGCGGCTATGGGTCTGATAGATGACAGCCGTCCTTCCACTCTCACCCTGGACGTGCAGTCTCTGTGGAAACTGCTAATCAGGGCGAAATAGGGAGGAGGTATGTTGGCCTCCCTGAGTTTGTACAAAAGGCCTTGGTGCCATGTTGTGGCTAAGGCTTTCTCTACGTCTAGCAGCACCGCGACTGTCTTGAGGTTTTCCTGGAGTCCCAGGGCCGTCCTCTCGGCCAAACGCAGTAGCTTTAGGGTTGTGGAGTGTCCATGACGAAAACCAAACTGGTGATGGGGTAGGAGCTGCCTTTCCTCAAAAAGAGGGGTCAGGCAGGATAGGAGCAATTGCTCAAATAGTTTTGAGACGGTTGGGAGAAGACTTATGGATCGGTAGCTAGACGGAAAGACCGGATCCTTGCCGGCCTTAAGAATGCACACCACTCTCGCCTCTTTCCAGCAAGCCGGGAAGTGGCGGAGGTAGATACACGTATTGAAAATCCGCGTCAAATGGATGACGGCCCTCTTGGGAAGGTGCTGGAGCATGTGAGCACTAACGCTATCATGTCCAGGAGATTTATTGGGTTTCAATTTGCGGATTTCAGCAATCACCACCCTTGGGGTGACTATTGGGATATGGATCGCCTCATGGCGCCGCTGTGGCTCCTCATAGAGGTCTTCCACAGCAGCCTCCACGAGGTCAGTGAAGTCTTCGTCCTGGGGGTCCTCCCTCGGCTTGAATTGGCTTTCCAAATAATCCGCGAAAGCTGTGGCCTTATCTTGGGGCTCGTAAGCGGGTCTCCCGCGAGTGCCATGCAGCGGATGCTGGTATAGAGTTTTGTCCCTCCTGAGAGACTTGATGATCCTCCAAGGGTGACTTTCCTGGAGGTCCAAGTTTCTGAAGGTGCTCTCCCAGGCCACCGTACGGTGGGCACGGACCCCTGCCGGTGCCAGAACGACAACTAAACATATTTCAAATTTTCTACATTACATCGTTACATTACATTACATTACATTGATTATTTACACTTGACTGAAGGTTATCTACTACTTCATTTGCATTTACCACTGCATTTCCCTCCTACGGTCTCTACATCGTGACACACAACGTAATGAAACAGATCAACTGGAAGTTGGAACTTTGGCAACTGAGACTCCACGTGGAGTAGACATGCGACTGTCACATCGATAAAATCAGGTTGTTGTTGGTCCTCAACGACAGTGTTCCATTTCTGAAGTGTGGAGATAGATTTATGACGGTCATTAGTGGGCGGTCGGGTCAGGTTCCTTTGACTCCGAACTGCACACCGGTTGACTAGACAGACTATACCTCTGACGTTACTAGAGGAACCTCGGGCCGAAAATTCGAGCCCCTCCAGTCGGAGAGTTGTTGGGATTGGGTTGGACTCGAGGGGGCAGTGTGTTCCCGACACCCACGGGGAATTGGTACCTCCGGCCAGGCTTCGGCGCCTAGACGGGACAGAGGGTTACCTAAGAAGTCCCGGGTACTAGCGTGCAGAGCTAGTAGAAGGTGTGTTAGATCACCAGACGGCCCTACCGAGGTTTATCAGTAGCCTCCCTGCGGGGTTGACGCGAGTAAGTGACGTATTTACTTCCATCCCGTCTTGACGTTGTTGTCAACGGAGGGCTCTTTAAGAAATCAGGTATTGCCCTATGGAAAGACCCCCCGGAATTATATATCGCTCCATGGTTGAAGGAGGCCAAGTTCCTTGGACTTTTGGGTAGATCTTCTGCAATTAACTGTCTGGGGCCTTCATAGACCCCAGGCTTCGTAGAAACTATTTTAATGTGAACGTAGACTTCCGATCTTATAGATGTACTTTTTGTGTACATGTTATTATAAATTGTCAAAATATTAATGGTAATATGACGGTCGGTAGCACAACATTTTGAATTTTTTGTAACAGGGTTAGAAAATACCCCAAGTACAGTATACCACAGGAGAGAAAGTCTCCGAGGGATGAGACGCAGGAGTATTGGCGAAGGTTCCCACACCCTCCCTGGACAGGTTTATGTCAGTACAGTTACAGACCATTCAAAAACATTCTGATGGCTTGTACTTTTGTGAATGACTCTTCTCGTTTTTAGTGTACAGAGTGAATAGGGCGCATGTTTTCTAACGGTTCTGCTCCTTATGTAGCAGGCATTCTCTGTCACACACATTCGCTGTTTTTTGTAGTTTACGTCCTCCAACGTTAAGTCATATCGGACGATGAATGGAATGGGTGAAATGATGTTCAAATGAGCCCGGAGTCCATAGAGCTTAGAGTTACCCGACATTCGTCTTTCAGGATAAGGAAAAACCTCGGAAAAAACATTATCCAAGTAACTCGCCCTCCTTGTCCCAATGTGTAAGGGAGCAAATTCCTTTCAGAGACCATCTTTGCGTTGCTGGACAATGTGCGATTTTCCATGTTATACGAGGACTGTTCAATAAAGAATGATCATAATTTTTTACGGTCATAATTTTTCGCACTAAAATTCAAACTTATTATATTCTGTTAGCTTAATGTGAAACAAACACGCCGTAGTAGTTTCATTGATGCTACTCCTGGTTCCCGCCTGTGCGAACCAGGCAAGTTCAGACATGTTCAGTATCGCCTACCACTACAATGGAGGTTACATACAGTTAAAGTAGATGTTAGAGGAAGATCCGGAGTTTCTTTCAAACATAATCACTGCTGATGAAACTTGGCTACATAATTTTGATCCTGAGAGCAAACAGCAAAGCTCAGTGTGGAAATCTCCTTCATCACCAAACCTCAAAAAAGCAAAAGTGGTTGATTCTGCTGGGAAAGTTATGGTCATCTCATTCTTTGATATTCATGAAATGGTTTATCAGCATGTTGTACCTGCACACACATCAGTAACTGCACAATACTACAGGGATGTCCTGAAGACATTGCAAGTCCATATCAGGTGCAAAAGACAACATTTCCATGAAGCAGGCTGGATGCTGCACCACGATAATGCGCGGCTGCATATTGCCAATGTTGTTGCGGAATATCTTGCAAAAATCAACGTGAAGTGTATCCCTGACCCTCCCTATAGTCCGGATTTAGCCCCATGTGACTTTTTTCTATTCCCTAACTTGAAGAAACGCCTTCGTGGGAGATATAATCCATCATCAGAAGCAGTGGTGAAGGCTGCGGAGGCCATTTTGAAGGATTTCTCAAAAATGGTTTCCAGTATGTCTTTGAAGACTGGCAGAAACGCTGGGACAAGTACATCGCATTCAGGGGAGACTATTTTGAGAAGGACCATCAATATATTGCCCTCACATTACAACAATTAAAACTTCGCAACAGTGCACCTTCTGAACCTTCATTTGTTACAAATTCCTAGACAATACATACACTAGCACTGTAGTACAAATTATTATAAAATACAAACACAGTTAGCAATTGCATTTTGTGGAAGTTAGACGTGACAAAATAAAAGCCCTGAAGTGATAATGTTGTACAACTCAACAAAGTCAGGTGTTGATAAGATGGCTAGGCACTATTCAGTGAAACATGAAACAAGAAGATGGCCACTTGCTCTATTTCTTGATATACTTGGCTTAGCATGTGTCAATGTTTACGTCCTGTACTGTAAACTTTTACATCATATGAGAGGTAAAAATATTACAAGAGAGTTCCTCTCAAAACTGCGAAAAGAGCTAGTCAGACCTCAAATTGATAGAGGAATTCTTTCCCCCAGGGCAGAACACAACACATTCGTTCAGCAATAACTCAAGCTGCTTTCATGAATCTTCTAAATGGCAACCAGCAAGACCAAGATGCAGATGTTCCAAATCTGAAACGAAAAAGATGTGTCACAAATTTATCTGCAAAGAACATACAAGAGTGAAAGTGTTCTGCAATGAGTTGTAAGCGGACTCCGGCTAGTCGGTAGATTCAGCACCTCGTTGCTATGCCGTTTGCTGAACAATTCTATTTAATGATGATATACTTGCGTTTTGATGATGACTATTCTCCCTGTAGATATACGTATTTGACCACGGCTGGTCGATAGAAGCATTAAACTCACTTCAGTTTGTAGTCACGGATGAAAAAGTTTTGGGAGAAGGTCAGGAGTTTTAAATCTTGTTCGAATTTAATGATTTATGAACTCCTTGTGTTAGATGCGTCAAAATACACATATTTCACACATACAATATTTTACAACATAATCACGAGGATAAACCACGGATACACATCTGTGTGTAATGGTGGATGTTTGTCAAACTTGTTTATTTCTCCTTGGCTACAGATGTATTTTTTATCTTGAAAAGTGCAGAGCGATGCGCAGTGGTATCTGGACGAGTCCACTTCAGAACGGTTGCAACTGGAGGTGAGGGCAGGTCATTCGCGTACCAGTTGCGAGGAAGTGAACACGTGCAGAGCTACTCGGTAACACTACAGCTTGTTTCAAAATATGCTTGTCTCCTGGTTCCAAGAGAGCATTTATAAATGACGCCTCCTAGCAGCACATTAGGAAATAAAGTGCTACATTTAAAAACACGAGAAGTAATAACCAATATCCATAGATTTATAAAAAAGGAAAAATTGTCTGGGGAAGGGTATTTGAGACAACAGTTGTGTCTGAAAGCAGTTTAGGTGAGTTATTAAGGAAGGAAAAGCCATTGGTGCTAGTGCAACAACGTCCTTCTCTATGCCCAGTAAACAAGGATTAAGAGCATGCACAAAATCTAATTTGGATGTTTTCATTCAGAAATAGTTAGGTGAACTGTGAATAATTTTTAAAGCACAGAAAAACAAAGACCAACTTTGAAGGTGCTTATGAAGCTTAAAAATTCTACTGACTTCCAAGGCAGTGTCTGAACATTAAGAAGAGTTCTTTTGAAGCTAGGATTATTTGAAGAAGAAAAAAACACTAAGCGTAACAGAAAAATTTTAATGGAACATCGCACCATACGTGCAAAAAGGCGTAAGTATTTACGAAATATTCAGAGATATCGAAGTGAGGTTTATATAGTTTATATGGATGAAACTTATATAAATACAGGACATACTGGACCATATACCTGGAGTGAAATACGTTACAGGGACTCTGCAGCGATATTGAAAGGCCGGCAGTTGTTTATCATGCCTGCTGGAGGAGAACAGGGTTTTGTTCCAAATGCCTATGTACTATTTAAGATCCAACAAAAGCATGGAGATTACTACCATAGTAAGAATTACAACTTAGTTTATAAGAGCTGCAAACTGGCTTCGAGAATGAAATTTGTTTTTAGACACCTTATGCAGCGCCCTCCCCTCTCGTAATCTTACGCGTGTGACGCATTGTGGCGATAGGTGCATTATCCCCACCACGGTTGCTACTCATCCCTACCGCGCAGGATTCCTGTCAAGATAAAATAATACATCTGTACTTCGTGGCAACCAAAAAATTTTTAATCTCGTACCCTTATTTTAAACAATTTTACTATTCAAACTTCGTTTAAATAAGCAACATTGATTGAAAAATAACTGTTTCAGAGTTTATCATTTTAGGATATCGGACGATGAATGAAATGATGCTCAAAGGAGTCCAGGGTCCATAGAGCTTAGAGTTACCCGACATTATTCTTTCAGGATAAGGGAAAACTCCGGAAAAAAACGTTATCCAGGTAACTGACCCTGACCGAGATTTGAACTCGGGACCTCTTTAACGTGAGGCAGACATGCTACCATCTATGAGGCGTAGAGAATGAGTAGAAGTTTATTTATAACAGGATCTTTATTAAGATAATGCACATCATAATAAAAGAAACTACAGTATCGTCAATATAGTGAGGTAAATGAACATTTTGTGTTAAAATAGTGTATATGCCTCAAAACATAAACTGTCTACATTTAGAGAAAGTGAAAAGTGTAGCCATATTGTAAATATTTGTATTTATCACATGAAGTAATAATCAGAATCACTCCAAAAGTTGTTATAAAATTAGATGCAAAGACGTGCACTAACACGAAAGGGGAGGCATGCGCCATAAAAACGTTAATGCATATGGAGTGGTTTTTAAAACATGTAAATTGCAGCAGCAGCAGCAAGTTTTAATGAAAACGCTAGGGTAGGTATAGTTTTCAGATAACATTCCTTTAAGACAAGAGGCATGCCGGGTGGATACTGTTACACGCCTGCAGCGCTCTCTGTGCCTGTAATTTGGTTGGCTATTCTCTCTCATGTATGTAGAGAAGAGAGTTCCTTTGTGAAGGCTTCCAACTTTTTCTTGATCCCATGTCTGTCCTCTGGTTGTCATGGAAACTAATAACTCTGTTTATGAGACTTTCAAGTACCATAACGTCGGAGAGGAGTTTTTGCGTTCGACCATGTACAAGCCTCCAAACTTTGAAGTGAATCACTTCTCCATCCATTACAAATTAACATATTTCCACGCAACGGCTACGTAAGCCACTAAGGCCTGACTAATCATAACACCAAACACCGCGAATCTTTAATACATATAACAAATGAACAGCGATTGCACATCATACTCGCTGATACTATTCTCTCTGATATCGATCTTGCAATAGTAACAAACAAAATACACTTTCTTTTGTTTTGTATTATGTTTTCGTAGCAGTTTTGTGTGTTTTGATGTTACAGAGAATAAACAAGGTTATAATTGACTTTACTTAAACTGATATTATTTCATTTCAATGAGTTTTTCTCTATAAGTAGTGACAATGTAGTCCAAACAACCCGAAAGATTTATAATTTAGTATCGGGGGGGAAAACTTTTCGTCACTTATACCGCTTTTACCACGCGGTTTTCCATGGACACAAGAGAGAACTGTGTTTCGTTTGTATATATTACGTCTTTCTGCTAAAAAGTAAGCGATGCGAGCAAAGAGAGAGTGGCTAGTGCACGTCTTACCATTAGATACGCTTATAAAATGAGTCTCAGGTGAGGTTAGAGTTACGTTTATGTTAGTTAACCTCTGTATAAGCAATTTTAAGAAACTATTGTTTGACATGCTTTAACTCACAAACAATCCAGCAATGGAAACAAAGCATGCGTTTCTTATTTCTACACTCATAAGACAAGAGTGAAATACCAAAAATTAAGCGACTGTAAAGGACTGTACAACTCTGCCACTGCTTTAATATGCAAAATGCACATTATCTTTTTCTGTATCGTGTAATTTTGTAGCTAAACAGAATAGTTATCAAGCTGGCTTTTAATATATATGTTGTCATATTATAGCACACAAGTTACTGGTTATAACTTCCAGACGAATTAAACATTTACAGAGCTATAAACTCATCCTAGCACATAGATATAAAATTATACATTTGTGGCACTCGGACATGAATCACCCCAAGTACAGATAAACGAGGTTTTGCATTACAGACACGTCATGTCAGTCTCGATTTTCTGATATATAAGAGGTGTGCTCAAGTTATAATACTTTTTTTTCTTCAGACTGAGACCAGATAGGAACTTCTGTTTCTGCTTTTAAAAAAATATAAGCGGATTCTTTGTGAATGGGTGACAGAGATGGCAGCACTGTACAGCGAACTCTAGTGGTAGCGACGAGTTAGGACTGTTTTTGATACTTATAATGGCTACGTTTACATTGTAAGAATTCCAACGTGCACAGAATAAATGTCTTCGGATGATTTATTCTGTATGCACAAGGTTCCCCGTGAGATTACTTCACGAGGCTTCATCCCTCCGATATGTGGAGGATGAAAATAGGCGCCGGGCGACAAAATTCTTCGAGAGTCTGCCTACACATCAGAACGCCCTAGTCAGATCCCTTGGGGATTATGTACCTCGTGAGCGTCGCTTAAAGCGATACCTGTTACCCCGCATGTCCTGCGGTCATTACCGGTAACCAAATTATCTCCAATCCAGCCTAAACTAAATTTCAGTTATCCAAAATTTATTCTGGAAAACTCAAAATTATACACATCTTCTTCTTAATTTATTAACTAAACCACCAGCGGTGCACGCTGTCTGTAGCACCCGGTTCATCATTCTCCGAGGAGCGACAAGCTACCTCCCTTTTCTACACCCACTTAATTCACACCCGTCATCCTGCAACATTCATATCCTGCCACTACGTGGTAAAGCTCTTCCCAGAGCAGGTACACGACTTGACCACCCTTCGGGCTGTTCCAAACAGCCCGCCAGCATGGAGTTGAGTTGTAAGAACAACGTGTAATCATTCGTTTTCTTCAATTTCGTGTTGTGACACCTATTGCAATTCATCACCAGTTGAGTGAGGCATGTGGTGATGGTACCATTGATGTGTCTAATGTACGTTCCTGGGTGCGACAGCTCAATGAAGACAGAACATCGTGTGAAAACAAACCAAGACAGTTAAGTGAGGCATGTGGTGATGGTATCATGGATGTGTCTAATGTACGTTACTGGGTGTGACAGTTCAACGAAGACAGAACATCGTGTGACAACAAACCAAGACAGTTAAGTGAGACATGTAGTGATGGTACCATGGATGTGTCTAATGTACGTTCCTGGGTGTGACAGTTCAATGAAGCCAGAACATCGTGTAACAACAAACCAAGACAGTTAAGTGAGGCATGTGGTGATGGAACCATGGATGTGTCTAATGTACGTTCCTGGGTGTGACAGTTCAATGAAGACAGAACATCGTGTGACAACAAACCAAGACAGTTAAGTGAGGCATGTGGTGATGGTACCATGGATGTGTCTAATGTACGTCCTGGGTGCGACAGTTCAAAGACAGAACATCGTGTGACAACAAACCAAGACAGTTAAGTGAGGCATGTGGTGATGGTAACATGGATGTGTCTAATGTACGTCCTAGGTGCGACAGTTCAAAGACAGAACATCGTGTAACAACAAACCAAGACAGTTAAGTGAGGCATGTGGTGATGGTAACATGGATGTGTCTAATGTACGTTCCTGGGTGTGACAGTTCAATGAAGACAGAACATCGTGTGACAACAAACCAAGACAGTTAAGTGAGGCATGTGGTGATGGTACCATGGATGTGTCTAATGTACGTCCTGGGTGCGACAGTTCAAAGACAGAACATCGTGTGACAACAAACCAAGACAGTTAAGTGAGGCATGTGCTGATGGTACCATGGATGTGTCTAATGTACGTCCTGGGTGCGACAGTTCAAAGACAGAACATCGTGTGACAACAAACCAAGACAGTTAAGTGAGGCATGTGCTGATGGTACCATGGATGTGTCTAATGTACGTCCTGGGTGCGACAGTTCAAAGACAGAACATCGTGTGACAACAAACCAAGACAGTTAAGTGAGGCATGTGCTGATGGTACCATGGATGTGTCTAATGTACGTCCTGGGTGCGACAGTTCAAAGACAGAACATCGTGTGACAACAAACCAAGACAGTTAAGTGAGGCATGTGCTGATGGTACCATGGATGTGTCTAATGTACGTCCTGGGTGCGACAGTTCAAAGACAGAACATCGTGTGACAACAAACCAAGACAGTTAAGTGAGGCATGTGGTGATGGTACCATGGATGTGTCTAATGTACGTCCTGGGTGCGACAGTTCAAAGACAGAACATCGTGTGACAACAAACCAAGACAGTTGAGTGAGGCATGTGGTGATGGTACCATGGATGTGTCTAATGTACGTTTCTGGGTGTAACAGTTCAAAGACAGAACATCGTGTGACAACAAACCAAGACAGTTAAGTGAGGCATGTGCTGATGGTACCATGGATGTGTCTAATGTACGTTCCTGGGTGTGACAGTTCAATGAAGACAGAACATCGAGTGACAACAAACCAAGACAGTTAAGTGAGGTATGTGGTGATGGTACCATGGATGTGTCTAATGTACGTTCCTGGGTGTGACAGTTCAATGAAGACAGAACATCGTGTAACAACAAACCAAGACAGTTAAGTGAGGCATGTGGTGATGGTACCATGGATGTGTCTAATGTACGTTCCTGGGTGTGACAGTTCAATGAAGACAGAACATCGTGTGACAACAAACCAGGACAGTTAAGTGAGACATGTGGTGATGATACCATGGATGTGTGAAATGTGCGTTCCTGGGTGCGACAGTTCAAAGAAGACAGAACATCGTGTAACAACAAACCAAGACAGTTAAATGAGATATGTGCTGATGGTACCATGGATGTGTCTAATGTACGTTCCTGGGTGTGACAGTTCAAAGAAGACAGAACATCGTGTGACAACAAACCAAGATAGTTAAGTGAGGCATGTGGTGATGGTACCGGGGATGTGTCTAATGTACGTTCCAATGTGTGACAGTTCAATGAAGACAGAACATCGTGTGACAACACACCAAGACAGTTCAGTGAGGCATGTAGTGATGATACCATGGATGTGTGTAATGTGCGTTCCTGGGTGCGACAGTTCAAAGAAGACAGAACATCGTGTGACAACAAACCAAGACAGTTAAATGAGATATGTGCTGATGATACCATGGATGTGTCTAATGTACGTTCCTGGGTGTGACAGTTCAAAGAAGACAGAACATCGTGTGACAACACACCAAGACAGTTAAGTGAGGTATGTGGTGATGGTACCATGGATGTGTCTAATGTACGTTCCTGGGTGTGACAGTTCAATGAAGACAGAACATCGTGTGACAACAAACCAAGACAGTTGAGTGAGGCATGTGGTGATGATACCATGGATGTGTCTAATGTACGTTCCTGGGTGTGACAGTTCAAAGAAGACAGAACATCGTGTGACAACACACCAAGACAGTTAAATGAGATATGTGCTGATGGTACCATGGATGTGTCTAATGTACGTTCCTGGGTGTGACAGTTCAAAGAAGACAGAACATCGTGTGACAACACACCAAGACAGTTAAGTGAGACATGTGGTGATGGTACCATGGATGTGTCTAATGTGCGTTCCTGGGTGCGACAGTTCAATGAAGGCAGAACATCATGTGACAACAAAACCAAGACGGTCACGGCCTCGCATCAGCCGGGCTCACATGATTGAGCGAGTGGAGAACGTTGTTTTGGAGGATCCCTGAATGAGCATTTTCAGATCTTCATGCACGATTGTGTGCACAAATCCCACGGAAATGCCGATTTTGGAGGCGATGTCTGCAACTGTCTTTGTTTGTTGTCACACGATGTTCTGCCTTCATTGAACTGCCGCAGCCAGGAACGTACATTAGACACATCCGTGGTACCATCACCACATGCCTCACTCAACTGGCAATAAATTTCAATAGATGTCACACCAAGAAAACGGAGAAAATGAATGATTATACGGTGCTCTTGCAATGAAAATGTCGCCATTTCAAGTATCAAAAACAGTCTTAACTCTCGTTGCTGTCACTAGAGTTCTCTGTACTGTACAGTGCTTACATCTCTGTCACGCAATCACAGAGTCCACGTGTATTTAAAAAAAAAAAACAGATGTTCTTGTGTGATCTCACGCAACACGATGAATTTGCGATAAATAAACACTGTCCTGCGGGTTAATACGACCTCTCAGATTGTAAATTTTGCATTCTGTATCTATTTTATACGTAATGCACTGGTTTCTACATCAAAAACAGTATTTTCAAAATTAATTTTGTGATTTGTAAGAAAACCTTACGTGGTAGAAAAAAAATACACAGCACCATTCAATTTAACATGTCCAAGTTAGTTAAATATGACCTCTCGGATCGCAAACTGGGGAAATACAATTTTAATTCGCAGGACTGTAATTTCCGTATGCTAAAATCAATAAATAATATAATAATTAGCAACTTAAACGCTCGCGGTATTAGGAATTTACAAAGTTATCGTTTATTCATAAGTGCTAACCGAGCATTTCGTTTCTCTTTTGTCAAACAAGGGGGGAATTTCAACGCCACCATATGGCCACCTAGTTTAAAAACATTTGACTATCGCTTCAGCCGCCATGTGAACATAACACGATAGCTTTTTGTTTATTGTTAATGCTGAATTAACTATTAGTGTGCAGCCTCAAACAACACTGCGGCAGGAACAGTGTTTTGTTTTGACGTAACAGCGTTTGTTGATTGTATGTTAATTTATCGGAGATCCGGTCAGAGTGGATAAGCGGAACACTCCCAACCCGGAAGCAAGTTGTTGAATTGGAGGTCCGTAACCACACAAGGGCGGAGGTTCCCGGAAGGACAAATTAATTACCGTTTTGCTAGACAGACAGGGGGCATTAAGATGCAACCCGATACTCCTACCGTCAGAGAACAGATAAAAGTATATTTACCCTGTCATGTATCGTCTACAAACTGTGTTTACGGAAACATTACTTTACGTGGTACGTGTACTCTGTCCAAGAGTTTTGAAGGACATTAACTCTTCTTTAACTTCTCTAGTTTACCACTACGCTGGTGTTAGGGGATTTTAGTTCCTGTACCACTAATGCCATTAGGCATCAGCTTGCAGGAATCTGTAGGAATTGGGCACACGAAACAACCAGCTAAACCAGGTTCAGGCACTGGGGATTAAGAGAGGCACAGCAGTGTTAATTGCATCCCAAATATTTATATTTTTATTATAACTATTATGCTTTCTTCTTTCTGCTAGAACTCGTCAATTCTTTCAGAAAGAATTCGTTCATTCATATAAAACAGAATTTGTCAATAATTTACAAGCGCATTCAGACAGAATTCGTCATATTTCTTCATTATTTAAGTTCCTTCGTATAAAACAGAATTTGTCATTAATTTAATTTATGCACATAGGCAAGAGTTTTCAGACATTTTCTTAAATCTCTAGTTTCCTCAAGATCTTTCAGGCTATTGGCAATCCTACTGTCAAGTGTAATTGTAGACTTTCTTCGTTTTTCACCCTCTAAGTTGAGTTCTTTTCGGTCGAAAAGGTATCCCTGGTAGTTCGCATCATCCTTCAAGGCCTTAACGTTAGGGTGTCGTCTTTGCCCGATTTTGTTGAACCGGTGGTTCCAACCTTCCACAGCATTGTTGGTTCTCGGACATTTTCCATGAAAGTTCCATAAATCTGTTGGTATTGAAGGATTATCCAGCCACTGTTCCACAAAGTAGTGGTAGAACAAACTTAACTGCTCATTTTCTGGCGAGTTTTCTTGTATAATGAGGTAGCCATCGTCAAGTTTATTAAGCGGAAGATGAGACAGTGCAGAACACACGCTTAATTTCCTCATTTTGAATGTAGTCACGTGCCACTCCTAATTCTTGCACCTTTCTCCAAATATACTGACTGAAATAATAGTTGCAACTAGAAATTTGTACATTTGTAAACACAGACTTCAAAGGATATTAATTGTTTTTTTTTTTTCACACTAGCCGTGTGTAGGACGCACTATGAAACGGTAGAGCCAGACGGAAAAATTCAATGCCATAGCCGGGATTTGAACCACGGATCTATTGGTTTCCGTCCAGTCCCTCTTACCCATTGAGCTACCATGGCCAATTTGCCGTCATGTCATTAAATTCTCCATTTCACTTGTATATTTTCCCGGTAAACCACTAGGAGCTCTCACATTCGAGATCCACCGTTTGTGACGACTTCCTGTTGACTCTATCAAAGACCTTAGCCTATACATGGCTAGTGTTACATATGGTTCAAATTCCGGCCATGGCATTGAACGTTTCATGTTGACTCTATCAAAAACCTTAGCTTATATACGGCTAGTGTGAAGAAATTATTTAATTTCCATCAATTAACTGAAATAAGAGCAGTAAGTGTTTGTACAAGAGTAGAGAAAGTCATGTATACATCACATGACGACAAAAACATTTGACTATCACTTAGAGTCTACTGTATTCCCTTGTAACTACAATAAGATAATGTTTATCTTGAAGAAGATAGAGCAATAAGTGTTTGTACAAGAGTAGAGAAAGTCATGTATACATCACATGACGACAAAAACATTTGACTATCACTTAAAGTCTACTGTATTCCCTTGTAACTACAATAAGATAATGTTTATCTTGAAGTAGATAGAGCAATAAGTGTTTGTGCAAGAATAGAGAAAGTCATGTATACATCACATGACGACAAAAACATTTGACTATCACTTAAAGTCTACTGTATTCCCTTTTAACTACAATAACATAATGTTTATCTTGAAGTAGATAGAGCAATAAGTGTTTGTACAAGAGTAGAGAACGTCATGTATACATCACATGACGACCAAAACATTTGACTATCACTTAAAGTCTACTGTATTCCCTTGTAACTACAATAAGATAATGTTTATCTTGAAGTAGATAGAACAATAAGTGTTTGTACAAGAGTAGAGAAAGTCATGTATACATCACATGACGACAAAAACATTTGACTATCACTTAAAGTCTACTGTATTCCCTTGTAACTACAATAAGATAATGTTTATCTTGAAGTAAATAGAGCAATAAGTGTTTGTACAAGAGTAGGGAAAGTCATGTATACATCACATGACGACCAAAACATTTGACTATCACTTAAAGTCTACTGTATTCCCTTGTAACTACAACAAGATAATGTTTATCTTGAAGTAGATAGAACAATAAGTGTTTGTACAAGAGTAGGGAAAGTCATGTATACATCACATGACGACAAAAACATTTGACTATCACTTAAAGTCTACTGTATTCCCTTGTAACTACAATAAGATAATGTTTATCTTGAAGTAGATAGAGCAATAAGTGTTTGTACAAGAGTAGAGAAAGTCATGTATACATCACATGACGACAAAAACATTTGACTATCACTTAAAGTCTACTGTATTCCCTTGTAACTACAATAAGATAATGTTTATCTTGAAGTAGATAGAACAATAAGTGTTTGTACAAGAGTAGAGAACGTCATGTATACATCACATAACGACAAAAACATTTGACTATCACTTAAAGTCTACTGTATTCCCTTGTAACTACAATAAGATAATGTTTATCTTGAAGTAGATAGAGCAATAAGTGTTTGTACAAGAGTAGGGAAAGTCATGTATACATCACATGACGACCAAAACATTTGACTATCACTTAAAGTCTACTGTATTCCCTTGTAACTACAATAAGATAATGTTTATCTTGAAGTAGATAGAACAATAAGTGTTTGTACAAGAGTAGGGAAAGTCATGTATACATCACATAACGACCAAAACATTTGACTATCACTTAAAGTCTACTGTATTCCCTTGTAACTACAATAAGATAATGTTTATCTTGAAGTAGATAGAGCAATAAGTGTTTGTACAAGAGTAGAGAAAGTCATGTATACATCACATAACGACAAAAACATTTGACTATCACTTAAAGTCTACTGTATTCCCTTGTAACTACAATAAGATAATGTTTATCTTGATATAGATAGAGCAATAAGTTTTTGTACAACAGTAGATAAAATAGTGTCATTGCACTTAGGGAAGTCTTCTATTGTTGGGTGAAGGAATATTACAAAAGTTGTGCGTTTCAAGGCTTGAGGGATGGTTGTAAATATAATTAGAGTCCATATAGCATACAGCAGCGTATTTTAGAAGCATCTCGTACCGCCAGAGGCACCGTCCCGTTAGGAGCAAGTTTTTATGTTAGTTACGCAATTCGCAGGTCACTCAGATAACAGCAACATGACGTGCGGAAGTTACAAGTGGGCGAACTGGGAAATTCCAACAGATGAACACAACTAATTTCATTTTTTTGTACAGTCATACGAATTTCTGTACTCACCCTTGTATAAAATAAATATTCAGAGCGATCCATATTACCTTGAACCATTTTAATAGAGCATAATTTCTTTGTGAAATGTAAGATTTGTTTTAATGATACGAGTGGTTCAGGGAGAATCGTTGATATCGTAGACAGTCGTTAGTCTGCAGTTGTAACAGAAACATGCGGTACTCACTTGGAGATAAAGTCTGTCTAGTCATCGCGAGTGCAGTTGCTTTACAAAGGAAACTCACCCACCCGTCCACTAATGACCGTCATAAATCTATCTCCACACTTCAGAAATGGAACACTGTCGTTGAGGACCAATAGCAACCCTGATTTTCTCGAAGTGACAGTCGCATGTCTACTCCACGTGGAGTCTCAGTTACCAAAGTTCCAACTTCTAGTTGATCTGTTTCATTACGTGCAGAAATTCGTTGTGTGTCACGATGTGGAGACCGTTGGAGGGAAATGCAGTGGTAAATGCAAATGAAGTAGTAGATAACTTTCAGTCAAGTGAAAATAATCAAAGTGATGACAATAGTGTGAATAACTGGGCCGAGTTATATTACTGGAGAAGCCTCAAAAACAAAGTTATAACGGGAACTGTTTCTAAGCAAATTCAAGCGCTTGTTTTGAACATATATAAATATGTGATGACAAATAATCTTGGTGAGGGGTCATGCAATGAACCTGATGATAAATTCTGGGTGTTCACAGAAATACAGTAAGAAAATTTGTGACGAAAGGAGTACCAAAGACGCCGATCAAATGTGAAAACAAAAGGAAACGTTTCTTTAAAGTAGATAATTTCACATGCGATTTAATTCGCCCAGAAATTTATATATTCTATGCAAAAGGGAGAGCGCCCACCTTAGACGAATTGGTTGCACTTTTGCAAGAAATTTGTGATTTTCTTTATGGGCACTGCACTTTACGCGGTCTCCTAAAGGAGCTGGGTTTCAAAATACCGCACTTTGAATAAGATAAGGGTTATTCCAGTAGAGTTGTACATTGGCGATATGTGTGTGTGTGTGTGTGTGTGTGTGTGTGTGTGTGTGTGTGTGTGTGTGTGTGTTTATTTTACGTTCTCCAACGTTAAGTCATATCGGACGGTGAATGAGATTGGTGAAATGATGCTCAAATGTCTCCAGGGTCCATGGAGCTTAGAGCTACCCAACATTCGTCTTTAACGATAAGGCAAAACCCCGGAAAAAGCCTTATCCAGTTAGCTCACCCTGGCCGAGTTTCGAACCTCGGGGCCTCTTGAACGTGAGGCAGACACGCTGCCATCTACGCTACTGAGGCGGGCATGTGTGTGTGTGTGTGTGTCTGTGTGTGTTTCGCAATAATAGACATAACATAATTTATTAAGACGAAACCTCGTACGATACTTATGACGTTATGTGCAGAGTTTCTACCCAATCAGTCTAGGACGCCTAGGACCTATGACCCTGGCCTCCTTCTACCCGGAAGCGATGGATAGGGCAATACCTGATCTCTTAAAAAGCCCGCCGTTGACAATAACGCCAAGACGGGATGGAAGTGGATACGCCATTTACGCGCGTCAACCATGTAGGGAAGACTACCGAAAAAACTCGGCAGGGCCGTCTGGTTATCTAGCACACCTTCTACTAGCTCTGCAGGCTGGTACCCCGGACTTATTAGGCAATCCTCTACCCTTCCGGGCGGCCTTTGCCTGGCCAGAGGTTGGTGTGGGTTCTTTTTCTGTTCGTTGTCCTAATGTGTGCTTGTTTAGGGCTGGAGTGTGAAAGGTTTGACGGTGAGGTGGAAAGGTGGGTGTTTTGTCTAATCGTCGGTGAGCTGGGATCTCTTTCTCAGGGTTCGGTTAAGAAAAGTCGTGTTGACCGTCTTTCAATTCCTTTATTTTTCTTTAGCCGGGCTCTCGTAGCTCTCTTGTTAACACTTGCGTTGTCTTCCTAATTTTCCTTTCCCCTTTACGATGTTTTTACGTTGCTTCGCGGACTCCCTTGTTATTCCCTATATTTGCACTATCTTTATGACCATAACTCTAAGTCGGACTGCGACATCTGATCCTACTTTTATCACAATACTCAGTACCGGAGTAACCTTCCAATAACACGTCTTCTCCCCGTCGTCCTCACTAGCAGAGTGACGCTCTTTTGCCTCTCGTATTTTCAGCTTCTATCCTAGCTTTTCTTTCCTATCACCGCCCATTTTCTATTCCTTTCCTATTTTACGCCTATCACGTGGTTTGCTCTACATTTTATTGGCAGGGTTTATTTCTTTAATTTTCTTTTATTGGTCACCTCCGTATGTCGTTGCTATGCATCAGTACTATTCTCCGCCCCTCTGGGTTGTATGACCTCTCAGCGTCATAACGGTATTCTATCATGCTTGGCTGAGTTTTCCTTATACCTCGCATATTTTACTGGCGTCTTGATGTCGGTTCTATTGTTCTGTGTTTCCTGCCTTGTCTTTGTGCCCAGAGGCAACTCCTGTCCAATTTTTCCTTCATTTATACTATATTGCTAATTCGAATATTCTTTTTAACTATGTTTCTTATATCATTTATTCCCTTTTTATTCCCATTATGCTTATTTATGATCTCTACTGTTGTATTAGTTTCTATTGATCTTTTCCCTCTTGGAACCTGAGGTTTCTGCTTCAAGGTACTCAATTCCCCGTGGGTGTTGGGAACACACTGCCCCCTCGAGTCCAACCCAATCCGAACAACTCCCCTATGGAGGGGCTCGGCTGTTCGGCCCGAGGTTCCTCTAGTAACGCCAGAGGTACCACGAGTGCTAAGGGTCCGCAGCGCCCGCACCACGGCAGCTGAAGGAGACGGATCCCCTCCACCACGGGATGGCTTTAAAGCTTGGATGATTGATAATTATTTTTATTTTTAAAGCAGTGCAGGAATATTTAAAGTGCATTTTATTAAATTTTACGTATTATTATGTAATGTTAGACTTCAAAATAATTCATTATATTTATGAATTCTGAACCTTGGGCTAAGAGCATTTGACAACAGTGTGGTAAAACTGCCAGGACTGCACAGGGAAGAGGCTACCCAAATTTAAAGTGTCGAGAGAGACCAGGGCATGGGGAAGCGATGTTAAGAACCTGGACAAACTATATACGTTTCGCTATTTTCAATAAGTAACTGACTATCCTTACTTCTCGGTGCTCCTGGTGCTAAATAGAAGCTTTGAGGCCTGAGGTCGAAGCCAATATTTACAACCCTTACTGATATTGGCTCATCCACTGATTCCAAAGAATTTGTCACGTGCCAATTTGTACTGGCCTACCGGGAAATTTCCAACTGGTCAATTATAGGGATGCATCCCTCTACACTGTCATGACTCCTTACATACAGCCTTATGTCTCCTCTCACC
The DNA here is from genome assembly GCA_030765055.1 of Mantis religiosa. Classification (NCBI taxonomy): domain Eukaryota; kingdom Metazoa; phylum Arthropoda; class Insecta; order Mantodea; family Mantidae; genus Mantis; species Mantis religiosa. The sequence goes on from CM060947.1 coordinate 32,191,638, forward strand.
TCATGCCCCTCTTGGGACATATGTACAACAGATCTGAAATTATTATTGAAATTCTGTTTTCGTCTCAACAAATCTTCAGTTTAGGCCTATACAATGTTACAGGAGGCCTATGGAGAGTCTGTTCTTCCCTACAACACAGCTCAAAGGTGGTTTAAAATGTTTAACGAGGGGAGACAATCAATTTCAAAGGAAGGTGGACACGGTGCTCCAGTTACTGCTCTTACGGAAGAAAACATCAACACTGCTGCAGCCATTGTGAGAGAGGATCGACGAATTACCTTAAGATCACTTTCTGAAATACTGAACATTTCATTGGGTGCCACCCACACGTTGGTGACAGAAACATTACACACGAGACGTATTTATGCGCGATGGGTTCCAAGACTGTTGATTCCCGAACAAAAGAACATTCGCATGCAGGTCTGCTTGCAGTTAAAATTGATGTTAGAGGAAGATCTGGAGTTTCTTTCAAACGTAATCACTGCTGATGAAACTGGCTACATCATTTTGATCCAGAGAGCATACAACAAAGCTTAGTGTGGAAATCTCCTTCATCACCAACCCCCAAAAAGCAAAAGTGGTTGCTTCTGCTGGGAAAGTTATTGTCATCTCATTCTTTGATATTCATACAATGGTTCATCAGCATGTTGTACCTGCACACACATCAGTAACTGACAATACTACAGGGATGTCCTGAAAACATTGCAAGTCCATATCAGGTGCAAAAGACCACATTTCTGTGAAGCAGGCTGGATGCTGCACCACGATAATGCGCGGCCGCATATTGCCAATGTTGTTGCTGAGTATCTTGCAAAAGTCAACGTGAAGTGCATCCCTCGCCCTCCCTATAGTCCGGATTTAGCCCCATGTGACTTTTATAGAAAAACTGCAAGGTCATAAATTTCCGACCGGACAGGGGAGACTACCCTAATTTAAAGTGTCGCGGAGATGGGGAAGCGATGTTAAGCACCTGGACGTTTCGCTATTTTCAATAAGTAACTGACTATCCTTCTCGATGCTCCTGGTGCTAAATGGAAGGTTAGAGGCCTGAGGTCCAAGATAATATTTACAACCGTTACTGGTATTGGCTCGTCCACTGATTCCAAAGAATTTGTCACGTGCCAATTTGTACTGGCCTACCGGGGAATTTCCAACTGGTCAATTATAAGGATGCTTCCCTCTGCACTGTCATAACTCCTTACATACAATCTTATGTCTTCTCTCACCTCATCGTTGCTCCGGAGAGCGCCCCTCTTGGGACATGGGCACAACAGATCAGACTGACCACCTATCCTATGCTGATCACAAACACACCCTTCTAAAACGTTTTAGGAAATCTGAAGATGAACATTTTCAGAGAAACCTGAGTATTAAATTTTTGGGTGGAATGCAATACCAGTGTTTTAGAGAAAGTAAAACCGCTTCTAAAAGCAGATCAGATATCATGCAATCCACCAAAACGGAAAAGAACTACTCGCTTCTGGAACAATAAATCTCTGGACTCAACCGGTCGTGTTCTGTGGCCACCTTATCCGATTATAATTCTCGTTTTTTCCCCTCTTAACTTTGCTTCGCACTTTTTTATTGCTCCAACTGCAGGGCGATATCATCTTTCCCTCAGCGGTTTTTCATTTGTTAACACTTGCGACTATTTCAGTTAAAGGTGGCTTAGATCTGGAACATCAATTATCAAGTAGCGATACACACATTCATGTTCTAACAAGGGACTACAATGAATAAATGGTTTTGTTTTATTTTATTAGATTAGATTATATCTTGTGCATATTCCAAAATTTTACAATTTACAACTTTAGGTTACATTTATTTGTCTTTACCTTGTTGCTACCTTGTCTTACATGACACCCTGGTCTTCTGCTCTGTCAGGTAGCTCTTAACCTCCATGTCTCCTTGTTACTTAATTAGCCCCTTTCTTCCCCCTCATCTTCCTTTCTTATATTCTTTACATTTACTATTCTTTACCTTGTTGCTACCTTGGCTTACATGACACCCTGGTCTTCTGCTCTGTCAGGTAGATCTTAACCGCCACGCCTCCTTGTTACTTAATTAGCCCCTTTCTTCCCCCTCATCTTCCTTTCTTATATTCTTTACATTTACTATTCTTTACCTTGTTGCTACCTTGGCTTACATGACACCCTGGTCTTCTGCTCTGTCAGGTAGATCTTAACCGCCACGCCTCCTTGTTACTTAATTAGCCCCTTTCTTCCCCCTCATCTTCCTTTCTTATATTCTTTACATTTACTATTCTTTACCTTGTTGCTACCTTGGCTTACATGACACCCTGGTCTTCTGCTCTGTCAGGTAGCTCTTAACCGCCACGCCTCCTTGTTACTTAATTAGCTCCTTTCTTCCCCCTCATCTTCCTTTCTTATATTCTTTACATTTACTATTCTTTACCTTGTTGCTACCTTGGCTTACATGACACCCTGGTCTTCTGCTCTGTCAGGTAGATCTTAACCTCCATGTCTCCTTGTTACTTAATTAGCCCCTTTCTTCCCCCTCAACTTCCTTTCTTATATTCTTTACATTTACTATTCTTTACCTTGTTGCTACCTTGGCTTACATGACACCCTGGTCTTCTGCTCTGTCAGGTAGCTCTTAACCTCATGCCTCCTTGTTACTTAATTAGCCCCTTCTTCCCCCTCATCTTCCTTTCTTATATTCTTTACATTTACTATTCTTTACCTTGTTGCTACCTTGGCTTACATAACACCCTGGTCTTCTGCTCTGTCAGGTAGCTCTTAACCTCCATACCTCCTTGTTACTTAATTAGCCCCTTTCTTCCCCCTCATCTTCCTTTCTTATATTCTTTACATTTACTATTCTTTACCTTGTTGCTACCTTGGCTTACATGACACCCTGGTCTTCTGCTCTGTCAGGTAGATCATAACCTCCATGTCTCCTTGTTACTTAATTAGCTCCTTTCTTATATTCTTTACATTTACTATTCTTTACCTTGTTGCTACCTTGGCTTACATGACACCCTGGTCTTCTGCTCTGTCAGGTAGCTCTTAACCGCCACGCCTCCTTGTTACTTAATTAGCCCCTTTCTTCCCCTTCATCTTCCTTTCTTATATTCTTTACATTTATTTGTCTTTACCTTGTTGCTACCTTGACTTACATGACACCCTGGTCTTCTGCTCTGCCAGGTTGCTCTTAACCTCCATACCTCCTTGTTACTTAATTAGCCCCTTTCTTCCCCCTCGTCTTCCTTTCTTATATTCTTTACATTTATTTGTCTTTACTTTGTTGCTACCTTGACTTACATGACACCCTGGTCTTCTGCTCTGTCAGGTAGCTCTTAACCTCCACAACTCCCTGTTACTTAAATAGCCCCTTTCTTCCCCCTCATCTTCCTTTCTTATATTCTTTACATTTATTTTTCTTTACTTTGTTGCTACCTTGTCTTACATGACACCCTGGTCTTCTGCTCTGTCAGGTAGCTCTTAACCTCCATAACTCCTTGTTACTTAAATAGCCCCTTTCTTCCCCCTCATCTTCCTTTCTTATATTATTTACATTTATTTGTCTTTACCTTGTTGCTACCTTGGCTTACATGACACCCTGGTCTTATGCTCTGCCAAGTAGCTCTTAACCCCCATACCTCCTTGTTACTTAATTAGTTCTTTTCTTCCCCCTCATCTTCCTTTCTTATATTCTTTACATTTATTTGTCTTTAACTTGTTGCTACCTTTGGCTTACATGATACCCTGGTCTTCTGCTCTGCCAAGTAGCTCTTAATCTCCATAACTCCTTGTTACTTAAATAGCCCCTTTCTTCCCCCTCATCTTCCTTTCTTATATTATTTACATTTTTTGTCTTTCCTTTGTTGCTACCTTGTCTTACATGACACCCTGGTCTTCTGCTCTGTCAGGTAGCTCTTAACCTCCATGTCTCCTTGTTACTTAATTAGCTCCTTTCTTCCCCCTCATCTTCCTTTCTTATATTCTTTACATTTATTTGTCTTTACCTTGTTGCTACCTTGGCTTACATGACACCCTGGTCTTATGCTCTGCCAAGTAGCTCTTAACCCCCATACCTCCTTGTTACTTAATTAGTTCTTTTCTTCCCCCTCATCTTCCTTTCTTATATTCTTTACATTTATTTGTCTTTAACTTGTTGCTACCTTTGGCTTACATGATACCCTGGTCTTTTGCCTAATCCACACTCATTCTGGAGCATTTTTATGTGACTCTATTGGCGGTAAAAGCTATCTATATGTGTGTCATATACAAGTTTGTAAACATACCGACATACTCCGCAGTAGCTTGCTACTATTAAGAATTTCTTTGTCTTATGAAACCACAATAAAGAATTCATTGCTTAATTATTGCTTGTGAGTGTTTAACGTGTTCCAAAATTCCGTTATAGCAGTCCATGATGTCAAATAAGCTGGTGGACATATGCAACTTATACCTTTTAGAGGGAAGTCAATGTTAGTGAGGTTGAGGATGGAAGCATTAAATGATAAACAGAACAGAACAACATCAAAGAATTGTAGGTAAATTAACCAAAACTAAATGGCTTATACAAAGAGACGAGCATTTCATTTCACGTGTTTGATAATACTAAATAAAGCATTTGTAACTGAAAAGGAAGCTTGTTGATATTTACAGTAAGTGGTTGAAAGTTTTGTACAATTAAGATCATAACAATATGCTCTGAAGTTAAACAAATAAATATTATCATTGATGTAACTATTTCTACAATTCATATTTTTAATGAAACTAAATTAATTGTGCGTTCGTTGAACTCCCTTCAGCTGTTCCATTCATCAAAACCATATCCGTCATTTCGACGTTCGTATAGCGCTCCATATTGCTTGGATTTGCTATCTAAGTACACGCAAAATCCTCTCTGTTAGGACGGAATGTGTAGAGCAACCTTCAACTGTCCGAGTTATTAGTCAACTTTTTCACAAGTACGAGGGCTGTTCAATAAACAATGATCTTAATTTTTTACGGTCATAATTTTTCGCACTAAAATTTAATCTTATTATATTCTCTTAGCTTAATGTGAAACAAACACGTTGTAGTAGTTTCATTGTTGGTACTCCTGGTTCCCACGTGTGAGAACTAGGCAAGTTCAGACATGTTCTTTTTTTCCTTTTCTTTTTCTTTATTTTATTATTATTATTATTATTATTATTATTATTATTATTATTATTATTATTATTATTATTATTATTATTATTATTATTATTATTATTATTATTATTATTATTATTATTATTATTATTATTATTATTATTATTATTATTATTATTATTATTATTATTATTATTATTATTATTATTATTATTATTATTATTATTATTATTATTATTATTATTATTATTATTATTATTATTATTATTATTATTATTATTATTATTATTATTATTATTATTATTATTATTATTATTATTATTATTATTATTATTATTATTATTATTATTATTATTATTATTATTATTATTATTATTATTATTATTATTATTATTATTATTATTATTATTATTATTATTATTATTATTATTATTATTATTATTATTATTATTATTATTATTATTATTATTATTATTATTATTATTATTATTATTATTATTATTATTATTATTATTATTATTATTATTATTATTGTAATTTACGACCTCAAACGTTTAATCATATTGGACGATGCATGGAATGGGTGAAATGATGCTCAAATGAGCCCAGGGTCCATAGAGCTTAGAGTTACGCGACATTTGTCTTTCAGGATAAGGGAAAACCCTGGAAAAAAACCTTATCCAGGTAACTCACCCTGACCGAGATTCAAACTCGGGACCTCTTGAACGTAAAATCTTCAGTTGGGGGCTATACAATGTTACAGGAGGCCTATGGAGAGTCTGTTTTTCCTACAGCACAGCTCGAAGGTAGTTTAAAATGTTTAAAGAGGGGAGACAATCAATTTCAAAGGAAGGTGGACCCGGTGTTCCAGTTAATGCTCTTACGGAAGAAAACATCAACACTGCTGTTGCCATTGTGAGAGAGTATCGACGAATTACCTTAAGATCACTTTCTGAAATACTGAATATTTCATTGGGTGCCACCCACACGTTGGTGACAGAAACATTACATATGAGACGTGTTTGTGCGCGATGGGTTCCAAGACTGTTGATTCCCGAACAAAAAGACATTCGCATGCAGATCTGTTGATGTTAGAGGAAGATCCGGAGTTTCTTTCAAACGTAATCACTGCTGATGAACTTGGGTACATCATTTTGATTCTGAGAACAGACAACAAAGCTCAGTGTGGAAGTCTCCTTCATCAACATACACACCTGCACACACATCAGTAACTTGACAATACTTCAGGGATGTCCTGAAAACATTGCAAGTCCATATCAGACTCAAAAGACTACATTTCCGTGAAGCAGGCTGGATGCTGCACCACGATAATGCGCGGCCGCATATTGCCAATGTTGTTGCTGAATATCTTGCAAAAATCAACGTGAAGTGCATCCCTCACTCTCCCTATAGTCCCGATTTATCCCCATATGACATTTCTCTATTCCCTAACTTGAAGAAACGCCTTCGTGGGAGCCATTATCCATCATCAGAAGCAGTGGTGGAGGCAGCGGAAGCGATTGTGAAGGATGTCTCAAAAAATGGTTTCCAGCATGTCTTCGAAGACTGGCAGAAACGCTGGGACAAGTGCATCGCATTCAAAGGAGTCTATTTTGAGAAGGACCATCAAAATTATGAGGATGAGTAAAGGGACGTTGTCAAAAATGTTTGTGATCGTACTTTATTGAACAGCCCTCGTAACAGGCCCATCTCTTGAAAGGTAGGCTAGGCTCCCTGATAAAGAGCAAGGAGAAATGGTTTTGTTTTTGTGGCCGGTACTTCCCAATAACAACTTTTGAGGTTCACACACCAGTGATTCTTGAACTGCCTAATCACAAAATTATGTAATATTTAATACTGCTTAAAATTATACCTAACAGAACTTTGAAGCTGCAATACCGAAATTCGGACTAGTTAAGTTATAAACTCGCAACGGCCACAATCGTTCTGTGTCGTTTTGAAACAGTAGCCGGGGAAACCCCCAAAAATCCCCATGTAAAGAATTAAACTCACATCCCGCTCTGTTTCCTATTATCGTAGGATTGCGTGTTTCGGGTTACGTAAGGCTGATTTTGCCGTTATTTGATTCAATAAAGCGCGGACAATGAGCGATATTCAGATGTCTGCTGTGAACTGGTTTTTCATTCTGCATGAAACCAAGTTGGTCACGACAGGGAAGCGAATTCTCCCGCTAATGGTGTGCATCTATCTCAGAAAAAAACTTCTCGTGCAAAATAACGAGGAAGGCTTTGCTCACCAAGCGGCAATGAATAATATTCCAAGTTGGTCGTGTTTGCTTGCAAATTGAGCTAAACGTGCAACTTTCCTTTTCATCCCAAGAATTCCTCTTTGTGAAGTTTTGAAGTTTATATCTCGGAATTTCGGAGCACCGTTCTGGAATTTCCTGCCTCGCTGCGAGAGGACTAACTACATCCTTGTACACTTTGAAACTATACACTTTTGCTTTATTGTTTTGTATGGGTGACACAGCTTACAGATTCACTTCCTGAAGCATTTTGCTGAACATGTTATATATTTAGTACCTATTAGCTGTTTTAAATGTGAGGATGTTTGTCCTTGAGCACTACTAGACGAGCAACGAATCGGAGTACTGCGGTGTTGTCGTATGTCATTCCCGCTAAGTGCTGTGTGACGAGCTTCAACCTAATCAGTCTCACATAAATACTATTCGCGCTAAAACAAAAATTCGTTTTTGCAAAAACTGATCCATGATTAAGGAGAGAGTAATGTACGTATTTAACATAAACGCAAAACCCCATATTTTTAATGCATATATAGTTTTACTAATACAAATAAATAAAGTAAATACCATTATATTATAACAATGCATTTAGACGTAAGCATTATAATGAATATCATTATTGCTTGGCACATATTCGTGTACGTATAATTATAATTACTCAGAAACACGCAAACGTTTGACATGACGTGATAAAAGAATTACTTTGAATAAGACAATGTGTTTGTTAAATTCAAGCTGAAACAAACATTAGACTTCCTGCTGGCTTTTAGAATGGTGCATCGGCAAACGTCACTTGTCACACTATATGTTTGTTTATGAATCGTACGTAATCTCTATTTACTCTAGAGAGTTCAAAGCAGTACTTCTCAGTTGTTCTTCCGTTTAAAAACAAGGGAAAGTGTATCAGCTGGATCAGCTTGTAATTGAAATGAGACATGAGGTATTATAAACCTCCTTCGCCCTAACCACGGCCAGAACAATACAATTGAGTTAATGTGGGTTCAAATTATGTTGCAAACAGAAATAATGCCTTCAAAAGACTGACGCTGAACGACTTATTCACCAAGAAACTGACAAGCTTGTACAAGAGTGGGAAAACTGCATGAGGCATTCAGATAAACTACAAGAACACTGCTTTTGGAAAGAAATATCACGTAACGAGATTTTGGAGCTAAAAATAACAAGGAGCTACCGCCACAAATATTGTGGAATCTAACATGTCAATGCACAATGTACAATTGTCAAAGGCACAATGGGAACAATGGAATGCAATAGATTTAAGCGATAGTCACATTTTAACAAGTGGTGACAATGTGATATTTTTCATATTCCGTTCTCTATGAATGCACAGAATATAAACCAGGGTACACAGAGCTTATAGTTACCAGACATTCATCTTTCAGGATAAGAGAAAACCTCCAACGTTAAGTCATATCGGACGATGGATGAAATGATGTTTAAATGAGTACAGGGTACATAAAGCTTAGAGTTACCAGACATTCATCTTTCAGGATAAGAGAAAACCTCCAACGTTAAGACATATCGGACGATGGATGAAATGATGTTTAAATGAGTACAGGGTACATAAAGCTTAGAGTTACCAGACATTCATCTTTCAGGATAAGAGAAAACCTCCAACGTTAAGTCATATCGGACGATGGATGAAATGATGTTTAAATGAGTACAGGGTACATAGAGCTTAGAGTTACCAGACATTCATCTTTCAGGATAAGAGAAAACCTCCAACGTTAAGACATATCGGACGATGAATGAAATGATGTTAAAATAAGTACAGGGTACATAGAGCTTAGAGTTACCAGACATTCATCTTTCAGGATAACAGAAAACCTCCAACGTTAAGTCATATCGGAAGATGAATGAAATGATGTTCAAATGAGTACAGGGTACATAGAGCTTAGAGTTACCAGACATTCATCTTTCAGGATAAGAGAAAACCTCCAACGTTAAGACATATCGTATGATGAATGAAATGATGTTCAAATGAGTACAGGGTACATAGAGCTTAGAGTTACCAGACATTCATCTTTCAGGATAAGAGAAAACCTCCAACGTTAAGTCATATCGGACGATGAATGAAATGATGTTCAAATGAGTACAGGGTACATAGAGCTTAGAGTTACCAGACATTCATCTTTCAGGATAAGAGAAAACCTCCAACGTTAAGTCATATCGGACGATGAATGAAATGATGTTCAAATGAGTACAGGGTACATAGAGCTTAGAGTTACCAGACATTCATCTTTCAGGATAAGAGAAAACCTCCAACGTTAAGACATATCGTATGATGAATGAAATGATGTTCAAATGAGTACAGGGTACATAGAGCTTAGAGTTACCAGACATTCATCTTTCAGGATAAGAGAAAACCTCCAACGTTAAGACATATCGGACGATGAATGAAATGATGTTAAAATAAGTACAGGGTACATAGAGCTTAGAGTTACCAGACATTCATCTTTCAGGATAAGAGAAAACCTCCAACGTTAAGTCATATCGGACGATGAATGAAATGATGTTCAAATGAGTACAGGGTACATAGAACTTAGAGTTACCAGACATTCATCTTTCAGGATAAGAGAAAACCTCCAACGTTAAGTCATATCGGACGATGAATGAAATGATGTTCAAATGAGTACAGGGTACATAGAGCTTAGAGTTACCAGACATTCATCTTTCAGGGTAAGGGAAAACCTCCAACGTTAAGTGATATCGGACGATGAATGAAATGATGTTCAAATGAGTACAGGGTACATAGAGCTTAGAGTTACCAGACATTCATCTTTCAGGGTAAGGGAAAACCTCCAACGTTAAGTGATATCGGACGATGAATGAAATGATGTACAAATGAGTACAGGGTACATAGAGCTTAGAGTTACCAGACATTCATCTTTCAGGATAAGAGAAAACCTCCAACGTTAAGTCATATCGGACGATGAATGAAATGATGTTCAAATGAGTACAGGGTACATAGAGCTTAGAGTTACCAGACATTCATCTTTCAGGGTAAGGGAAAACCTCCAACGTTAAGTGATATCGGACGATGAATGAAATGATGTACAAGTGAGTACAGGGTACATAGAGCTTAGAGTTACCAGACATTCATCTTTCAGGGTAAGGGAAAACCTCCAACGTTAAGTCATATCGGACGATGAATGAAATGTTGTTCAAATGAGTACAGGGTACATAGAGCTTAGAGTTACCAGACATTCATCTTTCAGGATAAGAGAAAACCTCCAACGTTAAGTCATATCGGACGATGAATGAAATGTTGTTCAAATGAGTACAGGGTACATAGAGCTTAGAGTTACCAGACATTCATCTTTCAGAATAACAGAAAACCTCCAACGTTAAGTCATATCGGACGGCGAATGAAATGATGTACAAATGAGTACACGCTACATAGAGCTTAGAGTTACCAGACATTCGTCTTTCAGGATAAGAGAAAACCTCCAACATTAAGTCTTATCGGACAATGATGTTACATTGATGTTTAAATGAGTACAGGGTACATAGAGCTTAGAGTTACCAGAGATTCATCTTTCAGAATAAGAGAAAACCTCCAACGTTAGGTCATATCGGACGGCGAATGAAATGATGTACAAATGAGTACACGCTTCATAGAGCTTAGAGTTACCAGACATTCGTCTTTCAGGATAAGAGAAAACCTCCAACATTAAGTCATATCGGACGATGAATGAAATGATGTTCAAATGAGTACAGGGTACATAGAGCTTAGAGTTACCAGACATTCATCTTTCAGAATAAGAGAAAACCTCCAACGTTAAGTCATATCGGACGATGAATGAAATGATGTTCAAATGAGTACAGGGTACATAGAGCTTAGAGTTACCAGACATTCATCTTTCAGAATAAGAGAAAACCTCCAACGTTAAGTCATATCGGACGATGAATGAAATGATGTTCAAATGAGTACAGGGTACATAGAGCTTAGAGTTACCAGACATTCATCTTTCAGGATAAGAGAAAACCTCCAACGTTAAGTCATATCGGACGATGAATGAAATGATGTTCAAATGAGTACAGGGTACATAGAGCTTAGAGTTACCAGACATTCATCTTTCAGAATAAGAGAAAACCTCCAACGTTAGGTCATATCGGACGGCGAATGAAATGATGTACAAATGAGTACACGCTACATAGAGCTTAGAGTTACCAGACATTCGTCTTTCAGGATAAGAGAAAACCTCCAACATTAAGTCTTATCGGACAATGATGTTACATTGATGTTTAAATGAGTACAGGGTACATAGAGCTTAGAGTTACCAGAGATTCATCTTTCAGGATAAAAGTAAACATACAACGTTAAGTCATATCGGACGATGAATGAAATGATGTTCAAATGAGTATAGGGTACATAGAGCTTAGAGTTACCAGACATTCATCTTTCAGGATAAAGGAAAACCTCCAACGTTATGTCATATCGAACGATGAATGAAATAATGTTCAAATGAGTACAGGGTACATAGAGCTAAGAGTTACTAGATATTCATCTTTCAGGATATGAGAAAACCTCCAACGTTAAGTCTTATCGGACAATGATGTTACATTGATGTTTAAATGAGTACAGGGTACATAGAGCTTAGAGTTACCAGAGATTCATCTTTCAGGATAAAAGTAAACATACAACGTTAAGTCATATCGGACGATGAATGAAATGATGTTCAAATGAGTATAGGGTACATAGAGCTTAGAGTTACCAGACATTCATCTTTCAGGATAAAGGAAAACCTCCAACGTTATGTCATATCGAACGATGAATGAAATAATGTTCAAATGAGTACAGGGTACATAGAGCTTAGAGTTACCAGAGATTCATCTTTCAGGATAAAAGTAAACATACAACGTTAAGTCATATCGGACGATGAATGAAATGATGTTCAAATGAGTACAGGTACATAGAGCTTAGCGTTACCAGGCATTCGTCTTTCAGGATAAAGTAAAACCTCCAACGTTAAGTCATATCGGACAATGAATGAAATGATGTTCAAAAGAGTACAGGGACCATAGAGCTTAGAGTTACCAGACATTCGTCTTTCAGGATAAGAGAAAACCTCCAACGTTAAGTCTTATCGGACGATGATGTTACATTGATGTTCAAATGAGTACAGGGTACACAGAGCTTATAGCTACCAGACATTCGTCTTTCAGAATAAAGGAAAACCTCCTACGTTAAGTCTTATCGGACAATGATGTTACATTGATGTTTAAATGAGTACAGGGTACATAGAGCTTAGAGTTACCAGAGATTCATCTTTCAGGATAAGAGAAAACCTACAACGTTAAGTCATATCAGACGAGGAATGAAATGCTGTTCAAATGAGTACATGGTTCATAGAGCTAAGAGTGACCAGACATTAATCTTTCAGAATATGAAAAAAACTCCAACGTTAAGTCCTATCGGACGATGAATGAAATGATGCACAAATGAGTACAGGGTACATAGAGCTTAGAGTTACCAGAGATTCATCTTTCAGGATAAGAGAACCTCCAACTTTAAGTCATAACGGACGATGAATGAAGTGATGTTCAAATAAGTACAGGGTACATAGAGCTAGAGTTACCAGACATTCATCTTTCAGGATAAGAGAAATCCTGCAACGTTAAGTCATATCGGACCATAAATGAAATGATCTTCAAATTAGTACAGGGTCCATAGAAATTAGAGGTACCAGACATTAATCTTTCAGGATAAGAGAACCTCCAACGTTAAGTCATGTCAGACGATGAATGAAATTATGTTCAAATGAGTACAGCGTACATAGAGCTTTGAGTTACCAGACATTCATCTTTCAGGATAAGGGAAAACCTCCAACGTTAAGTCATATCTGACGAGGAATGAAATGATGTTCAAATGAGTACAGGGTACATAGAGCTTAGAGTTACCAGACATTCATCTTTCAGGATAAGAGAAAAGCTCCAGCGTTAAGTCATATCGCACGATGAATGAAATGATGTTCAAATGAGTACAGGGTACATAGAGCTTAGAGTTACCAGAGATTCATCTTTCAGGGTAAGGGAAAATCTCCAACGTTAAGTTATATCGGACGATGAATGAAATGATGTTCAAATGAGTGCAGGGTACATAGAGGTTAGGGTTACCAGAGATTCATCTTTCAGGATAAGAGAAAACCTCCAACGTTAAGTCATATGGGACGATGAATGAAATGATGTTCAAATGAGTACAGGGTACCTAGAGCTTAGAGTTACCATACATTCATCTTTCAGGATAAGACAAAACCTCCAACGTTAAGTCATATCGGACGATGAATGAAATGTTGTTCAAATGAGTACAGGGTACATAGAGCTTAGAGTTACCAGACATTCATCTTTCAGAAGAAGAGAAAACCTCCAACGTTAAGTCATATCGGACGGCGAATAAAATGATGTACAAATGAGTACACGCTACATAGAGCTTAGAGTTACCAGACATTCGTCTTTCAGGATAAGAGAAAACCTCCAACATTAAGTCTTATCGGACAATGATGTTACATTGATGTTTAAATGAGTACAGGGTACATAGAGCTTAGAGTTACCAGAGATTCATCTTTCAGAAGAAGAGAAAACCTCCAACGTTAGGTCATATCGGACGGCGAATGAAATGTTGTACAAATGAGTACACGCTACATAGAGCTTAGAGTTACCAGACATTCGTCTTTCAGGATAAGAGAAAACCTCCAACATTAAGTCATATCGGACGATGAATGAAATGATGTTCAAATGAGTACAGGGTACATAGAGCTTAGAGTTACCAGACATTCATCTTTCAGAATAAGAGAAAACCTCCAACGTTAAGTCATATCGGACGATGAATGAAATGATGTTCTAATGAGTACAGGGTACATAGAGCTTAGAGTTACCAGAGATTCATCTTTCAGAATAAGTATATGAGCATTTTTGTTGACACTGTGACTTTGTGGATTCGTGATATTAAAAGTTAAGTCATATCTGACGATGAATGAAATGATGTTCAAATGAGTACAGGGTACATAGAGCTTAGAGTTACCAGACATTCATCTTTCAGGATAAGAGAAAACCTCCAACGTTAAGTCATATCGCACGATGAATGAAATGATGTTCAAATGAGTACAGGGTACATAGAGCTTAGAGTTACCAGACATTCATCTTTCAGAATAAGAGAAAACCTCCAACGTTAGGTCATATCGGACGGCGAATGAAATGATGTACAAATGAATACACCCTACATACAACTTAGAGTTACCAGACATTCGTCTTTCAGGATAAGAGAAAACCTCCAACATTAAGTCTTATCGGACAATGATGTTACATTGATGTTTAAATGAGTACAGGGTACATAGAGGTTAGAGTTACCAGAGATTCATCTTTCAGGATAAGAGAAAACCTACAACGTTAAGTCATATCGGACGATGAATGAAATGATGTTCAAATGAGTATAGGGTACATAGAGCTTAGAGTTACCAGATATTCATCTTTCAGGATAAAGGAAAACCTCCAACGTTATGTCATATCGAACGATGAATGAAATAGTGTTCAAATGAGTACAGGGTACATAGAGCTTAGAGTTACTAGACATTCATCTTTCAGGATATGAGAAAACCTCCAACGTTAAATCATATCGGACGATGAATGAAATGATGTTCAAATGAGTACAGGGTACATAGAGGTTAGAGTTACCAGAGATTCATCTTTCCGGATAAGAGAAAATCTCCAACGTTAAGTTATATCGGACGATGAATGAAATGATGTTCAAATGAGTACAGGGTACATAGAGCTTAGAGTTACCAGACATTCATCTTTCAGGATAAGAGAAAACCTCCAACGTTAAGTCATATCGGACGATGAATGAAATGATGTTCAAATGAGTACAGGGACCATAGAGCTTAGAGTTACCAGACATTCGTCTTTCAGGATAAGAGAAAACCTCCAACGTTAAGTCATATCGGACGATGAATGAAATGATGTTCAAATGAGTACAGGGTACATAGAGCTTAGTTACCAGACATTCATCTTTTAGGATAAGAGAACACCTCCAACGTTAAGTCATATCGGACGATGAATGAAATGATGCACAAATGAGTACAGGGTACATAGAGCTTAGAGTTACCAGAGATTCATCTTTCAGGATAAGAGAACCTCCAACTTTAATTCATAACGGACGATGAATGAAGTGATGTTCAAATAAGTACAGGGTACATAGAGCTTAGAGTTACCAGACATTCATCTTTCAGGATAAGAGAAAACCTCCAACGTTAAGTCATATCGGACCATAAATGAAATGATCTTCAAATTAGTACAGGGTCCATAGAACTTAGAGGTACGAGACATTAATCTTTCAGGATAAGAGAACCTCCAACGTTAAGTCATGTCGGACGATGAATGAAATGATGTTCAAATGAGTACAGGGTTCATAGAGCTTAGAGTTACCAGAGATTCATCTTTCAGGATAAGAGAAAATCTCCAACTTTAAGTTATATCGGACGATGAATGAAATGATGTTCAAATGAGTGCAGGGTACATAGAGGTTAGGGTTACCAGAGATTCATCTTTCAGGATAAGAGAAAACCTCCAACGTTAAGTCATATGGGACGATGAATGAAATGATGTTCAAATGAGTACAGGGACCATAGAGCTTAGAGTTACCAGACATTCGTCTTTCAGGATAAGAGAAAACCTCCAACGTTAAGTCATATCGGACGATGAATGAAATGATGTTCAAATGAGTACAGGGTACATAGAGCTTAGTTACCTGACATTCATCTTTTAGGATAAGAGAACACCTCCAACGTTAAGTCATATCGGACGATGAATGAAATGATGCACAAATGAGTACAGGGTACATAGAGCTTAGAGTTACCAGAGATTCATCTTTCAGGATAAGAGAACCTCCAACTTTAAGTCATAACGGACGATGAATGAAGTGATGTTCAAATAAGTACAGGGTACATAGAGCTTAGAGTTACCAGACATTCATCTTTCAGGATAAGAGAAAACCTCCAACGTTAAGTCATATCGGACCATAAATGAAATGATCTTCAAATTAGTACAGGGTCCATAGAACTTAGAGGTACCAGACATTAATCTTTCAGGATAAGAGAACCTCCAACGTTAAGTCATGTCGGACGATGAATGAAATGATGTTCAAATGAGTACAGGGTTCATAGAGCTTAGAGTTACCAGAGATTCATCTTTCAGGATAAGAGAAAATCTCCAACGTTAAGTTATATCGGACGATGAATGAAATGATGTTCAAATGAGTGCAGGGTACATAGAGGTTAGGGTTACCAGAGATTCATCTTTCAGGATAAGAGAAAACCTCCAACGTTAAGTCATATGGGACGATGAATGAAATGATGTTCAAATGAGTACAGGGACCATAGAGCTTAGAGTTACCAGACATTCGTCTTTCAGGATAAGAGAAAACCTCCAACGTTAAGTCATATCGGACGATGAATGAAATGATGTTCAAATGAGTACAGGGTACATAGAGCTTAGTTACCTGACATTCATCTTTTAGGATAAGAGAACACCTCCAACGTTAAGTCATATCGGACGATGAATGAAATGATGCACAAATGAGTACAGGGTACATAGAGCTTAGAGTTACCAGAGATTCATCTTTCAGGATAAGAGAACCTCCAACTTTAAGTCATAACGGACGATGAATGAAGTGATGTTCAAATAAGTACAGGGTACATAGAGCTTAGAGTTACCAGACATTCATCTTTCAGGATAAGAGAAATCCTGCAACGTTAAGTCATATCGGACCATAAATGAAATGATGTTCAAATGCGTACAGGGTCCATAGAACTTAGAGGTACCAGACATTAATCTTTCAGGATAAGAGAACCTCCAACGTTAAGTCATGTCGGACGATGAATGAAATTATGTTCAAATGAGTACAGGGTACATAGAGCTTTGAGTTACCAGATATTCATCTTTCAGGATAAGGGAAAACCTCCAACGTTAAGTCATATCTGACGAGGAATGAAATGATGTTCAAATGAGTACAGGGTACATAGAGCTTGGAGTTACCAGACATACATCTTTCAGGATAAGAGAAAAGCTCCAGCGTTAAGTCATATCGGACGATGAATGAAATGATGTTCAAATGAGTACAGGGTACATAGAGCTTAGAGTTACCATATATTCGGTTTCAGGATAAGAGAAACCCTCCAACGTTAAGTCATATCTCAACCTGAGATTCGAACTCGGGACTTGTTGACTGTGAGGTAATCACGCTACCAGCACGCTTTAGAGCCGGGCTTTATTTTCTGTGTAGATAGCTTACACTTTACGAGTTTCAAAATTGGTATTTCAGGAATATCTGATTAATAACTGCAAACTTTAGTGAGTAGAGAAATGAATGGGAACACACCGTGTTTTTATAATTTATATGGAATGTGCCGCTAGTAATAAATGTAACTGCATTTGAAAGCATCCCCTTTAATGGAAGTTGAAAAGTCTGAAAGATATCATTTTATCGATGAAGGAATTTTCGTTGTTTTCCATATTACCTCATAAACAGAAGGTACCGCAAGCTGTGGAGACTAGATTGGAGCACATCTAAAACATTTCTTGCTTCCAATGTCAGTCTAACAAATTTGAGAGTTTAGAGCCACTTTCCCTGTGCTTTACTTAGAGCAGAACAAATTGAGATATTTCATAACGTTTTTATCGCTGCATGGTCAACCAAGCTTAGTCCATGTTCCACTGACTTAAGTCCTAAATAGATGTCACACTTATATTAACTATTGCAACAAAAGTAAAAGCTCAAGGCTGTGGAAAATCACCCACTCTCATTTACAAAACGTTACTCGTACAGAAAAGTTCATAGGCAGTTAGATCAATCCACATTAAATCATTTTGAAATTTGATTACATTTACTTCCCAAAATTGATCATTTGTAACAAACTTCACTGATCATCCGTCACATCGTTGTCATCGTTACGATCGCTAGATCTCGTAATACTTTCGTATGTAGTACCAAACTCTGAAAATGAAAGAAGCTTAAAGACAGAATCGATTGTCACTACTTTAAACTATATTACGCGATTTATATTTTTAAAATAAATATTTTCTGCCATCAAATACGAGGGCTATCCAGAAAGTAGATTACGTTTTCGTCTGTTTCCGCTAGGGGCGGGGCTAGCGCGGCTATCTTGGGGTCAGAGCGTTGCGCAGCTCAGTCGGGATCTAGCCGTGCTAGTGAGAGGTTCGTGCTGTGCTCCGTTGAGATACTGTGACGGTTTGAAATGTCTGCGTTAATTGAAAATCCCGCGAGCTGCGAGGTGCGTGCAGTAATAAGGTTTCTGACTGCAAAAAACTGTAAACCGATAGAAATCTATCGGCAGCTTTGTGAAGTGTATGGGGACAACATTATCACTGAAGGTGGAGTGCGTCAGTGGGTCATCAGATTTAAAAATGGCCGAACCAATGTTCACGACGAAGATCGAAGTGGGAGACCCAGCATAGTGACTGCCGAACTTGTCGAAAAAGTCGATGCTAAAGTCCGTGAAAATCGAAGGTTCACAATAACGGAACTTTCTTTGAGTTTTCCACAAATTTCGCGAAGTTTGTTGCACGAAATCATCAGCGAAAAGCTTGGTTACCACAAGTTTTGTGCAAGATGGATTCCAAAAATTTTGACAGAGGACCACAAAAATCAGCGAATGGCTGCAGCGTTGAACTTTTTGGACGTTTACCATAAGGATGGTGACTCTTTACTCGATGATGATGACGACGCACAGCTGCAAGAAGAGGTAACGAAGTGGTTGAAGGCGCAGGCGGCCGAATTTTTCGACGAAGGAATTTCCAAGCTCGTACATCGCTACGATAAATGCCTTAATTTGAATGGTGACTATGTCGAAAAGTAGTATTTGAGTGTGGCTTTCATCTGTATATAATAAAATTTGTTTCCTATACTTTGTTTACTTTTTATTCCAAAACGTAATCTACTTTCTGGATAGCCCTCGTATATTAAACCATTTGGTTGCTTAATAAAGTTCTGTATTTATTTCATTGTTAGGGGAGAGTAGGGTAATATCGCTCACCTAAGGGAAACTGTTCAGCAGCCTTAATTATAATTACATATTCTCTATTAAATTCCTATTTATTTATTACACTATAAATCAACTATAAAAAAACAGCAAATTTCTGTGAAGAGGGTTAATACTTTTATTTTTATGTAATTATTAATTTGAGTATATTTCCTACAAATACCAAAGTTTAATTTATTATTATTTATTATTATCTTTATATCTAGAAAAGGAAGATATCCATTAATTTCAGTTTCTAATCTGAATTTTATAGCTTTATCTTGTAAACTTAAAAGTTTTAAAGCATAATTAACAAAAATGTAGTCCACATATGTATA